>CM059585.1:38672500-39047500 GCA_030407085.1 Trichopria drosophilae
AATAATTACAATATTTATTTTACCAACAAAAATATCTACTATCTACATGCCATTCGTTCTTTTCAAAAGTCGATAAGCAAATTATTACAAAAATGTAAAATATGGTAATAAATTTAGCAGATTATTTTTATCTACACAATTCATAAAGGCTCCACGTTCAAACTATTTGTTAGTTTCGCATCATCTTTTACAATAAGGAGGTGGTCGAGTGATTACGGCACGAAGTTGTTGTGCGGGAAAGCGTAATTTTTAAAAATCACTTGAATTAAATAAATGAAAAAAATTCAAGTTTCTAAATATAAAAAATAAATATGCAATTGCATCGATCTTTTCAAATTTAGAGTTAAAATTTAAAAATAAATTTCAAAATCAGGTGATTGTCTCAAGAGGGTATATATACCTTCGCAGTGTAAACTAGTTCCGTGACACTGAATTTTTCGCGTTTTTGTTATGCATTCTTTACTTTCGGAGGTGGAAATTAGTAATAAATGACGCATGATATTTATAGTACATTTAATGGTTTTATAATAATGCCTTTAAAAGTATAAAAATACACACATGGAGAAATACCCAGTGACACACAAATTTAAAATTTTATGGGATTTTCTCATATGTATATACTTTTACTTTTTTGTCTCAATGTGTCTTTCTCCATCTGTATGCAATTTTTATAATTTGAAAATCATTAGTATGCTTAAATTAAAGTAAAATGGGGTGACAAAGCCATTAGTAAATCAACCGTTTTTTATATTACAACAAACACATATTTTTTAATGCAAGATTTAATTCGGATTATTTATATTTCATGGCATTAAATTAAATATAATATGTAGTATTCAACAATACGAGAAACTTGTTATTCTTTAATATTTTCTTTTGAATATACAGATGATAGTAAAAGAATTTAATAACATAAATAACATTATCGTAAAATTACATATATCGCTTTGAGATATATCATAAGAAATGTACTCGACTAATTAATATTGTTAAAATAATTAATACTGAATAGTAATAATCTTATACCTATAGACAGAGTATATAAAACTACTATTAAAAAAAAAAAAAAAAAAATTGAAATTTGCTAGGCTTGAACTCTCGAACACCAGTGCGAAAGGCAAGCGCATGTACCACGGAACCACCGAAGGTGATACGGTGAAAAGTTGAAAGAATGCACATGTTCTTCCGTCGGTCGTCATTTGTTTAAATTTTTCGTGCGCCTCTGCTATATTCCTCCCCGCCGTTCAGCTCAGCCGGCCGAAGCGTGCCGAAGGCAGATGCGCACGGGAGGTTGCGCGTGAAATAGACACCATCTGAGAGCACTGATATTCCCATCTCAGCAACATGGCTTTGTACTAGGAAGATCAATTACGACGAATAAGGATAAGGTATCCCATGCACACTTACTAAGCAAATTGGAGCATTTGGGCATTAGGGGACGACTTCTCAAATGGATCGAAGCCTATCTGACTGACAGAACATTTAGAGTCAGGCTAGAACCAGTGATATCGTAGAAAAGACAGGTGTGTAGTGGAGTTCCTCAGGGGTCGGTTCTAGGCCCAATATTATTTATACTATATGTGGCTGATATGCCTGGTACGTTATCTGTTCCAATACTCCAATTTGCTGATGATACCAAGGTTTTTGGAAACCCTCAGAAAGACGATTTACAAAGTCAGTTGAATCGCCTGAATGACTGGTCGCAAAGGTGGAAACTGCAGTTGAACACTGACAAATGTGTGGTGATGCATGTGGGAAAGAAAAACCCACAGAAAAGTTATTTTCTGGATGGAACTCAGTTAAAGGTAGTTTCAGAGCAATGTGAGTTAGGCTTAGTCATATCTAATAACCTTAGATGGAATTCCCACATTGGATTTACGGTTAAGGAAGCAAATTCGTTAATGTATAGAACTCGCAAATCATTCAAGTATATTTCGCAAGCAATGATAGAAATAATTATTAAAACATATATTCGTCCACTGTTGGAATTTGGAAACGTAGTATGGTCTCCCTATTTCGAGGCAGACATCAAACTACTGGAAAAAGTTCAGCGACGAATAACAAAGATACCGACAGGCTTACGAAATCTAAGATACGAGGATCGAATAGAAGCTTTACACTTAGATACGTTGGAACATCGAAGAAGAAGAGGAGACCTTATTGAGACATATAAGTATTTAACTGGATATTACCATGTCACCACTCTAGGATTTTTCAAGAGGTCGCAAAATCTTCACTAACGGGGTCATAGGCTAAAGCTAGGGTGTAGCATGTTCAAGAAGAACCCATTTAAGAATGTGTTGGCTAATCGAGTTGTAAATGACTGGAATGCCTTGCCAGAACTCGTGATAAACTCTACGTCTGTGAATATATTTAAGAATCGTTTAGATGGTTATATGAGAACACTTGAAGACTGTTACTTACATATGTATATATACTTAAATTTCTTTATAGCATGTGCAATTTAAAATGGTAAAATTCAGCAAATAAGCTTAAAGCTTACTTCTGTAAATGTTTAATAATAATAATAATAATAAGTAAATATAAGTTTCATTGTATTATTACAATATGCATCTAGTCCTTTATATAGTATAAAGAAATACTTATGGAAATAATGCTAAAGAATAAAATAAATTAGTAAATGATTTTGCAAATATTATTGATCTTTATTAACGAAATCTTATCTTAAATCTTATATATACGTAAATATAATGAACTTTTATACAGGTTTAAAAAGCGAGATAATTAGAAGATGAGATGGGTGTTATGGATGGGGAAGGGAGGTGGGAAACGGCACTTTTGCACCATTTGCCTAATTCACGGCTGTGCGTTGCAAAACAAAAAACATAAAAATGATGACATTTGTGATACAGAACCATTATTTGACATTCTTGTATAAATAATAAATTATTCTTGCTTAGTGGTAGCAAAAATAACCGAATTCAATCACCACTAACACAAAAATGTATATTTATTTTACCTAACAGATCTTTATACAAACAACCCATATTTAGTATTTTTTAAGAAGATATAGACTTGTTAACATTTTTATTGAAAGGCAACTTAGAGCAAGTTATATAAAAAATATTATACACTACATCCATATGGTCTCATCATTATACCCACCAAACATAACTTAATAAAACATTCAACATTTTAGTTGTAATACTGTAATTTAACATTACAACACCTAGTTATTTAGTTATTAACATTATTTTTTTTTAATACAAATGTACATTAAGATGGGCTGCAACTGAACATAAAAAAAGATAAACATCAAAATAGCCATTCTATATCACATGTGATATAATTGAGTTGATTTAAACATGTAAGTATAAAGGTTCTAAAATATCTGTCATATATTTCTTCTCCTGACTTTAATGAAATCACATTATGAGCTGCAAAAATTTGACTGAAAATTCAAATTATAAACATAGCCTTTTTCTGTTAAAATGCAAAATATTGAAAAACTGACAGCAAATTGAAGTAGTGTACACAATCATTATTCTATAACAATTGCATATCTTCAACCATAATTCCTTATCATTCAGATTGTTTATATTTTATTTTTGTATTAATCATATTATCATTATAGTACTATTTTCTTGTATTTGGTTTTATGATATTGTGATATGTACAAAATATTAAAGTTTGAAACATTTATTTTTTTTTTCTTTTCTACGTATCAAATGACTTATGTCATTATGGGTGTAATTAAATTTTAATTATTCTAAATATAACTTACATGTTGTTCCTAATGCATTTCCTACATCTTCCCATAATGGTAAGAGCTGTTGCGTGGTGAAGTGATTGTCGTGATTCCTTTGCCAAATTGCCTGTCTCGCTCGAACTTCATCAATCAACATTTCATTGTCCAGTGTAACGCGAGCGATGGGTCCTTTTTTAACACATTCTCCGTTTTGCTGGTCACTACACTTACGAACGTTTCTTTTCTTCGCCTTCGTCGTTTGGCGCTTTTTCCAACTATTAGGTGCCATGAATCGTCACTTGCGATATTCGACCTTTGATGACGTACTCCTAAATAAATATTATCATTTCAGAGATTAATAACAGGATCGACAATGGTACTTCGTTAGATGTTCAAACATTCGACTGCATTCGACGTGCGGACGTGTTTTAGTTCATGGGGATGACGTGGCACGGTGATTGCTTATGTCAGCCGTCGACCCTGGTCGACCATTACTACTAACGCCACCGCGGCCACTGCGTGCAATCAGATGGGCATTAAGGCAAATTGTTAGATAAATATAATGCATTACGAGGACGTTTGAGAAAAAGTGGTGATATCCATAAATGCCAAAAGACTGTAAAAACAAATTACAAAACTACTGTTTTAAGATTCAGAGAAAATTGGCTTGCTTTTGATATGACATGGTTTTTATTAAATTTGTTAATGTTTAATTTTAATTTTATATTCTGTGGGTACTTGGCCTTCTGAAAATGCTACTATTGAACTTTGATTTTTGCAATTATTTATTTATTCTTTTAATGTTATAATTTGTTTCTAATGAAATTACTTGAAGCATTATCGAAAATTTACCTATAGAAGTCGAGAAAAACGAATTCTCAAATAGTATGTTATACATCAAGGGAGATAAGTGTCATTAAGCATTATTGCCCGCCGTTATTGCAGAACGAATCGTAGTCGAAGGCTCGCGCATATTTTTACCCTATGGAAGGGGGCTAAAGAAGGCTACTATACGACGTGGCGCGAGACATCGGGAAATAATGGGATACCCGCGGACAATAATGAACGTTTTATTGCTCGCTGCTGAGTGAGTATAGGTTATAATAGCCTACTTTAGCCTCTCTCTTTAGTGTATGCCGACATCTTGCATGTGTGACATAAAATATGTTACACCACAATTTATTTATTTGTGTTTAGGAAGTAAAAAAAATTAAATATAAAATACTCTTTAAACATTTTTTAAATTTTAATTAAAAAAAAAAAACAATACGTAAATAATAATACTATAACAATTCTCAGTTCTCAATCCATACCAAATATTTTCAGTTTAAAGCATAAAAAAATCCACTTTGATAATACCCAGATAACAAAATGAGGTCCTAATGAAATCACGATGGATTCACGCGTGAGGGTGTAAACTCAGGAATGAAGTCATAGACACGGCGTAATGCGACGCGTATTGTGTAGCACCATGAAATCACGCGCGTGATTTCACGTAAAATGCGTCCGTAATGAGCTCATGATGATTTCACGCGTGAGTCGGCGGTGTATGCGAACCCAGCGCTGTCCAATCACAATAAAAGATCAAAGCGTTCTTATTGGCTGAAATTTGCGCGGTAAATTCAAACTTCGTATATACAGTATATACTTATATGTATATTTTAAAGTAGTTTAAAATGTTTAAAAGAAATATTTTACAGATTGCTTGTCTATGATTTAAAATTATTTCACTGGAAAAATATATATGTAAATATCGTTAAATATATTGAAATTATCCTGAAATATGAAGACGCAAATTATAATTATTTCGGCTATATAAACCTATACGAATGCATACATCCAATATTTTATTATGTAAAATATTGTTGATTCATTTGTTTTAAAAGGTTCATAAATAAGTATCCTGTAAAATATTATTCTTTAAACATTTATTTTCAAGTTGAAATAAAGGATTTTAGGAAACTGATAATGTTGACATTTACAAAAATGATAATTTTTTATTTTATAATAAAAATAAACCTTACAAAACGTAACGGTAATAAATGTATGTCATTATAACAATAACTTAATCGGTTTCAACGTGTTCGTGCTCTGAGGCTGGGTCGTCTGATGAATTTGATAATGCATCAAAATTTGCTTCGAATTTCTCTTTTAGGACTTTAATTTTCTTTAATAATACACCTGTGGATCAACTTTGGCCAATTTCAGTCTATATCGTTGCTTCGTTGCCCTCAGAACCTCTACCGCTTCGATTTTGAATTGTTGAATAGAACTTGGCCCAGAAAATAGTGGGCAGTCAACAGCAGCAGCTAAGAGATAAAAATAAATTATTTAGTAATGCAATTCTTTATCAATACAAATAAATACAATGTATGTAAATGCTTCAGACTTACAATATATTGTTTTTGTGAGAGCTGCATCTTGCAAATTTGTAGTACACCTTTTTGACCGAACCACGTAAAATTGTCAAGTAGTTCATCAGTCATTGTGTGTTTGAGCGCATAACTTATGAATTCCCGTAATTTACATGCCCCCACGGTTTTGAAATGGTTGAACTGAAACAGTGCATAGTAACAAATAAATTTAATACAATGTACATCATGTGTATGGGGGTCATTTTTAAATAATTGGTATTTTCTGTTTGGAAGTATTAAAAATATACAACTACATGTTTTGATGTTTCTAACAAATAGATATATAGTATTTAAGATGATATTAGAAATACTTTTTGAAAGCAGCTACACAGGAATCGATTTATTCGATGAGAAACGAGTCAATGATATATTTACATTACGGAGTTGACATATTATAGCTTTGAAGTTTATATTTCTCGTAACATAATACTTGTAATTTATTATTAATTAAGTTGATTAATTTATTTATCAATTAAATAAAACAAAGTACATTGTCTATATAGCAATGTTGAGGCTAATTTTTTCATTTCTTTGGTATATTTTTGTCACTTTCAGCATAATGTTAAGGTGAATGACGTGTCGTGCAGCACGGACCTGCCTATCATGAAGGCTGCGCTTATGACCTCATTTCGTGAATTCCCATCGTGAAGCGCACCCCATGTTATCTGGGTAGTTTTAGAAGGTGTCTCATTTATTGTACAATTTCGTTAAAAGTTGTACAAAAAATCTGCAAAAAGTTTTTTAATTATTCAACTTTTCTTTATTTTTCTTTTCCATTAACCTATTACAACTACCATATCGAAATGAAATTAAAACATTTTTTAAGGTTGTAATGTTTTCTTATTGATTTTATTTGTCTACTAACAAAAAGAAAATACAATGATAATTCATCACAATTTTTTGTTTTTTAATTCTTGGCTATGATTTGTTGGCGCATTACATCAGCACAAATTCATACAATCTCACCGAATTACAATCATAAATCACGCTCATACACATTACCCAATCTCAATGAACCGTCTCGACAAATCTAATATTACTTCTTTTTTTTATACGCGATATTTATCCAAATTCACAATAAAAAATGTCCAACCATCGGCTGTCATAATCAATATTGAAATAAACTCAGTGGTCGACAACGACCCTTCACTACGAGTGTCCTGATTAATATGGAAAAACAGACAATGTCCTCACCAAGTCCGTAGCTGATCCTCCAGACAAACCGAAGTTGCCCACCTTCCAGATGTCGAAAAAGCGAACCCCAAATCGACCGATGATCTTCGTATCAGATCCACGGTGAGGAGCTTTTCTTAGATTTTTTAGATTCCTCGCCTCCACGTCACTGGGGTACCAGAGAATAGCTCCACTGAATCTGTCCCACGAAAGATGGGGACTCTCGTGCTGGCACGTGATTCTTACCCAGGGCGTGTGATGGAAGGCCTCTTCGGGGATGGTTAGCCTTGCACTTATTCAAACCCCACGTAGCTTTGGAGGTTAGTTGGTCGATGATGAAGAAAATTAGAAGACACTGACCCAGAGGTGGCACCTTTACCCGGACACTTTAACACTGATGACTCGGCCACGACGACGCTGATCAAAGGTGGACGATTCACTGGACACTGACTCTGACGATGACTCGACGACGATGATACCGGCTACCGCGAAGATCGGGAAGATTACGACAATCCCGTTAATCACAAAGCTTCTGTCTTCGCACCCGGACAGCGAGTCCAACCAATTTCCAACTTTTCTCGTCCTCTCGCTTTTCTTTTTCACTTTTTCCTGGTTCAAGTACACTAGTTTTTTTGTTTTACTGTTTATATCTCTTATGTATCCACGCGTCAATTCTGCGCACACCTTCTCCGTGAGATTCGACACGCTCTGGCTACAGCGTGATTGTTCATTTCTCGCGGTACCCTGGTCGTGCGAAATTCAAAAGCTCCCTACTACATCGAGATATCGACGCTTAGTACTACGGAGTCGCCACAGGTGGCGCCACCGTTCCGGAATCCCTAGCGCGCGAGATTCAATCGTACATTAATGTATCGCTACAAGGTTTTTCACAATTTGCTTGGATTGTTGTTTATTTCTTTACCAAAATTATTTTTAAACAATTTTTCACACATTTTATCACTTTTTTTTTAAATTTTTATTAACAAAAATTCGAAATCACGAAAATCAGAATCTCGAAAGGTCAAAGAAAAGTAAATCACGAAAATCAGAATCTCGAAAGGTCGAAGAAAAGTAGATTACAACAACTGAGTCACGGTATTTCGAAACTGTGGAAAATTTGAGAAATAAATTGAATAACAGTACGCCGGAGCCAGTGACTTTCAAAATTTTGGACTTTCGGGTTTATGATTTTCGTGATTTGGACCTGTACTCGAAATGTTCATCTAATTTGGACTTTAAATAGCCTGCCCATCAATTCTGCAACATTGGAAACAAATTCAACAAATTTGTTGCATTTTTCAACAATTTTAATTAATAATATATTAATAATAATAATGTCACTTACATAATAAAAACGCAAATTGAATATAGAAGCTAGCGATGAGTCGAATGAAAAAATGTTGTGGAAAAAAAAATTCAACCATGGGGAACTGTTGTAAAATTTTGAGTAGAAACATCACCAAAAAGGATACAACAATTAATTAACGATACGACTACAAACTGTTATATGCTCGAATATTGAGTTTTGTGTCAGCTTCTTAGTTACAATTTGGTAAGAAATAAAGTAATTTCATAAAAGTGTAATCGAATAATAATACGCATTTAATGATTTTGATCTTATATAATTGCAGCTGGAATTAGATTTTTCAATTTTATATGCAGAGATAGTTCTGTCGATATTCGCGGTATGGCCCTCAATACTCAAAGCAATTGTCAAGTACTGTATACACAAGAAGAGTGGCGATGGAGCTATAATTCATTTACTCCATTTACTTCCTGAGTTTGATGCAGCGAATGTTGAATCATATAACGCGAATGGTAAGACATTGCAATTTTATGTGCAAAGACCAATGAAACATAATTTTCATAAACAGAAATACTAAGTAACTGTGATCGGATGTCGTGTTAATTTATGTTAGTAGACATATCCGCTATCGTTTTGCGGACAATACCTCTGCTTCTACCGTGCTCAACGATTAAAATTGAAAAAAAAATGTTGGCGCCCCAGTAGAGCTGAAGTGCAAACAGTTTTACATTACATGTTTCGGTAAGTATATGGAAATGAATTTAGATAAATGTGGCCCATATATTTAGAACATTTCGAAATTAATTTTGAAATAGATAAAGTCTTGTGGAAAATTTTAGTATGCTGCGCAACAACTAGCCTTATGCATTAGCATTTCTGAAATTATCAGATACTTTCAGCAATAATACTCGTACAAAATTTAAAACCATTTTTTTAAAATTCAAGTTGACAGATACAATACGAAGATTACATTTTACAATTAAAAATTAAACAATTAGAATGAAAGAAAGAAACTTCCAAAAATGTTAATAACTCAACATTCGTTTGTAATAAATCAGTGAATTTTATTTTCATTATTGAAAACAGTTCACTCTTTCTAATGAGTACAATTGTAAAATTGTAATTTATGTTAATTTACACTACAAATGAAAAAAAAAACAATTTTTTTTATTCACAATCTTTAAAAAATGACTACAATATACACTTCCTGTAAGTTTCTTCGCGAAAGCAGAAGTGGAACATATAAATAATATGAATTGTTTACAAGACTGTTATTCTTGTTAATTAAATTTTCATTACTTCATTGTATTATTTATTATTTATTTATTATGCATTCACAATTAAGTATTACATAGTTGACTTCCTTTTACATTATTTCACTTACATTTATCTTACATACTAGATACCTCACTCATCACTTGCCATCCTTCTCCCTCTCACACTTCACTCTCCTTGTTCTCTCTCTCTCTCTCTCTCTTCCATTCTATTCTCTCTCACTTTCTATACTTGCGTCATCCATACATATCCTCTCCCATCCCCGTTCAACACATCAATCCTTCGCTCCGACCCCACCTCCTTATTCATACATTCTTTAACATGCTGTTTCATTTTCTACACTACATATTCTACACCTTCTTTCTTCCTCCTTTAACCAGTACATATTACCTTTTAACTCATTTCCACATCTCCATCTGGCAACTATTTGTATTTTCTTTCCATCCCCTTTACTTTTATAGTTCGTCATGTATTTTGGGATTCCGACCACTTTTTCGTATCCATCACACGATTTGGACCCTCTCACTTTTTCTCCTCTCTCCTGCTCATCCACTTCTTTGTCCGTATACCTTAATCTTTCCCATTTAGAGTCTCCTTCCTCTCTTATCGCCTCCTCACTTCTTCCACATCTCCACAAATATTTTCTCCTTTCTATACTTTCCTTTGCCCATTCCTTTTCTGGTCTGTCTATCTCATCCATCCTCTTCTCTTCTACGGACATTTTTGCAATGTCCCCCATTTCTCCCTTTTCCATCCTCTCTTCAAACTGGCCTGCTCTCCTCCCCGTATCGACTCCGATTTTTTCTCTTTTCATTTCTTCTCTAACAATATAACCGGCCGTATTTTTATTTAACCCCAGTATCCATCGTCCGTATTTCTCTTGTAACTGTTCTATTTTTTCCCTTTCTCTATAACCCCAAATTTCCACTCCGTACATCATTATTCCCTTAACAATACTATCAAATAATTTCCATCTCCACTTTAAATTTACTTTGAATTTTCTCTCCCCATACCCCCACACCCATCCCATTGCTATTCTTGCTTTCCTTACCCTTTATTTAACAAGTTCCTCGTCATCGTTATTGCTTTTCATAATGTACCCTACATAACTAATTCTTTTTACTTCTTTTATCTTTTCATTTCCCCACCACCAGTTTCTTTTTTTCCCTCTTCCTCCATCCTTTTTGAAAACTATCACTTTTGTTTTCTCCGCGCTTAATTCCAGGTATTTTTTCAATCCCAAAATTATCCCTCTCAGTCCTTCTTCATTTTCCGCCACCACTACTATATCGTCTGCGTATTCTAATGACCAAATTTTCTCTTTTCCAACTTTTACCCCTCCTGGCCCTTTTCTTAACCTATCTCCTATGTCTGCGATGTAAATATTAAACAGCGTTGGACTTAGTGGGCAACCTTGTCTTACTCCCGTTGTTACCCTAAATTCTTTTGTTTCCTTGTGTCCTACTTTCACTCTACATCTCGTTTCCTCATATATCTCTTTGACCCTATCTACTAGTTCCTCCGATATTCCTCTTTTTTCCATCATCTCCCATAATACGTCTCTGTCCAATTTATTAAAGGCCGCTTTAGATCTACAAACATTGCCCATATCTTTCTATTCTGACCTAATCGTCTGGAGATAATATGTTTCAGAATTTTTATATTCTGAATCGTTCCCCTTTTTTGTCTAAATCCTGCCTGAGTCTTACTCCACTCCTCCTTTCCATCCAGCACCTTTACTATCCTTTTATTAAGTATGCTCGCATACATTTTGTAAGCCGTACTAGTTAAGGTTACCCCTCTGTAATTATTTACCGCATTTCTTTCCCCTTTCTTCCAAATCGGTACCACTGTTCCAATCCTCCAATCTTCTAGAAAACCCTCCCCTCTCCACACTTTTTTCAAGACCTCCGCCACTTTCTTCCATACCTTTCCGCCCCCGGCTATCCATGCTTCATTCTTTATCCCATCTGCTCCCGCTGCTTTACCTCTTTTCAATGCTCTAATTTCCCTTTCAACTTCGTCATATGTAATTTCATTTCTCTCCCTTATACTTCTTTCCTTTCTCTCTTCCATCTTGTCTGTCATTTCTCCGTTTAGCAATACTATAAAATATTCTTCCCATTGTTCAATCCTTATTTCCTGGCTTACTCCCTCTCTTCTTTTTCTTCCCTTATTAATAAATTTCCAGGCCTGTTCTTCTGTTCTTATTTTTTCTATTTCCTTTTCTTCCTCTTTCTGATACTCCTCCTTCTTTCTTTTACACGTCGACCTATATCTGCCCCTTTTTTCCATATGTTTATTTCTTATATGTTTCTTCGCATTCGTCTTTTCTATACTTTCTTCTTTCCTTGTATGCCTCTCGCTTACTCTTTGTGCATTCTTCATCTCACCACGGTACCCATCCTAGTCCTTTCCTCCTCCCTTTTCTTTTTTTCTGGTACAGCCTCTTTTATTGCTGCCACTAGCTCTTCCCATTCTGCCTTCGTCTCTGTCTCTTCCCATAATACTTTATTTATTTTTTCTCTATATACTTTCTCCACTTCTTTTGACCAATTTTGTACCTTCCCTTCTCCTTCATCTTCACTCTTCTCCTCTCTATTCCATCTACCTTTTATTTTTATTTCTATAGGAAAATGATCCGAGTCTATTCTACTCCCGACTTTCATACTGTGTACTTTGTCCCATGTCTCCCAGTTCGTCATGCGATGTTCTTTCTCTCCATTCATTACCATCCATCCTCTTTCTTCTATCAGTTTCATTAACTCTTTTCCTTCCTCATTAAACTTCGCATCTTTTGAATTTCTCCTATCTACCTTTTCTCCCACTCGTTCTCCTTCAGTCCCTCCCATTCTTCCAATCCTCGCATTGAAATCCCCAACTATTATCAAATTTTTCTCCTGATTCTCTATTACCATTTCATTTAATTCGTCTAATGTCTTACTTTTTTCCTCTCTATTATAAATTGTATATATTTCCCACCCTTCCTCCTGAATCTTAATTCTTCTTTTCTGTATCCCCTCCATATTTTCTTCCTCTTTCCACTTAACCGTTTCTAATTCTTCTCTCACCCCTGTTATTATCCCTCCCATAGCTCTTCCTTTTTTCTTCACCTGTCTTGCCTTTTGATATCTACATTTCCATTCATTGGGCAGCTTTTGTTTCAACCCTTCCCAATCCTTCTCTTCTATCCATATTTCCGTCAACCCTATAACGTCAAATTTCAAAATGTACTTCCAAAAATCTTCTTTTTTATTTTTTAATCCTGATATATTCCAACACAATAATTTTACCTCCTCAATTTCTTTATGTTTTCTTCCATTTGCCGTTTTCTCTTGTTTTTTATCTTTTCTTTGCTTGTTTCTTTTTTCTCTCTCCATCCATTTACTCATGTCTCTTTTACTCTTCGGTGTTTTCAATTTTTTTATCCTCGTCCCCAAAAAAACCCGCTCCTTCACATTTTCTCCACTTTCATCCAGCACATATTCTTTCCCATTCATCAACACTCTTCCATACTTCACTCTCGGACTCATACCATTCAATCTTTCATCATTCGCCCACTTTCGCAACTTCCTCTATCTCTCTCTCTCAACTTTCGTAAGATCATATTTTCGTACCTTTTAACATTTTTCTATTATCCATTACGATTCTTTTGTTCTCTACGCTCTCCATTTTAACAACAAAGATCTCATTCTCTCTCCCTATTTTAAATGCATCTTTCACATTTACTCTATCGCTTACATTTAACTTTCTCAGCACATCCCTTGTAACTTCATTCGCTGATCTTCCATTGGATTTCTCTCCATTTATTACGAAATTACATCTTCTTCCTTTTCGCTCATGTTCTTCTAACTTTTGCTCTACCGTTACTATTTTTCTTCGTAGCTGAACATTTTCTTCTTCTATCTTATCTGTTTTCTTTTGCTGTTCTTCTTTCCAATTTTCCATCTCTTGCTTTATCTCCTTTTTTCATTCTTCCATATCTTTACGTTGTTCTCCTTTCCACTTTTTTATTTCTTCTTTCAGACCATTTATTTGTTTTTCTATGTTCTTACCCTGTTGATCAATCATTTCTTTAATTCTCTCTTCCATCTTACTTTCGTCCTTTTCTTTCTCTTCATCAACTTTTCTTTTGGTTCTTTTATTCTCCTGCTTTTCTTTAATTTCTTCCACCTCACTACCCTCGTTCTCACTCTCCATGTCTCGCTTCAGCCACGAGCTTGCCTTGGAGGCTCTGGACGAGCTGCTTGCGCTTCTATCGCGCTCCTTTGCCAACCTTTCGGCGTTAGTCGGTCTACCTCGTTTCGTTCGCTCCTTCGGCGCGCTTTTCGCTTTCTCCCCGCTCTGTCTCACCCACCACTCGACTCTGCGCTCCGTCGGTTCCTCCGGCAAGCTTGCTGGATTCGCCGTCCCGCTTCGTCTCTCGTCTGCCTCGTTTGCTGTCTCCACTGACGTGCACGATTTTGGGTGACCCGTTCCTCTCTTCTCTCCTTCCATATACTCGCCCCTTCTTCCCGTGTGCTTCGCGAAAATTCCCCACAATCACCGAACTTACCTCGTGACCTTCCATTACTTCATTGTAAACGAGTGTTTAATTATTAATCGTTTTTTTTAAGTTGTTAAATTAATGAAAAAAAGGGAGTAAAGACATAATTTTCAGAAAACGTTAAAACTGTTTTTTTTTGTATTGTTATGAGCCAGAAACGTTAATAAACAATTGTGTATATGATTTAACCTATTGAAATGTCGAACTGGTTATTCGAAACAAATGACTAGCGAGCATGCAATTTTCGAATGCATTTTCCAGCAGCTGCCGTGGAATTTCCAGTATAATTTTAAACAAATGAGCATAGAACCCTTTGAATATCGCGCTCTGATTGGCTGAAATCCAGTCGCGAAAAATAATCGGCGAAATTTTTCAAAGAATTGCCGCGTCTCGAGCTTCCTAGCGTGGCGCTAGGAAAGTCTGGACGACGCGACTAAGGGTGTGATCATAGTAACACACTTCGGTCGTTGAAGCCCCCGCCCCGCGGGGACGTTGCAGTCACGTGATGTACATATCTATGTGACGATATATAGTTACCCATCCTCTCTGCTTCTTCTAACCTCCCATGCTGCAGGCAATTATCGAGTGTTGACAATCTTGACATACACCTGCAGATATAATGTCGCATACATTTCATATCACGATTTTGTTCACAAGGTATTTGAAAACTACGATTACGTGATGAAATCGATGAAATTTAAAGTTGTGCGTATTTTTACTTCCATTTTTTTGACAGGTTGCCTCACACTACGATTTGACCTGTCAAATGAAAACACAATTTTGTAATTTTGAAAGTGTTAACAATTTTAAAAAGGTCTTAAATTTTGAAAATTTAAAAAATGTTTACCAAATTTGTTTAAAACAAGAATTCTTATGTAACTCAAAATTTAATAACTGTAGCGGATATTCGTTATATTTTGAAGCATTCACAATGAATTCTTGTAGAATTATTGTTTCATAAAAGCATTCAAGATGTATTCTTTTTGAATATTTGAAAATTTCTTTTTTGCTTATTGGGAATCTTAGGCGAGCGGTTTACCCCCAAAAAGACGCACAAAAATCTTTGTTGACCCTTTACTGAAAGCTGCCGGATTGAAACTAATTGGAATCGATGTATGACGTTATTGCGAACAAAAAATGTGAATACAGTTGTTTTTGCCCGAGTGGTCAGTAATTAGTTGTTAACAATAAACATAAACAAATATGAAAAAGTAAAAAAATCGTCTCGGAAACCCGTGGATAAGCTAAATTGGTGCAAAATAAAAACATATTCACTCTTGTCATTTTTTCGCAAAGCGATTCCTTTTCGTGCTACAAGCGATTTAAAGTCGAAAAATGACTAAAAAGCACGATCTTCAAAAATATTTTCCTCCGCTTCTACAAAAGCTATTTCAATTTTTTAAAATGGAAATTACACTTTGAAAGTTGTATTTTTTACCCATATTTTTTACATTTCGGCACGGTTTTATTTTCATCGACAAATTTGTATAGAAAATGCGTAATGTTTTTCGATTTGCCATAATATGTTAGACTCTATGCGGCGCAGAGACCCATCTATAAATAATATTATTTTGTGCAAATCAATATTAATATTGAGGAGTTTGACAAATGTAGCATCCTGAGACCTTGAATAATTAGATACACTACCATTATTTTATTTTTTATTTATAATATTAAAGATATAAATAAATAAATATTATTTATAGATGGGTCTCTGAGTACCCAAAAATGGACTTGCTGGGATTATCAAGAGTATAGACAAATTCTTTCTTGTCTATATCTAAGGAGAGATCTTATATACCCAAACTGAACAATTTTCTGTATATTTTAAGGTCGTAGACTACACATGTCGCTTAATTAATATTGAGAGAAGAATTCTTTTTTTATTCTTTTCTACTTTGCCTTTTTTTAATTATTGGACAAACCACATATAGTTGTGAAACAGTTTAAAATACGTACAAAGTACTGAATAATACTCTATACATTGGTTCCTCCATTTTGAATTTCCTTAATCTGACAATGGATTCGTAATCAGTGACCTCGAAAACCCCGAGTACAGAACTCCATTTTCTAACTTTTTATAATATTCGATAAACCGAATTTATTACAAAAAACACCATTTTTCGACTTTGTTTATTTATATCAATAATATTATCAATAAAAAAGAAAATAATGGTAGTGTATCTAATTATTAAAGGTCTTAGGATGCTACATTTGTCGATGAAAATAAAACCCTGCCGAAATGTAAAAAATATGGGCAAAAATACAACTTTCAAAGTGTAATTTCCATTTTAAAAAATTGAAATAGCTTTCGTAGAAGCGGAGGAAAATATTTTTGAAGATCGTGCTTTTTAATCATTTTTCGACTTTAAATCGCTTGTAGCACGAAAAGGAATCGCTTTGCGAAAAAATGACAAGAGTGAAAATGTTTTTATTTTGCACCAATTTAGCTAATCTACGGGTTTCCGGGACGATTTTTTCATTTTTTCATATTTGTTTACGTTTATTGTTAACAACTAATTACTGACCACTCGGGTAAAAACAAATGTATTTACATTTACTGTTCGCAATAACATCATACATCGATTCCAATTCGTTTCAATCCGGCAGCTTTCAGTAAAGGGTCAACAAAGATTTTTGTGCGTCTTTTTGTGGGTAAACCGTTCGCCTAAGATTCCCAATAAACGAAAAAGAAATTTTCAAATATTCAAAAAGAATACATCTTGAATGCTTTTATGAAACAATAATTCGACAAGAATTCATTGTGAATGCTTAAAAATATAACGAATATCCGCTACAGTTATTAAATTTTGAGTTTCATAAGAATTCTTGCTTTAAACAAATTTGGTAAACATTTTTAAAATTTTCAAAATTTCAACATTTTTAAAATTTAAGACCTTTTTAAAATTGTTTACACTTTCAAAATTACAAAATTGTGTTTTCATTTGACAGGTCAAATTGTAGTGTGAGGCAACCTGTCAAAAAAATGGAAGTAAAAATACGCACAACTTTAAATTTCATCGATTTCATCACGTAATCGTAGTTTTCAAATACCATGTGAACAAAATCGTGATATGAAATGTATGCGACATTATATCTGCACGTATATGTCAAGATTGTCAAGACTCGATAATTGGGGTGTATGTGAAATGGCCAAGTATGTATATATCGTCACATAGATATGTACATCACGTGACTGCAATGTCCCCGCGGGCGCGGGCTTCGACGACCGAAGTGTGTTACTATGATGACACCCTTAGTCGCGTCGTCCAGTCTTTCCTATACCGTCACGCTAGGATGGTCGAGACACCGCATGATGAACTCTATTCCTGATTGGCCGTTCTGATGGTCAAAGCAATACGCCTATTGAACCAGACCGTTTCGGTTTGAATGGCAATCCGAACGCCTCGATTCGGGAGTACGTAAGAGCCACGTTCGGAAATTTTTTTCAGTGTACACAAATAGATTTGAGAGAAGTTAAGGCCTATTACTGTCCTCTGAAATTACTCTTGAAGAAGATTTTTGAAATTCCACATTTATGCGAGGAAATTGTTTCGTATATGCAGAATCTACAGGGTGTTTCTTTTAAGTTGAAACTGTCGAATATCTCGAAAAGTAGGCACTCTACGAAAAAATGTTAAGAATAAAAATTTAATGGGTCTAAGGTGTACATACAGTGATATTAAAATTGGCCCCTCCACGCCGACCCTGGGTCATGTCATAGTGGAAATGGTGTATTTTTATTGTTAATGTTTTGCAGAATCGTAAGCGTTCATTCTCAGTAACAGTAAGATGAAGAAAAATTGAATTTCGTCGATTACAGCGCCATCTATCGCGAAACGAGAAAAATGTTTTAGACAAATCATACGCACTTTTATTCAAAGAATCTGAATATGCAATAAGAAATAGGGGTTCCCATTTAAGATTTCAAACTTACAATTTTAGGGGGCAATTTTAATATCACTGTATGTACACCTTAGACCCATTAAATTTTCATTCTTAACATTTTTTCGTAGAGTGCGTACTTTTCGAGATATTTGACAGTTTCAACTTAAAAGAAACACCCTGTATATGAGGATACTAAAATACTTTCTAATTTTGTACAAGGAAAACTGTGGAAGAAAATGATCACAGATTCGCGCGACAAAATAGTTGTTCCTCTGTTTTTGTTTTGATGAGGATTTCGAAAAAGGGAACGCTTTAGGAGCCACACAGGTATAAACAAAATAGGTGGAGCATATATAAGCATTCAATGCTTACCCGAAAAATATCGATCTTCTGGGAACGGGTAATCCTGCTAGGGCGAAATCAAAAGTCGCTAGCCCCTCTACTATATTTTGGTTCATGGAGCATTCAGTTTCGAAATATTTGTTACCTCCAACGCAAGATGGTGCTAAGTTCGAGGCGTTCATTTATAATTTTGCATTTTACACTATTCGCCCACAGTTAAATGTAATATGCGTGTGTCCGTAAATGTTGTGGCACAGGATCGCACACAGATTGAGGTGTGTGAATGTGTACGTGTGTGACAATCTCAGACAATCTACTCTCACAAGGGTGGAGTATGTAAACAAGCCGCCCTCTCCTTTATATTCACAGTATTATTGTTCTATGCAAACGATAGCAAAAAATTTGGACATGCTGCAATTTTCAATATTCCAATTAAACAACTGAATTCATTAGCAACTGAGGGAGTTGAGATTGTGCTTCCAGAAGGCAAACGTGTAATCTATTTTAAGCTTGGGTTAATATTACGTGACAATTTAGGGATGCACTCATTATTGGGTTTGTGGAAAACATTAACGGAAATTACTAGTGCAGATTCTGTAAAATGAATAAACAAGAGCGAGCTGCTGTTGCATTGAAATTGAAGGGAAGAAACAAAGATAACTATTAAAGCGATGTAGAATTGTATAATGTCACGTGCATCGGAATCAAAGAGGAATGTGTGTTTAACAGATTGGTCCATTTTCACGGGGTGGACGATCAGTCCGTTAATATAATGCACGACGTTTTAGAAGGTATCTGTAACTTTGACATGGTACAAATTCTTAAATATTATGTAGAAAAAATGGTTTTATTCTCTTTGAAAGATTTAAATTCTCTTAATAAAAGGCATGATTACGGACCAATTGACATTCAAAATATACCGCCAACTATAAACGCTAGTTACAGTCAATCTGAGTCGATTAAAATATCTGTTTCAGAAATGTGGGTATTTGTTCGACATTTCGCGTTAATGGTTGGAGATGTAACTCACGAAAATGACCAGGTTTGGCGATTTTATTTAACGCTACAAAAACTAGTAAAAAAAAGGACAAAGGACAGGAAATTTTCCCCCGCGTTAATGACGAATATGTCTGTTTGCGGGTCGGCTTTCGGGTGGAGAGGTACAGGACAGAGACAGACAGTACATGACAGAACTATAGGCAGAAACACACACAACACCCACCCAGAGCCAGTCCCCCCCCCTACCCCAATATCGGTACCACCAGCAGATTCGACGGTCTGGGCCTTAGCGAGTATGACGCGGGGCTTATCCCATCTTTATCCGAGATAAGACCCACGACGTACCGACCGCGGATAAGACGCTGACATTATCGATAACTGCCGACGGGGGTCGGCAGCGGTCCCAAATTCGTACCTTCGCCCAGCACAGTTCCCCGGTTATTCCACACTGGACATAAGCAGAGAAAATTGCGCAGACGGGGATTCGAACTCGGGACCTTCGCGACGTTCAGTTCGGGCGGACTAAGACTGACGCCTTAGCCCGCGCGACCATCACGCCGACAATACAGAAACTAGTATCTCTATTAACAACAACTTTACAGCATACAGAATGCTGTATTTTACTATGATTGAAAAACATAATAATATGTACCAGAAACAGTTCGACAGGCATCTCACACCCACTTCCTACGCGCACTTCCACTAGGAACTACTTGCACTAGCATTATCTTCGGATTCTAAGTAACTGCGGACTATTTGTACATTTGTAGTCAATGAGATTCGAATCCAACCACCGAGACTTAAAAAGTAGTGTCAGTTCATGTAGTTGCAATAAAAATATTATAGCATCAATCGCTTTTAAAGTACAATTACAACTATCTAAATCATTATTGTCAAACAATTTCTTCAATGCCAAAGATACTGAAATGAGGCCCGGAGATCACGTCTCATTGAGAGAGTTGAAAATTAATTTCTCTAAGAATATTAACTTATTATTATCGACGAAAATGTACTTTGTAAGATGGATAAAAGTGTTTGGTACTCAATACAAACAAGGAATGGCCATATGTATTTGGGAGAAAGATAATACTCCTGTATTTGCAAAAATAAAATACATAGGTGTGAAAGAAAAATGTATCTTTTTTATTTATTATGAATTGGCGATAAACTACTGTGCACATTGCAACGCCTATGAACTAGTGGCTATGTATGATGGTTGTGATATTATTGATAAAGAAGCGTTGATTTCTTTCATGCCATATCATATAATTACAAAAAATTCAAGCCTTTTTATTGGTCCCCCCCACCCCCCCCCCCCCCCACCCCCCCCCCCCCCCACCCCCCCCCCCCCCCACCCCCCCCCCCCCCCACCCCCCCCCCCCCCCACCCCCCCCCCCCCCCACCCCCCCCCCCCCCCACCCCCCCCCCCCCCCACCCCCCCCCCCCCCCACCCCCCCCCCCCCCCACCCCCCCCCCCCCCCACCCCCCCCCCCCCCCACCCCCCCCCCCCCCCACCCCCCCCCCCCCCCACCCCCCCCCCCCCCCACCCCCCCCCCCCCCCACCCCCCCCCCCCCCCACCCCCCCCCCCCCCCACCCCCCCCCCCCCCCACCCCCCCCCCCCCCCACCCCCCCCCCCCCCCACCCCCCCCCCCCCCCACCCCCCCCCCCCCCCACCCCCCCCCCCCCCCACCCCCCCCCCCCCCCACCCCCCCCCCCCCCCACCCCCCCCCCCCCCCACCCCCCCCCCCCCCCACCCCCCCACCCCACCGCCCCCAACCCCCCCCCCCCCCCCCCCCCCCCAACCAGTCCCTTTTCTGGAGCTGGCGCTTGGTTTATTGGTAGCAGGATCTCCCTTTCAAAAGGAAATAACCCACCAAACATCACTACTTTTTTAAATAATTATATTTTAGTTTAATTTAATTGTTTTTATGCTAACCTGACCAGCACGTCATCATCAATAGATTTGTAGATCATCTCCTGGGAATCGGAGTTCGCAGTTGTCAGGCTAGGTTATGTCAGGGAGGCAAATGAGGTCACACACACAGATAAACTGAGCTCTCAGGTCCATGTGGGTAGCGTAGTAAACCCAAAAATTATGAATGAAATGGGCGATGTTGGCAACATCTTTTGTAATATATAAACTCGTTCTTAAACGACTACTTCATAAACCATGAAACAGTAGATGGGCATGCGTTTTTCCATTTCGGCCCGGGCGAACTTACCAGTTCCCCACGCGTCGGACCGCACCCAGGAGGGATAGCATTCCCCGCTTGGGAGGTCGAAAGGGCCGCGTCGAGAGGGGATAGACCTCCGTTTGGGAATTACCGTGGCCGAACCGCGTAAGTGGGGACGGAATTTCCCCCGTTATCGTACGCGACGAGGAGCGCGTTGCGCGTAGAGGGTCCGCGCATATCGCGAAGTGGGAACGGGATTTCCCCCGTCATCGTAAACGCCGCAAGACGCGTCGCGCGTCGCGCGTCAGGTCCGCGCATCGAGCGAAGTGGGGACGGGATATCCCCCGCTTGATTAGGCACCGCGGATCGCGTTGCGCGTAAGCCGCCCGCGCATCTCGCGTAGTGGGGACGGGATTTCCCCCGTTATAGAAGACTTCACGAAACGTTGCGCGTAAGCAGCCCGCACATCTCGCGTAGTGGGGACGGGATTTCCCCCGTTATAGCAGGCGCCACGAAACGTTGCGCGTAAGCCACCCGCGCATCTCGCGTAGTGGGGACGGGATTTCCCCCGTTACAGAAGGCGCCGCAAAACGTTGCGCGTAAGAAGCCCGCGCATTTAGGAGAGTTGGGACGGTATTCCCCGTAGCAGTAGGCCGCGGAAGTCGTGCAGGACGGAGGAGCTCCGTCGAGTAGCCGTGACAAGACCGAGTTGCAACGGTGCAACGTGTCACCGCCTTAAAACCGACTAAGTGAGCCGTGAGGTACGGGGTCAGCAACCCTTTTGTGATCCGTTTCGTCATTCCGTGCCCCATAAATCCCCCCATATATTGGATGCTTGGTGATTTATTATTTTTTTAAATTGTACTTTGTGGTAAGAGTGGCTACAGTCACTAGCTCGAGGAGCGCGGGTGACAAGAGCGAGGTACAACCGTGCTCGAAGCCCGTACTAGTAGTCGGTGCGAGACGACCCGCGAGCTTCCGTCATTTTCTTCGCGCTCGTACACGCTCGGAGAAATCGGTCGTTAGCCCGCGCGTCCGGTGTTACCGGACGTAGAGATCGTCGCAACGAGAACTCCGAACGAAAGAAACGGCGAGGAGGCCGAAAAAGGAGGAACTCCGAAGAAGTGGCCGCGACCGAGCCCCGGCGCAGATCGGAGGCTGTGCCGATTAAACAGCCGGTTGGACCGCGACCAAGGTCAACCAAGATCGCCCAGACTCAGACGGTCCGGTCGGGCGAGCCCAGAGCGACGACGCCGCCATCGTCACCAGGAGTTGAGAAAAGAGGAAGACCACGTCGACCCGTTAAGTCGCCTCTTGAGAGATGCCCGGTCCTACCCGACACATTTCGTCCAAGGAAGGGGGAGCCGATGAGAGCACCAAGAGAGCGAACGTGCTATACCTGTGGCGGGACGGGCCATTTCGCGCACGAATGCCCGAAGCCCCGGCAGTGTTACGGGTGTGGTCGAGTCGGAACGATTCGTAGAGAATGCAACGAATGCATGGAAGCAGGAGCGAGGGACTCGGGAAGCGAGCCGCGTGGATCGGGGAACGAGTTTTCCCCACCCGACCCGCTGTAACGTTCCAGATGGAGAACGAGTGCGCCCCCAGAGAGGAGCGGGAATATGCCCGGAGAGGGAGGTACTCCGATATGTAAAGGAGAAATGGGCATCCCGCAGGCGCCAACGATTACGAGTACGAGTTCCGTCAACGAAGAAGAGGATGCCGCTGCCGGATGAGGCAGCAAGGACAGGAGGTTGTACTTCGACCTGGTCATCGCCGGAGTCAAAGCCCGAGGACTTTGCGACACGGGCGCAACGCGGTCATTTGTCGGACCGGGAATTGCCGATATGCATCGCGATCGCATTCTCCCCTTCAGGGAGAAATGCGAAGTGCAACAGGCCATATGGCGAGATTAACGGGACAGCTACCTTTGGTCGACGTGGGAAATCGGACCGAGCAGGTTTCCTTTCGCGTCGCGACCACGCTAGACTACGATGCCATCCTCGGGTTAGATGTTTTGAAGAAAATGAGGATGACCGTCGACTGTGAGAAAGGAGAATGGAGGAGTGGCGACGGCCAATGGCGAAGGTTCGCTGTCGCAGAGGAAGCGACGGTATATGCAGAATGCGCCGGGCTGGCGGAGGTCACGTCGAGGCAGGAGCAACAGTTGACGGAGTTGTTGGATCAGCTGTTGCCCCCTCCAACCGCCACGCTAGGGACCACTCCCTTAGTTGAGCACGTCATTGACGTAGGGGACGCGCGACCGATCAAGCACCGGTTTCGCCGCGTATTGCCTGCCATGCTAGAGGCTGCTCAGGCAGAAGTTGACTCGATGCTTCGCAATGACATCATCGAGCCGTCGAGTAGCGCGTGGTCGAGTGCTCCCGTAATGGTCAGAAACCCGAATGGAGCGTATCGGTTTAGCATCAACTTCCGGAATGTAAACGCCGTGACCAAGAAGGATGCATATCCGCCTCCGAATATAGACTGCATCCTGGACAATGTGCGCCGGGGGAAGTTTATTAGTAAACTCGACCTGAGCCAGGCGTACTTCCAGGTGCCGCTCGAAGCGAAAAGTCGGGAAATCACCGCTTTCGCTGTCGCAGGCCGAGGGCTTTACCATTTCAAGCGGATGCCCTATGGCCTGACGAATGCTCCAGCAACGTTCCAGCGTCTCATAGATTCGTTGTTCATGTATTTGTGTACCTCGACGACATCATAATCGTTAACGAGTCGTTCTAGGATCACCTCAGCTTGGTGCGGAAGGTCTTGGAGACCATTCTGAGAGCCGGTCTTCAGATCAACCGCGATAAAAGCGAGTTCTGTTGTACCAGTGCCGAATATCTCGGATACCGAGTCGATCGGGAAGGATTACGGCCCGACAAAGAGAAAATCCGCCCAGTATTAGAATACCCCCCACCACGGACGTTAAAGCAAGTACGACGATTCCTCGGTATGGTGGGGTGGTATGCGCGATTCATTCCGAATCTGGCGGAAAAGCGATTGCCCCTCACGAAGCTAACGAGGAAGGACCAGCTGTGGGAGTGGGGCGAAGAACAGGAGGAGGCGTTCGAGTCGCTCAAGACAGCACTGACGGAGGCCCCAGTGCTAGGACGGCCCGATTTCAGCCGCCCGTTCGCGTTACAAACGGACGCGAGCGACTATGCACTCGGCGCCGTACTAACGCAAGCGCAAGATGACGGAGAACACCCGATCGTGTATCTAAGTCGCACCCTCACTGACGCCGAGAAGAACTATTCGACGACGGAGAAGGAGTGTCTGGCGGTAGTGTGGGGCGTGAAGAAGCTCCGGGCATACCTGGAGGGATACCCGTTCGATGTCATCAAAGGCCATAGTAGTCTGAGGTGGCTCCATAACCTGCGAGATCCAACGGGGCGACTCGCGAGGTGGGCCTTGGAGTTGCAAGGCTGGAACCTCACGATCCGGCACAGGAAAGGGGCATTGTACCATGTCCCGGATGCTCTTTCCCGGAGAGTCGACGAAGACGCTTGTGCCATGAGAATTGCCACCGAGAGGGATGATGATTGGTACGAACGAAGGAGAAAAATAGTCGAGGATTATCCTGAGCGTTTTCCAGAGTGGAAAACTGAGAACGGTACGTTGTACCATGCACGATCGGATCCGTTATTGGATCCGGTGACAGGCGGAGGGAACCGCTGGAAACTAGCGCTACCAGTAGGCTTACGCGAAGAGGCACTAGGAAGCGCCCATGAAGAAGCCCACTCCGGACATTATGGCGTGGAGAAGACATATTGTCGAATGGCGGTGGAGTATTACTGGCCCGGAATGCGTTACGACGTACTTCAGTACGTCCGCGGATGCAGCGCATGTCAGATGCAGAAAGCATCGCACAGCGGCCCACCCGGGTTAAAATACAACGAGTGGTCGAGAAACCCTGGTCGGTTGTATCCGCCGATATCATGGGCCCATTTCCGCCCAGCCGGGGACAAAATCAGTATGTCTTGGTGTTCACCGACATGTTCACGCGGTGGGTGGAGCTTAAGGCGCTAAGGACGGCCGATGGCAAAAATATTGCACGAGCCTTTGAGGATCTCGTCTTGTTCCGATGGGAAACTCCGGAATACTTGCTCACCGACAACGGAAGGTAGTTCCGGAACGACGTTATGGACAAGATGCTCCATGGGTACGGCGTGCGGGCGACAACTACGCTGCTGTATCATCCTCAGGCTAACCCGGTGGAGAGAACGAACCGAACGCTTAAAACAATGATTCGGGATTGGGACCTGCACTTGCCCGAATTTCGGTGTGCGATAAATACGGCCGTCTACGGCAGTACAAAGGTGTCGCCAGCCTTTTTGAAATTCGGCCGTCAGCCCGTGCCGGTCAAAAGTTTACGGCGAAGATTGGAGGGGGAAGCCCCTATCCTGCGCATCGAGCCAGAAGACTGGACCGACCGCATGAAGCGGTTAAGCGCCCTCCGCGACCTAGTGCGTCGGTATCAAGACCGAGCGTGCGAGCGCCAGCGTCGTAGCTATAATCGTGGCAGACGTGACGTTCAATACAATAAATTCGGACACGCGATTGGCCACAAACGTCTTCCATTTCGTACGGTGTTGTTGAATCCAATGAAGCACAATATTAGAGTCAGACCAGCATGTTACGGACAACGACGCGAACTGAGGAACTTTGCGTATGAACTCGAGTACCCGCGCGGTAAGCACGACGGCGCATAGTTCAAGACGCGGGATGGTGAGTTGCTTGATTGGCGCTACTTTCGTTCGACTCATCAATAGAACCACATTGACAGCGGTGGGAGTTACTACGCGGAGATATACGACCGCAGCATAAGCTGCACTTGACGCGTCTGCGAACCCGTGCAGTTCGCAGGAGGTCTGACCCGGAATTTGTCCGGTCCATCTGGGAATGACCCAATGGTTTTAACGCGGGAAGGTCGTCATAAAAGTTGACCCATTGAATGCGCACGTCATCTGGCACAAGGTCATCCCAATCGACAGAGAGAAGCCAAAGCCTTTGGATAAGGATTTTGGCGGTGATGATCGCGGAAGCGACCCAACCTAACGGATCATAAAATTTCGCGGTTAAGGATAGCAGCGTTCTCTTGTGAGCGAACTTACTGGAGAGAGCTCAACCTTAAAGCGATACTGGTCAGTTATTGGGGACCAGAAGACGCCTATGATCTTTAGACTTTCGTCTTCTCGCAGCGGTTTGTCCCAGGCAAGTCCGTGATTTGCCGAATTCACGTCATGCAATAATTCCGGAGAATTACTTGCCCATTTACGAAGCGTGAAGCCAGCGGAGCTTAACAATAAAATAAGCTCGTCTCGAATTTGTCGAGTGGATGGGATCTCGTGGGCGCCGAATAATACATCGTCGACGTATAGCCCATACGTCTACGGCGAGCGGGAATCTCGTTTGATTGTCTGGCGAGTTGCTGTAACACGCGCAGAGCGAGGTAACGCGCGCTGGAAATGCCGAACGTTACTGTGTTGAGACGGAAATCCGCGATTGGGTCGCTAAGAGACGTTCGCCAGAGAACGCATTGGAAATCACGATCTCGCGGGTTTAGCAAAATCTGACGGTACATTTGTGCAATGTCTGCACAACACACAAATCGAAAAAGGCGCCATTGGAGCAGTATATGACCCAATTCTGCCTGAAGTTTGGGACCCGGGAGAAGGTGATCGTTTAGCGACGTGGCATTTGACGTGACGAGTGAAGCATTAAACACGACACGCAGTTTTGTCGTTGTGCTCGATTCCTTACTAACGCTATGTTGGGGCAGGTAAACTACTGGCTGAGTACCGCTGTCGACGTCGATTTGAATCATGTGGTTTTGGCGCTCATAATCGAACATGAATTCTCGATACGCGATCGCGACAGCGGGTTGATTTGAGAGCCGTTTTTCCAAGGAATTGAACGAGGACAGGGCTGCGCGTCGAGAATCGCCAATATTAACCGGATTATGCCGAAATGGGAGACGGACAACATATCGCCCGCTTGCGTCCCGATAGTGAGTTGATGCAAAATAATTTTCGCATTGTTCGTCCTCTGTAGAAAGCGGAGCCTTTCGCGGAACAAACTCAACCTCCCAGAACTTGATGAGAATATCATTTAGCTTTGACTGAGCGACACAGTTGTGTACATACAAGCTCGATAAAACTTGGTTGGTTGGAGCCGTCGTCCACCCGGACAGAACGCACCCAAAAGCTGTGTTTTGCGCAGTTGGTCCGCCGCGAGAGTCCTTAATGAGCCCGTCGAGAAGGAGCGAACCGTACAAATCGGATCCGATAATAATGCTAATTGGGTCGGAATTGTCAAGATCAGGGTCTGCCAATTGTAAATCTGTCAGAGGCGGCCATTGTTCGCGTGAACGCGGAAATGTCGGCACGTATGACTTCAGAGTGCCCATGACAAGGGCGTGAGTGCGGAACGACGGTTCGTCGGAGTACATGGACGACAAATAAACTTCTGCGGCACGATTAACGGGACCCGCCGAAAAACCACCTACCCCGGTGACCGATGTGTCGACGCGGATGAAGCGCGTATTAAGAGCATAGGCTAGATCCTCTGTGATAAAGGTCCAGGTCGACCCTTGATCGCGCAGAGCGCGAACACTCACCGTTTGACCACATTCCGACCGAATTCTCATACGCGCCGTCGCTAAGAGAATGCAAGCGGGCTGAAAAGGCTGACTTGACGTGAAATGAGTTAGGACAGCATTAGGTCCGTCGGACGTGGAGGGGGGAGAATGCGTAACGTCCGTCGCGGTTTGGGTCCCGGAGGCCGAAGGCGCTTCGAACGCGGATGTTCGCTACCGATGCAGCATCCTATGGTGATTTCCTTTGCACACGAAACACTAAGATTTACTAGAGCACGCTGTTGTATGCGTGCCCAAACAATTATTACATAAATGATGACGTTGTACAAAATCATTTCGAGACGATACAGACATATTTTGAAAACGCTTGCAACGGTAGATAGTGTGATCGGAAGCTGCACAAACAGGACCCTGCTTGGGCATTGGATGCGTGGCGTGAGACTGCACTGAAGATTTCGCATGCGACGTTGGTTTGCTGAGCCTTTTCGCTTGCTTCACGGGAAACGGATCGCGCACGAAATCGGTAGCAGCGGCTTGCAGACCGTAAATACGATTTTGCAGAAACGACGTCAATTTATTGAATTGCGGATATTCCTTCTCCGAACCGAGGCCGACTACCCAGTCCCTGCGGGAAACGAGGTCCAGTTTGGATGTAACCAGATAAACTCGGATCGAATTCCAAGTATCGACTGGTTCGCCTATAGCCTTTAACGCACCCACGATCGCGACAAGCTTTCTGAAAAACGCCCGCAATTCAGTACCGGACTCGCGACGCAAAACTGGCAACGAAAACAACTCTTTTACGTGATTGTCAATAATGCAGCGTTTATTCGTGTAATGAGCTTCGAGTGCAGTCCAGGCCACGTTGAAATTATCACCGGTTGAGTCGAGATGAGCAATTATACTTAAAGGCTCCCTGGAGAGCGATGATTTCAAATAGAAAAACTTCCGAACATTATCTAAGCCCGAGTTATTCGAAATTAAAGAATTTAACACATCAGAAAAGGAATCCCAGTTATGATATTCACCATGAAACTTCGGCAGCTCGATGTGGGGCAGTTGAACAGCTGATCGAGTCACGTTGGGCTGAGATGCCATTGCAGCTGGATCAGGGTAGACAGTCTGATGTGGTGTGACAGGTGCAGGCGCGCATTGGTCCAATGCTTCCTCCAATTCGGCATCAGCGTCGAGGAATACCAATTCTTCACTGTCGAATTGTTTTTCCGACAGATAGGGATGTCGCTCCTCTAATCCCTGGGCCAGTTGCAGCAGGCGTACGTGCAGGTCACGGCATTGCGCCCATGTAGTCTGTATGTAAGAAAGACGTACCCTTAACTTAGCTGGTGAACGCTCATCTGGCGATGGGAGCGAACTCCTAGCCCGACGCAAGCTTGCGAACAGGGCTTCTTGCATAATGACGAGACCCTCGAACGTCGTGTCTGATGAACCAGGCATCTTGGTAGCTTGAAGTGCAGATGAACCGGACGACAAATGTACCGTGTGAAGCAATCGATGCAGTCACGATGGTGTTGGAACCGATTCACTAAAATTCCCTGGATGACTCGAGTTAAATCTCGAACCAGGCAGCCGAAAAACGTAGCGGTGACGAAGGCAGCAAACGTGATGACGAGGGGCGAGAGGGGCGGACGGCAGTGCCGCATCCCAGCTGGCGATTGAGCTCGTCGTTGGTAAGGCGCGGCAGCGGTGCGGGCGGCACTGAGTACCCCGAGAGGGGAATCGAATTCGTTGGTGCGGCCCGGCAGCTGTGCGGGCGACACTGAAGAGACTCCAAGTGGGGATCGTATGCTGGTTGTAGACACTGCGCGGCAGCGGTGCGGGCGGCACTGAAGACTCCAAGAGGGGAGTCAAATTGACCGAATGTTGACACGGCACGGGGCGGGGTGCAAGGGGCACGCCGGCACGCTTCTAACCACGTGTTTCGTTCAATTTTACGACCTCGATTATGAAAATCGAGAAAAATGTACACTGAATTTCACAAGTGGCACTGCACACAATTGATGTGATGACACAATTGTCTCCTTGTCCACAGTTCTTGATACCACTTTTGAGCAATTTTTCGTGTCGAACTCGATGCGAAGGGATCCTGGCAGGATCGCCAAATTTTCTGTAGGTTTATGAACAGAAATGTAGAAAGAGAGGTGCAGGATCCAGAAAAAACGGGTTGGCACAATGCTCCACTCTCAATGCTTTATTTCAGCAATACACAGCACATCACCGTAATCCAAAGAAATTGTGCACTCGCGACAACCGAAGATTTTTAATATTATCCACCGTACATACAACCACGTTGCGAAGAGTTCCGCGCACAGAAAACCTGTGCAGAATCGAAGTCGATGAGTTGGATGATACAGGAAGAATGAGCAAAAACGCACGTGTTACGCCGGAAAACGCGCAATTCAATAAAGAAAAGAGGTCACCAGAGGCGTCAGAAAATAGCGCCTTTCTTAAGGCGATTCGCAAATAACACATACTAACTAAATTCGCCGGAGCGGCATGTCGAAACGGCGCGCTTATGTTAATAATAGTTAGTAATAGGACAAATACTTCCTTAATTTAAATATTGCCGCGCGTCGATAGATTACGTCGCGTCGGTAAAGTGAATCACAGGAAAATTGGACGATGAATTGGACACGCGGAAAAATGCGGGCATCTTGGATGATTTGTGAATACTTGAAAATTGTGAGCTAAAAGATACGAGTAATTAAGGATTGACGTTATAATTATTAACATTAAATGTCATTTCTTTATTATTACAGGTAAAACGGTTTTGTAATTAGTGTTTGTAAATAGTGTGGTTAAAATAGTGCATAAAATAAAAACTTTATTATTACAGAAACTCAGTGATGTTGTAATTGGTGGTGTCCATTCTCCGGATTATAAAAAAAAACTTACAATATAATTATATGTATAAAAGAATTTTAAAAGTCTGTTATAAATTAATTGTTCGAACATTCTTACAAGATTGGATATGAGTGAAATAGGCCTATAGTTGTTTGCAAAACTTTTTTCTCCAGATTTATGAATAGGTACAATTACAGCAATTTTTAAGTGATCGGGGTATATTCCATATTCAAAGCATAGAATAAAAATGTAAACCATAGGTTTTATAATATGCTGTGAAGCCATTTTAAGGATATTAGCGTGTAAATTATCTATACATCCTGCTTTATTTTTTAATTCATTAAGTACCTTACTAGTTTCCAATTCATTTGTAGGGTATAAGTAAATTCTGTTATTAATATGTTTCTTAGTTTTATATGTATTTCGAGTTTTATTAATTATACTATCGCTTAGTTTTATTAATTATAATACCGACATTTGAGAAATATATTATTATTATATATATATATATATATTTATATATTGTGTGTTAGTTGAACAATACGCATAAATTTCAGTGTCTGTTAAGAAAGGCGGGAGGACTCTCTTTTAATAAAGCACCCCAGCGAGAGGCACGGAGTCTCACGGTAAATAAGCACCCCAAGGGAAGCAGAACTTACTACGTCCACGCCGTTGTTTCTGGGTAACGTTAGACGAACTTTTCAAGGTCAGTATTTTTCAAGGTCGTTGTCACATTGGAGCTGAATATTCCTTCCCAAAGTATATTAAAGATCATTATTTTATCAGACAATGCAATCAAATAGCAACCACAGGATGTGTTAAATTTTGACCTTGAAATGACCTTCTAAGGGTCATCAAAAAATGTCGAAATACCCTTTCGGACGTAAAATTTTCCGCTCTTTCCGAATACGGTGTAGAAAATAGGGGTCGTCGTTAAAAAACACACGTTGACCTTGAATAATCTCGAAATGCCCTTGTAAGGGGCATAACAAAAATTTCGAAATCCCTTTGCGACGTAAAATTTTCCGCTCTTTTCGAATCTGGTGTCAAATAGGGTTCCCATTTAAAAAAAAAAACATTTTGACCTTCAAATGACCTTGAAAGAAAAGCTCAAGGTCACAACTAATTGCACAGACAGATGGCCCCCTTTGTCCTGGACAGCTTTTGTCTGAACTGTTTTTCCCTATCTGGCTTAGGTTTCGAGAAATACACTATATACCACCCTATATACGTTTAATTCGAAAAAGGATCTATTACGATTTCCGGACATGAAAATTTGGAATCCTGGGACAAACTCCAACAAATCTTCATTAGTCGAATGTTGCCACATTTTCGAAAAACCCACTCGAAGTTAAAACCAACTGTGCCATAAGTGCACATTTATGCGAAAAAGCTGAGACCGTAAAAACAAGTAAAAATGTCCCCAATCTATATATTTATACGTTTTGTGGTACCCATAACTACGTCCAAAATTGGATCCGATACCTGCAATTTGATTGGCGCACCATTCAAGTTTGCAAAAAAATCACTCTTTTTGCAATAACTTATTTTTTTTTGAAGTTATCTTGAGAAAATTAGGAGCATTTAAAACGAATATTTCCAGGGGAACGATTTTCCAGAAAAACGATTTTCCAGGGAACAATATATCCTAGAACCAAATACTACTTAATATTAATTCTGAGGAACATATTACTTAGTATGGTGAAGTAAACATCTATTTCTTTTAAGTAAATATGCATCCCTTGCTTCAATTAACAACTGAATTTCTTGAAAAATTGAAATATTTTTATATATTTAGTCAGGGAATTGTTTATTTTTGTCAAGTAATCGAAGTAAACGCTGAATATTTTTTCTAGTAAACAACCATTTACTTGAACCAAGTAAAATTGTGTTGAAACCAAAAAATTTTTTTTTTCAATGTTAAAAGTACCAGTCCTAAGTAAAAGTGAAAAAAATCGTACATAGATTCGTACGTAAATACTACCATGATTATACATCTGTTAGAGGAAACATTGTGTATGCATTGTTACGGTCATATTTGTTTCGCTTATAAAAAACAGCTGATTTCATCAACCATTAATTTTATTAATATGAAATTCTACCGCCATTTTGCGGTACATTACTTTTCGATTTTCGTTGCGAGTATATAATACTATTGTAACTTACAAGGTAAGTAAAAGAAGCGACTCGACAAAGATACGGTGAAAAAGATACTTGATTGAAAATATATTTTTTTTAACTCCGTGCGCTAAGTGCTCACTTAGCACACTGTTTTCCGTGTGCAAAGTAGAACATTCATGCACGAATGTTCTAAATTGCACGGAAAACAGTGTGCTAACTGGGCACTTAGCTCACACGTTAAAAAAAATGGTATACGATACGCGTGCGTGAATCACCTACTTAGCGCACTTGTATCGTAATGTACTATATTAATATATACATACAATATGGCTTTTCGCCGTCTATTTATTTACTCTATGCGTAGTGCACCGCTCTGTTTACAACCGTATGTACGTAACGACCCTGCAATTTAATTTAAATACCTATGCATTTGTTATGATACGAGTCGACACGGTATTCACCGGACGAGTCGATCACGAAAATTAATAATTACAAATTGGGAGAATTACTCCTCTTTTTAATATGGTCGAGTATAGTCGACTCGTTTGTCTCGCAGACTAGTCCACGACTTATATAAGTCGGAAGTAGCTGCGTTTTTTTAAATTTCATTACGGGATCGAAAAGCACGTGCTTTTGCTGCCGAACGTGCGAGGTTCTACCGGAGTGTCGTTCAGTGGAACGCACTACGGATACAGCATGTCTAGTCGTGCGTGTACCCCTCAATGTACAGGGAAGAAGGGGTGCGCATGCGTGCGTGCTGTGCGGTCTATTGTCCTCGTCGTGGTGTGCATGCCCGTTCATCGCTGCTTACCGTTACACTATACACGGTGCGCCCGAACGGGTCCCAACCCAAAAGTTTTTGCACTTCCGAATTTCTTTCTGGGTTCGATTCTGCACTATTTCAAGAGATGTTGTGAAAATTTCAAAATCTTTTGTGGAGCCGTTTTCGAGAAAACTCATTTTGAATGTTTGAATTATTTAAATATCGATATATTTCCAATGAAAATGGTTAATAATATGTTTATTATTAGAATATATTATAAATGATGTGGAACGAATAAAAGCTTTATTTGTTTAAATAAAAAAATTATTATTTTATTCAATTATTACAAAAATCGACTATATTTGATATGATATACGTAATAATATACATATATTACCTTCGTCGTACTTATAGCTCGTATCGCTTATGAGATTTCACATTATAATGAAGTCGTTGTTGATTTATTATTTACAATACACATACAGTATCAATTAGTTCGTTTTCAAGTATGCAAACTATTGTACGAGCAAACAGCACGCAAAAGTTTTTTCGCGTAGTCAGGATGCGTTTTCGAAACTTTGTTGTTTTCCCACAGTGAAAGAAAATCGAAATGCACTGATTATATGGTTTGTTCTGAGTAGAATCCCAATCCTTTTTGCATTCTGTCGCAAAACTGTTCAACGTGAAAAAATACGGCGTGAATTTTGGGCGTAACGCTGATATCTAAATCCGTGTAGCTTCTTGTAAAAGATTTCAGTTGGATCTTATAATCTGGGTGTAGGTTATTTCCAAAACAAGCTGTAACAACATTTTTGAAATCATCCAAAGTCTTCACATATTTCAGCAAACCGATGTTTGGCTTCTTACGTAAAATATCAATGCTCTCCAGAAGTTTCTTGCAAGAATTTCCTTTAAATGACGAGCCAGTACGGGTTATTTCTCGCTGAACGTAATAATCATTTGCCCATTCCAAAGACTCATTCGGAAATTCTTTCAACTTGTGCGTATATAACGTATTAACTACGCCAAGCATCAAAAAAAAAAAAAAAAAAAAAAAAAAAATCGAAGTGCCATGCAATTCGGGTGGCGGAATGAGCTGTAGAAATGTTTTACTTTTGTCGGCAGCAAATAGTGGTGAATTGACACAATTTTTGAAATCTCTTGCCTTTTCCTTCAAAGCTCCAGATTTCAGCCACTTTTTATAATTTTCTAAAGTATTTCCAACCGTTCTGTGCGTACCACAAACATTAAGATCGCTTTTTTTGCATCGCACCAGGTACATGGAAAATAGCTGCTGTGACTCATGATTCCTACTAAGTACTTACGTTAGCTAATTTTAAATCAGTGGCTATAGTGCCATTAAAGGCACTAACGCCTAAAGCAGACCACAATTGATATACATTTGTATAGTTCTCTTGAGCATGTGGCACTATTGCAAGTAAAAATAATTTCTTTACTACAGAATCTTTGAACCTTTTGGGAGCAATTCCCTCTTCGTAGAGACATCTTTTCGTGTCTTGTTCGTTCTCTAAACTTATATGTTCGTTTGATTGTATCGAAAGACAAATCTTCAGAAATCCTCCTCCTCCATCTATGCCTAATTTTAAATGAACGTCTGAAACTTGTCGCTGATCCTTAACGTAATCAATAAAACTATTAAGATTTGTACAGTAAATATCTGTTTCGGGAACATCACAAGATTTATTCGCTTTAATATTGACAAATTTAAACTCTTTGAAGTTAAAATAATCATCAACAGAATGGGAATTCGCTTGAAGCTTCGATTTCAATCCTGGCTCTATGATTTTTCGACTTTTTGTAGCGACGCGTACGGCAGCCGCGATTCCAAATATACTACGATTACTTAAATTCAAATCTGTTTTTATATTTGACAAATCATCTGAAGTAAGTAATGGTCGTTTTAATGAGTTATCTTGTTGATCTTTTCCTAATTTAATACGAAGAGGCTGACCACCATGAGCTTGGGTTAAAGTTACCTGTGAATTTCGTGCATTGTCTTTTTCAGGAATTTTGTTTTTTATCACAGATGAAATAACTTATTCCTGTGTCTTCACTGGAGTATTCAATAGGCAGGCAGTTAGATTTTCTATACGAGATTGTTGAATGCAAATATGAGACTTCCCTCGCTCGATAATAGTAAAACAGTCATTGCAACGTTTCTCTGCTTCATTTTTCGATTTGGGTTGATCTAACATGAAAAGAAATAGGAATTATTGCGATAAAAAATAATTAATATGTTTCTAAAACAAATTATTCGAAATTTGTTATGGTACGATTTTAGTCGGCACTGATATAAATTTTCAGTGATTTCACACTTACAATAACTTTTTGATAATTAATTAAATATATTACTCATCGGGTTAGTATATAGACGACCGTATGAAAAGGGACTTTTTTGACGGTAAGAGAAATAGGGTTATATTTTTGGTTATATTTGGGTGATTTTTCGTAGTCAAACGGTTCGTAGTCAAATGAAAAAAAATAAAAACTTACTTTCCAGAATAATACAATCAAAGTTTATGGTCTTTTTCTAATTTATACCAGAACAGTAATAAAAAATTGCCAAATTTGAAACATTTTTATAAAACTATTATCTCTATTGTTAATATTGCGAATATCATTAATATTGTCAATATGACAAAAACACTTACCAGGTATATTGTTTGGGGCATCGGGAGAAAATTTACTCGGTTGTGCTCTCGCAATTTCGCATACTTTGCAATCACATATTTTGTCACTTTTCGATCTTGTAGCCATCCGAGCTTGAAAAATTGATAAATTTGGAAACTCCAAATTTATCTTTTCGCCTTTTTCAACTCTATATAAGTCTCTCTTGCACGAACTACATAAACTTCCTGGCAAATTTTCCTCATCAGTGTAGTTTTTAAACACCTTCTTGAGATTATCTTTCAATTTATCTTTAATAGGAAACATTTGTTTCATTTTTCGATGGCACAAGAAACAAACTTTTAGTCGATTTTCATTGTGGTTGCATGCACGATCTTATGGCATTATTCAAAATAAAAATTAATCACAATCTGACAGAATTTATAGGTTATTTAATAGTGACTGCCACTGAATTAAAAACAAATGAACAACGAAAAACAAATTATATGAGATCCAGCTATAAATAGGATGAAGATATATATGTATATTATTACGTATATCATATCAAATATAGTCGATTTTTGTAATAATTTAATAAAATAATAATTTTTTTATTTAAACAAATAAAGCTTTTATTCGTTCCACATCATTTATAATATATTCTAATAATAAAAATATTATTACCCATTTTCATTGGAAATATATCGATATTTAAATAATTCAAACATTCAAAATGAGTTTTCTCGAAAACGGCTCCACAAAAGATTTTGAAATTTTCACAACATACTCTTGAAATAGTGCAGAATCGAACCCAGAAAGAAATTCGGAAGTGCAAAAACTTTTGGGTTGGGACCCATTCGGGCGCACCGTGTATATTGAGTTCTACGGGATACATGTAAGAGCAGTACATGCATATCAAGACACATCAAGCACGGCAGAAAACAAATTTCGTATTATATTATCTGTTATTTAATTTAAGAATTTTACCTTAATTCACACTCAATATTGAAGATTCGCGATTACCCGACAATGTAAACATCCTCACTACGCAGAGATGATCGTATGCGTATTCAATAACAGAATCAAATTCTTGCGTCTTCTTTAGTCCTATAATAACCGCATAACCTAGGCTGAGCGACACGTTAACTGGGTTGTCTTCGTCCAAAGAGGTTGGGGTTGTCTTCATTACCTGAAAAAAAAGAAAATGTGGTTGCGCATGTATATCTTCTGAAGAAAGATATACCCCACCGGCCACCGCTTTTCAGCACACCAGAGAATATGTTCATATGACATGAAATTCGCGCGTCTTTCATCCTTCTTCATTGAAGGAGGCTGTGGTTACATTCGTAACCTGACTCGAACGAAGCGTTGTCTGGGTTGCCTTCATCGAACGAAATTAAGGTTACATTCCAAACCAAACCCTAGCGATGCGTTGTCTGGGTTTCCTTCATTGAAGGAAATTATGGTTATATTCCTAACCATATTTGAGCGAAGCATTGGTGAATTTGCCATCATCGAACGAGATTGTGGTTATACTGACTTGTCGCCTTTTTTTGTTTAAGGCGACATTTCGCAAAATGATAATATTATTTATCAAAGTAGAGTTCATGAGGTAGTAATTTCTTCTCTTCAAACTGGATTGATTCTGAAACAATTCAAATGTAAAAAACTAAGAAGAGAAAAATACATTTCAAAAATATTTTTTTTTGTGTAGAAATTATCATGTAGTGCTTTATGTACCTTACAACCGACTTTTCATAATTGTAAATGTAAAAGGTTTATTTGATAGAGTTTTGATTGCAGTTGTTTGTAGTAAAAAGAATTTCGTTTGCAGTTGCCTCAAAAAAAGTTACAGTGGATCTACAAAGCCTAGCACCTAGTTTTAAAAAATTTGTTGTTTCCATTTTTTTTTCTGACAGAAAATGTTTTGTAGTTTATTGTAGTGAAAAAATTTCTATTTGTCGTAGAAGGGAAATAGATTTTTTTAAATATTTCCAATGAAATATATACATTTACAATATGAATTCGTTACCTCCCACCACCTATCAATGAAAATCAGGCCAAATGTTTAGTCCATCTCACAGTTGCACCAAACAGTTAAGATTAATCCAAATAAGCATAAACATAATTTCATCACTAATATAAATGAGGAACAACATATTACTGTTCAATCGACTGCAATAATTTTGTAAAGCAACTATAAACAACTACAAACGATCATTTCGCGTTTGAAGAAATTCAGAAATCATATCATACTATCTAAATCGTTTGTAGTAATTTGTTACTGTATGTAAGCGGTGATATACCCTTATTTTGGCCTTATGGGGTATATGGGAGTGTTCCATGACTTTAAAATTTGTCAAAATATCGTCATAAATCTTTTACTTCTAACGATATCATCAACCAAAAAAAGATCCTAACAAAAGTTACTGCATTTAAGAGGTGATCTACCTCTATTTGGACCTTATGGGGGTCATATCCGAACGAACTGTTTTGCGTGCAAAATTTTCCGTAAAATTTATTTCCCTGTCGTATTAATTTGTATGAAAATGAATTATGAAGTTGTACACTTTTATACGTCTCTTAACCCCTTGTGCCATATTGGTCCCTACAGGGACTACCTTTTATCTGTTCATTTTTTTTTCATCTTAAAAATAAATTTATCGTGCCAATTCTGCGTACTTCATTCTTTATGTTATGGATCTATGTTATGGATCTACGTTCGAAAAAAGAAAAGGTAAACTCCCGACAGAAGTGTTGGAAAAAGTTAATTCCTTTTACAACATGGATGAATGGAGTCGTGTCATGTCTGGTCGTAAAGATTACATTACAGTAACTATTGATGGTACTCACTGTCATGTCGATTCTTTACGGGCACATTACGCCCAAATTGAACTATTTCTAAAAAGTACTAATGCCCATATATTAGCTCTCACTGAAAATTGGCTAACACCCGACATACCATCACAACCAATGGCTATATCGTCATACCTGGTGCGCAATGACCGAGGGCTTCTCTCTGCAAATAGAAATAGATATGTATTAGGAGGTGGGGTAGCATGTTACATACATGATTCGCTTTTCTACTCTGTACTCGAAATGTCGAATAACTCGGCAATTGACGACCCAGAGTTTCTTATAATTAGTGTTAGTTTACCGCAAAATCAGAAACTGCTTTTGGTGGTAATAATTTACCGCAGACCCGATGGTTCGATGCTGACTGAACTTAAAACGAAATTGTCTTATTATTTACCTTTTAAGAATGTCATAATTACTGGCGACCTGAATTGTGATCTATTAGGTTCTGATTACTATGCCAATTATCTGTCTAGTTTTATACTCGATCATGCATTGTCCCGTTTGGTCCCACTCACCATACATTCCGTACTAATTCGCATACCTATATTGATGTATTTTTGGTTGATGCCCGAGATAAAATTTTTGGTTTTTCCAAATCTGCTACTCCATTTGCTGCAGGACACGATATGAGTAATATTGCTTATAAAGTGAATAGCTTTTCTCACCACCACAAGAAAATCACGTTTCGTGACTTCAGGAACTGCTATTCTGATTTGTTATCACGCGAACTTCACGAGGCCCTGCAACGTAAATTGCCCGAACTTTTCAATGACAATGAAGTATCTCTTCGATCTACTGCGGACATCATGGTAGGCTTTTATACATATGTAAATAGTACCCTGAATAGACATGCTCCGTCAGTCACAAAATGTATAAAACGAAACACAGCCCCTTGGATCACCGATGAAATTATACAATAATTAAGCGTCGCGAACATCTATATTCGCAAGCAAAGCGCACACGTAATTAGTCGCTAATGCTACAATATAGACAATTACGCAAGACTATCAAATCTCCGCTGAAAAAGGCCAGGAACTCTTTCATGCGTAATTCAATTCATGATCAAACAGATCCATCGCAAATTTGGGCAATTCTTCGCAAATTTGGACTCTCAGCACCAGCATAGAAATCTTCCTTACAACATTTCACTCGGGGTGTTCTAAATATGCATTATGCCACTGTCGCCTCAACACATTCTGCATGTACGGAGCTACAACTCCAGGCGATCCTTCAGAAGCCCATTGCACCTACATCGCATAACTTCTCATTTCAGCCCGTCTCTCCGGAAGAGGTACTGAGACTAGTAACGGCATCATTCGCAAAATCTAAATGACTCAGCGCTGATGGTCTTCAACTAATACATCTGCAAAAGATTCTACCAGTTATCATTGGCCCACTTACGAAGATATTCAACTTATCACTGCGAACTGGAGACCACCCAACAACTTGGAAACATTCGTTCATCACCCCCCACAATAAGATCACAAACCCACTTTCCCCTGGCGACATTCGTCCAACAGCAAATCCTCCACATACTGCAAAATTATTGGATGCAATTGTGACATAAAAAATAGTTACGTATCGTGAATCAAATAGTTTCTTGTACCCAGGGCAATTTGGATTTCGTAGGCTTCATAGCATCCAGACAGCATTGTTAAAACTTACATTGTTATGACATACGTCGTGGCATAGAAACAGGTTTTGTCACGGTTCTCATTCTATTAGACATATTAAAGGCATTTGATTCACTCAACCACTCCTTAATATTACGCTGCTTACGTGAAATTGGGTTTGAATACTTCAATAATATGGGTATTCAATTATCTGACAGGATGATCTCAGATAATCAGAGGTTTAGATGGAGTACCTTCTCAGCAATGCGTCACCACAAGTGAAGTCCCACAGGGAACTAGCCTGGGTCCCATATTATTTCCGATAGTCATGAACACGCTTTTTTCTAAATTGCAAGTCTTTCGAAATACGACATTGGTATTTGCAGATGTCACGCAATTCTATTTGACTACACCCATCAGCCAACTAAATTATACCATCGGAATATTAAATAATGAAATTAGTATTTTTTGTGGATAGACTAAGCAATGTGGACCCAAGCTCAGTGACAATAAAACGAAAGCCATTATGTTTGGGTCCACGCAATCGCTGGCCGTCATTGACAATATGACCCTGCAACCAATTCTAGTCAACAACCATATCGTACCACTCGTTAAGGAAGTCCGTAATCTTGGTATTTATCTTTCGGCCGATCTCACTTGGAACCGACACATTTCAAATATCAGTTCTAAAGTCCATTACACATTATATAGATTACGTTATCGAGTCTCCAGTCTCCCCTCTTCGGTCAAACTGATGCTTGTAAATGCATTACTAGTAAGTAGTAAGTTCTTCCGTACTTGGATTTCGGGTGCCTTCTTTTTGCGGATGCATCAGCCTATCTCATTACCAAACTGCACAGGCTACTGAATTGTGCTCTCCCATTCATTTACCAAGTGCGTCGTGATCAGTCTATGTGTGTGTATTGGCAAAAGACGGAATGGCTATCAGTATTAGATCGCCAAAAATATTTTCGTGATACTCTTACCTATCAAACACTAACCATTGGTCATCCTGTCTATATTAGGGACAGTTTCGTGGTTCCAACAACGCCTCTTAGGCAGTCGCTGCGTCATAACTCAACGTCGTTCTATCTCCCCATATGCCATACTAATTACTATAGTAATTCCTACTGGATCTCTGCTATTAGGTCATGGAACTCATTACCGATTCATATCCAACAGTCTTCGTCTCTCACAGCACTTAAATCATCACTAATCCAATTATTACAGCAGAATATAACGCTTTAAAATAATCGGCATCGTCGTTTATCCTCACTATCATTCTCACACCCATCTACTATGTAACGCGTCATGAACTAATATGAGGCTAATTTTGTTACTCAGAGAATAGTTAACCGAACGTATAGTTATATAAACCAGATATATTACTTATTTTTGTTTTTAATTAGTGCTAACTACAATATTGTTAAGGATATAGTGTTAAGATTAATGTTATATCATACTGAATTAAGAATGTTTGGTCCACTGACTTTGATGTCCAGGACCATAAATAAATGATTTCAAATCAAATCAAAATGGTAAACGAGAGCAAATCCAAAAGCGCTTGCTATTATATAACATTAGATATCTGCATCACAAATATTGTGTGGAATTTTCCGAGCTACAAATTAGTTTATCGATGTTCACAAAACTTCGAGCTCATCATTGCATTCCTGTTGAAAAAAGTGGATCACATAATGTGTGTGTTTGCCAAATACATCAGAACATGAAGCTGAAAGTGATTGGTCTCAACGAAGCATTGAAGAAGAGTGGCATCAGTGACAATTACAAAACTCATGAAATCTTAAATGGCCTAGTTTGCGAAAATTCCACTGACAAATGTTTCCTTTTACAATGCAGTGATTGCCCTGGTGGGACATCAATTTTGAAAAAGTTCGAAGAAATACTCGATGATCACAATGTCCAAATGATTGAATTCAAATCATGGTCAACCACTGACAGGTGAGAAATTCTTTTTATTTGTTACAGTTTTCTTTACACTTAAAAATGAAACAATTACATTTTATAAACAATTATGTTATATATATTATCACAGTTATTATTATGTTACAGTGAGGGTAAAATGCGATTTTACTCACTTCTGACTTTTTTCAGTCGCATTTTACACACACTTGCAACATAAAATGTATTTCGGCACATGTTCGAAAATGTTTTTTCAACGAATGTGTAGAAAAAACTTTTACTCACATGTATCGAGAAATACAATTTTTTAAAATGGATTTAATTTCTCTCTTTCGTCGAATGATAAAATTGTAGATTACGATGGAAATGCGTAGAGTAGGTGATTTTGCGCACGAATGTAATGACTACATACAATATTTTTTTTAACGACGTGCGTGAAGCTCGGATGCGTGTTATGTACTATCATTTTATTTATTTATTTTTATCATTGTGTCATTATTATTATTGTTTTTATTATGTTATCATTATTTGTTATTATGATTATTGCTACTTATTACATTTTGAAATATTAATGATATTTTATTTAATCAATAAATATTTTGCGAAGAAAACTGGAGAAGAAGGCGAATTTGTTGTGACACTCGACTTTTCCGAAATTTTAGTTTCGTCATTCAAGTTGCAGTTCAGTCTTACCACTGGGCCAACTATCAAGTTACAATACATCCATATGTAATTTATTACAGAAAAGAAAATAAGCTGAAGCATAATAATTTTGTAATTATTTCCGAATGTATGAAACACGATTCAATTGCGGTAAACATATTTAACAAAATAATGATTCAACATTTATGGAAAAATCATGAAAGGAACAGGTAAAATCCGTTATATTTTTTTCTGATGGTGCATCTTCTCCATATAAGAATAAGAACAATTTTATAAATCTTAACAAAATTAGAGAAATCGACAAATATTGAAATGGAGTGGAATTTTTTTGCTACATCACACGGTAAAGGTGCATGTGACGGAATCGGAGGAACTGTGAAATGATATGCGTACAAAGCGAACTTACAACGACCTGTAAATAATCAAATAACAACGCCAACAGATTTTTTTAATTCGGCTGACAGTTTTTTAAAAAATATTTCTTTGGCGTTTGTTACTACCGCGGCTTATAATGCAGAATGTAAGGCATTAAGAGATGTTTTTAAAAAAGCACTTACAATAAAAAACACTCGCAAGTACCATTCATTTAAACCGACTGATGATGGAAAACACATCATTTGCAAAGAAATTTCATCTATTACAAATTTCAAGAAATGTGTTATTAAAAATTAATTTTGTAATTATTTATTTAATAAATATTTAATTATGTTAGTACATGAATTGCATTATATAATATATTTTTTAATTTGCTAGAAAATATTATCCCCGTAATGAATTGAAACGCGCCATGCGCCAGCAGTAGGGCGTGATAGACGCTCAATCCGCGTCTTACGTAGCAACGTGAATATTTAAATAAACCTATTAATAGACGCGTGTCAATTTTTTTTTCTGAACGGGGTATATTTCGGAAATGTTATAAGAATATATAGATTTTTTTCAAGTTGTAATTCGATGGAGAACCATATTTGTTATTATTTGTTTGTAAACAATCACATTTTAAACATTGTAAATAACAATATATGGGAAAAATTATATATAATATTATACTTTATAACAAAGGAAACCCATTTTGATTTCTTAATATTGATAAAGGAGTTTTCGAGATATTCGATTATGAAATAAAATGGTTAAAAAAATTAAATTTTTTTTTGCAAAATCCTTTGGTACATTATTCTTTTAGGTTTAGAAGAAAAAATTGTTTTGCACAATAAAGAAGGTATCATGTTTTTTGATGGCCCGTTTCACGAAGTCTTGCGCTAGAGGAAGATAGTCCCAGGAGTAGAGATATAAAAATTTGTAAAATGTATATTTATTAACTGTTTTTCTACAGTAACAGGTGTTGCCTCATCTCCTCTTGTGATTGCTCAGAAGTTTAAAAAAAAAGAGAAAATGGAAGCGTCAAAGAAAATTATCTTGACCCTAGAGAAAGCGGTGATAAACAAGTACCGCACTCTTAAAGATGACGCGTTTCCGAATGAAGTTTACGAGTTCCTCACCCAGTGCGATTACGCTTTCGGGGGTATGCGAAAGCAACTATTGGCAAAGTGCAGGCTACTATTTTCATTGTAACCATGATCCTTCAATGTCCAAATACCGCAGTCACCGAAGGTCCGACGCTACTTCCTGGTTTGCGGCGGAGTTACACGGGATATTTTTAGAAGTCAATGAGGTACGATTTCCGTTATTTTCTCGTATACATATTTTATTCAATATTTTTATTCCGTTTATAAAATGCAAAAATGTTTCAATTTTCATAAGACATATTCAAATTCACATCAAATGCTAAAATAATATAATAGATAAATCGTAAAATCTTAATACTGTCGAAAAAATGTCGTTAAATTTAAATGATTTCATTTTCAGATGTTGCAAATTGTTAAACCGATGCATTTGAGCGAGGCTGATTGAATAGCATTCCAATTTTTTCTAACAGGGAATAATGCGAACATTATTGCCCTGACGAAGCAATCGTTATTAAGCGACTTCACATTTATTACGGCCTGTTTATTCTTAACCCAAATTTTTAGCTCCAATTCTTCGAGCGAGGAAAGAATCGGTACCGTTACTCTTTCCTCACACCACCCATTTAAATTGGTAGTCTCGCACAATTATTCGTATTTATTTTGAAAGTATTTGTTTTCATCTTTATCGATGAGTACAAACTCCCTACAAAGCACTGTTCGCGCTTTTACACAATTATGCTCCGTGATCCCAGCACTGACAGTTTTGAGGGTTTTCTCGTTTACTGCATCGAAAAACTTTAGCGGATCCAAATATTTTAGACTCACCACCAGTCCAGTCTTTATGCGGTTATTGAAAACCGAATCGACTTTAACGTGACTAATGCCACCTCGCGATCCTCGTACTTCCCAGGCGAAGAGTCTCTTTTTTGCCTTCTCCTGTAAGGTGATTACGCGACTGAAAGCAGATTCCACATGTCGTTTACTTCCAATGTCTGTCTTTGTCAATAGTTGTCATTACACTGGGCGAGGAACTCGTAAAATTAATTTGGAGTCGCGACATTTTCGAGAGTGCGGTACTTGTTTTTCATCGCCTTCTCGAGGGTCAAGATAATTTTCTTTGTCGCTTACATTTTCTCTTTTTTTTTTAACTTCTCCACAATCACAAGAGGAGATGAGGCAACACCTGTTAGTCGAGAAAAACAGTTAAAAAATATGCATTTAACAAATTTTTATATCTCTACTCCTGGGACTATTTGTCTGTATTAAGTAGGCGGAATTATCCAATTTCGATGGGGTGGAAAAATTTATTAGATTATTTTCATAGAAATGGGTTGACACTCATATTCATACGCCTGTGAAACAAGTGATGAATCGTACACGTAGAAAGTCAGGAAAGGGCCGGTGACCGAAAAAAAGAAACGCGTAGAAACTTGGATGCTGACATTTAATATTTGGGGAAAGTGGAAGAGACAAGTGGTTACCGGACTTACAGATTAAGAACGTAACTGATAGACATCGAAGGAAATAGTAGCTATGGGCTTCAGAGATGGAAAGCGATAGTGAATGAGTACAGCTGTAAATGGAAAACGTATTTAAACGTGAAAAGTAAAACAGTCAAACATGTTGAATAATATTATAATGGAAATTAAAAGGAATAGATAAAACAGTTATAACTAGAAATACATGTACAATTATGTATACAGAGTGTGGAAAAAAATAATTAAAAATAACTATTAGAATGCATAGGCATCGTAAAATAATACTTAATTGCTTATGAAACGATCTTTTCCCCATTTCAAACATATATATACAGGCAACCCGATATACGCCTGTGTATGTTGGGCGACGGCAATCCGTCGCCGCCGCCGTTCTACGTCAACTCGACTCTCGAGTCGTTGCCCCTCAGCGGCGCGCGCAATCCGCTGCGGGCGAGCGCGGTGAGGCCCGACCGCCGAAGTAGGAGACGCGTATAAAGTCGGGAGCGCACCCGATCCGAGCGATCAGTTGCTCGTGCGGTCGCCGTACTAGCAACTCTCCTAGCTGAGGAGCGCCTAAGCTATCCGAGCGGAATACCCCTCTTTCCCAACTCCGTTTCCTGGTGAGGTCACCTCTCTCTGGTAAAAAGATATGTAAAGAAAAAAAAAGAGTGATACTTTGTAACTAATTGTTTACAGAGATAAATGGAGTAGGATTATATGAATAGCATTATAAATGAAATTTTTTTGCAGGACGATATTATACAAATAATAATAAATTCAAATTTGGTGGGTTTTTATCCGGCAACGCAATTGGTCCTGATTGCATCAATCAGACATTACAACATGGTTGAAATATTTTCCAAGTTTCATATTTTTCATATAATTAACATATCCAATCAGCATTTTTAACATGTTTCTTTAAAAATATTTCTTCAAGAAAGTCGCCTGCTCGGGAATCGAAATGATTCTGACAGATGACGCTTGGAAAATATTTCAACCATGTTGAAATCTTTGATTGATGCAATCACGACCGGATAATTGCGTTACCGGATAAAAACCCAACAAATTTGAATTTATTATTATTTGAATAGCATTATATTATTTTAAATTTGAAAGCAAGCCATGAATGGAAGAAAAGGGTACGGTACGTTTTGCCCGAGCTGTTTCGAGATTTCTATATGTTGATTTCGAACATAGTATATGTACTACAGACTACGATTTATGTGAATGTGTGTGTGTGCATCGTCCGTGTCATAAAGACGGGCAACTGGGACATCTGTCTGTCTCTTTTTACCGCTTCCTTTCTCTCTCTCTCTCTCTCTCTCTCTCTCTCTCTCTCTCTCTCTCTCTGTAAATCAGCTGCATACCCTCCGCCGGTACCGTCGAGTGTGTACCCTACCTACCCTGTCTCAGTGACATTCAAGGTTAGGATTTCTCCCAGTGGATGGTTCCTCCGGTGGCGTTCGAGAAAAGAAATGGAGCAGGCCTCGGGAACTGGCGGAAACAGCATCCCGTCAGATTAGTATAAAACTTTTTTAATTTAATAATATTTTTAATTTAAAAGAATTCGATTCTTGGTGGGTGCTTTGTATTTTCAGCACACAGGAAGGAGATCAAGCGCAACGAAGAAAGGGACCAGGACCAAGATACCAGAAAAGTGGAGGATATTGTGCCTGGCTGCCGGCTTAACTCCATCCAAACCGAATTATTGGTCGATTGATGTGCTTCGACTTCCTAGTTGCCAGGTAAACAAAAATGCACCAGTGCGGTTTAAGGTGATTAATAGATTTTGATTTTCATTTTGAATTTTGATTCGGTTGTTGACACACTTTTAAAAAGCGGACTTGCCACGAGAGTTCCTCCTAACTAACCTAAAAATGTTGGTATATTGTAGTTAAGCTTAAAAACGCACATTTTACAATATGTCAGCACGTAATGAATTTGTATTGATTCCGCGTGATGCGTGCTACTTTGCTATTGAATATTATGAGAAGACGAATCAGGTTTCCTAAAAAAGTTGCCGCAATCCATGTGTAATTTTCAATAATTTGACCCCCTGCATTGAAAGTAAATACCATTATTTTCATTGCTTTTGATTAGCATTACAGTTCAAAATTGGATAGGTTATGCAGAACCCATTATGACAACTCCGTCTTTTGAAATGACTACATTATAAAGTACAGTAATTAAAAATAATGCAATTAGAGCAGTGTCCTCCTAAGTATCGCAATCAAAATAATTGTATTTACTTTGAATGCAGGGGGTCAAGTTATTGAAAATAACTAATGGACTGCGGCTCCTACTCAAAAAACCTGGTTGCCTTTGTGATATTGGGATTGTTTGCAACTACTTGAAATGTTTGTTCTGAAGAAAAAATGGATCATATAATCCTAATAGACAATTACAAAAAAATACATGCAATTGAACTCAACCTTTGCTAATAATATCGTCAATTAACAAAGACATTAGGTCAATATTCTTATCATTAAAATATTATCGACAAGTTATAATCCGTTGATGAAAATAACATTAGAATTATGGTAAGTTAAAATTGAAGACTCCTGTAAATATTCGTTAATTTGTCAAAAAATCACAGAAAACGTGCCAAATAGGATCGAACATAATTAACTGTATTTACTTCAAATATTATAATATCATTACAAAAATTATTATGCACGCATATAATTTAGACTAATATTAACTTTCCAACTCTCATTCAAACTTCCGTACAAAACGAACAACATTCCTCATCGATCTACTATACATTATTTGCTTACATCGAAATAAGTGATCATACAACTACAAAAAATAATCGCTGGAACTAAAGATGCACTAAAATGTCTCTAATAAAAATTGGATTAATTATCTTGAATTCAATATTGATGCAAATCTTCAGTGAGTAGAATCATAAAAAAAAGCGTTGAACAACAAATAATTGAAGAAAAGCAGTCGTGCGAGAGAGAGATCGAGAGTGAACCGAAGTTAATGTAAAATGAATTATAATTAAGAAGCATTTATCGGAGTATCTTAGCTGCGTCAATTTTATGTTGCTCTGTTGGGCAGTTAACCTCCATTGGAATTCGCGTCCGTTCAAGAAAATCATCAAAACCTAACCGTTTGTCGGGTGTGTTGAGTGGTCCAAAATGGCGGATTGGTGTTTCTCGTATACCAGACGAAATAATTCGCACTATACTTTTACCGATCACTACTTTAATCGTAGGTGGTGTTGTACGAAACCCGACACACCTGCTTAACCGAAACTATTCATTAGATATGATTTTATCAATAAACAAAATTGAGTTCCAATGCATATAATAATTGCGACGCAAACTACTCGCGTCTTGTCGTTCAGAGCTATTTTTCGATACTGGCGCGTGTTTTCCAAGGCTTCTTGTACTTCTTCCTCGGAGCCGAACGTTACCGACAATTTACGCATAGAATCGAAAATGCCGCGAATTACCGAACGATGCCAAATCTCCCTCTCCTACCTCCTTAGGGAGTTGCACACTAATGGCACTATTCAATTCTTTATATAACACAGGTCTGCAAAATTCACTTTTTTTTTGAGATCAGACTGATTTCCGACGTATTTTTGTATACTGAACACGAATGTGAAGACGAAAAATGTCTATCACGTCATGATTTTGAGAAAAGTGGGGGCAAAAACACCAAAAAACGGGTTTTTGGGTGTTTTTACCCATAATTTTCTCGGAAGCCTGACGTACAACAGATCTGAATTTGTGCTCAAATTAAAGCAAAACTTTAAAAAAAATGTCATAGTTTTGAAAAAAAAATGGTTTTAACCTTGCTATTTCTAGTGATTATGATGAAAATGCAAATTATTTAACTACATTGAGCAGAGCTCATACAAACCACTACTTGACTGTTTTCGGGGTTGGTGTTAAGAATCCAGTGTCGCTTTTATAAAATTCAAAATGGCGGAAGTAAAAATAAAAAATTTAAATTAACCTCATGAAAATCAGTACTCGGTGTTTTTTTGAGCCGCTGATGATGAATCCAATGTTAGTTTCACAAAATTTAAAATAGCGAATCCAAAATGGCGGCCGCAAAATAAAAAAATATACTTAGGATCTTAAAATCACCACTTCATGGTTTTTTTTTCGCCATTAGTAATGCCAGCGGTTGTTCGACCATCGAAGGCAAGACTAAAAATTGTCCGACCAGGGGAGGCAAGACTTTGTTTTATAAAACAATCTACATGCAGTGTAAGATTCAATATTTTATTTCAGTATAGACAAACTAAAGTTTTTAATAGATCATATGGAATATGATTTTTACAATTTTCACAACCTCTCGGACCTGGACATGATGAGCACTAATGGCAACAAAAAAAACTGAAGTGTGATTTTTAGATCCTAAGTTTATTTTTTTATTTTGCGGCCGGAGTACTGATTTTCTTGAGGTTAATTCAAATTTTTTATTTTACGTCCGCCATCTTGGATCCGCCATTTTGAATTTTATAAAGGCGACACTGGATTCTTAAACACCAACCCCGAAAACAGTCAAGTAGTGTTTGTATGAGCTCTGCTCAAAGTAATTAAATAATTTGCATTTTCATCATAATCACTAGAAATAGCAAGGTTAAAACCATTTTTTTTTCAAAACTATGAAATTTTTTTGTAGAGGAAGAACCAAGCTTTAATTTAAGCACAAATTCAAGACTGTAGCTCGTCAGGTTTTAGAGAAAATTACACTGAGAGAACTTTGGTGTAGCAGCTACACTATCGGGAACATCAGCTGCACTAACCAAGGGAAACGTGTCGCCCGTAGCCTTCGGGCAGACGCTTTCCGAATTTAGTGCAACAGTTGCCCTAAGCTTAGTGTAACCCGTGTCCGAACGGTAAGGTGCGCGAGAATCCCTTAAATTCATTACCGGTTTTGATACATAAAAATAATATAAAAACAACATGTATTTACATTCTTGTCTACTCTGCATTCTTTATTTACATATTCTGTACAGGAAATGTAATTATAAACAAATAATGTAAATAAACAACGAGTTCTCGATGCGGCATTTATAGGGCAGCAGATGTCAAATCTCTTAGGGTAGCAGTTGCCCTAAATTTGGCGCAGCATATGTCGTAAACTATCGGACTGCTGTTGCGCGATAGACCGTTCATGTGCACAACCGGTCTTCTCTCAGTGTAAGGGTAAAAACACCCAAAAACGCGTTTTTTGGTGTCTTTACCACCACTTTTCTCAATTCACCAATAAATTTCTAAAAATTTACATTCCAACGACAAAAGTTACCTTTGCCTTGTAAGCACTGTTTGCGCATTACAAATTAAAAACTTAGCTCTAATTACAATTTTCATCAATTTGAGAGATTAATAATTGATGTTCAATACCTAATTGGGCATAAAATCAATAGGAAGTAAATTTAAAGGCCCTCACAAAATTTCTAAATATTTGCATTCCTATGAGAAAAGTTAGCTTGCCTCGCATGCACCACTGACGCATTACACGTATCATATTGGAGCCCGATTATATTAGCCGATTAAAAAAAGCATAAGACATTTTGCATGTCGAAGGTCTCGTTGACACATTCGATGCTGAGAAATTTAACTGTAGTGGTCCCAGACATGCCTGACGCAGTGAAAAACTTTGCATGCCGGAGACCTCATTGTGAATTCTTAATCTTGTAAAATCGATTGCGGTCTTCTTCCACAAATGTCACATCTCGCTGGGCGGTAGGCTACAAAACCTCACCAAGCATCAACATTTATTTTTAACAGTAGTAATATATTTTATTTCTATAAATTTATATCTAACCCGACTCCGATATTAGAAGCTAGCAAAACCTGCATGACAAATCTACATGAGGGAGGAACTGCCGCCAAAAGTAGCACGAACATCGTCCCACATAGAAATAAAATCTCCAGAATATCCCTTGAATGTCACAAACGTTACAATTGAAATATTTCAATTGCAATATGTCCAGAATATTCTGAAAATGTCTCAACCAAAATGTTGCAAATGAGATATTCTGATAACGTTTCAATTGAAACATTCTATATATATGATTCTCAGAATATCCTAGCGATGTGTTATTCGAAATGTCTCACAACATTTCAAACTTGATTTCGCCCGAATGTTGCTCAGAAAATATTGCAGAACATTGCAGATGAGACATTCTGAGAATATTTCATTCGAGATATTCTATATGTATTATTCTTAGAATACTCTGGAGATGTCTCATTTGAAATCACTCACTATATCTCAAATTTAGCATCGCTAGAATGTTTTGCGAGAATCGTTGCAGAACATTGCAGATGAGACATTCTGGAAAATTTCATCTCAGGCAATCTATACCTATCGTTCTTAGAATATTCTTGAGATACATCGCCTGAAATATCTCCCCATAATCAATATGCATTCTACGTACTATAAGTTACTCATGTTCACGCGGTAATAATATATATGCGAGCGCAGCGTAGTGGTTAAGACATCAGCCTAGTAAACGGAAGACCCGGGTTCGATTCTCGGTCGGGGTAAATTATTTTCGGGTTCATAGATTTATAGCGAAATTGTAAAACTCTATGATATATCTAATGACACATGTATAATAATAAAAATCATATTAAATATCTATAATAATTAGTTTTATTTTTTAAGCTTTCTTTATGACCGAAATGTCGTCAGAACGTCTGTACAATGTCTCTAGAATATTGCAGATGTCATCAGAATATCAAAAAAGCGGACATAAGACGTTTTGGGAATGTCTCTAAAATGTCCGTGAGAATATCTCCAGAATATTAATGTCTCAAAAGTAATATTCTGGAAATGTCATCCGGATATTTCTCTTCTATGTGGGGTCCTCAATAGCTGCCACTCCGATCCGGGTAGACACTCTTCAAAAACGACCTGTCAAAAATCAACACTTATTTTGTAATATTTACATTAATATTGTTTCCGTATAATTTAAAAACTTGTGTGTAAAAATAACATTAAAGAAATGTAATGGCCTGCAAATAATTTGTATTATATTATTACGATGAGAATTTGTTTATCTCAAAAGAACCGAGGCACATTGCAATTTTGGAAGTAAATTCGACTTTTTTATCGTACAAAATGGAACTTAATTTTTATTGATTTATGGTGATGCGTACTCCTTTGCTATTGAATATTATAAAAAGGCAACCAGGTTTTTTGAGTAGCAGCCGCGGTCCATGAGTTATTTTCAATAACCTGACCCCCTTCATTCAAAGTAAATACAATTATTTTGATTGCGATACTTAGGAGGACAATGTTCTAATTGCATTATTTTTAATTACTGTACTTTATAATGTAGTAATTTTAAAAGGCGGAGTTGTCATAATGGGTTCTGCATAACCTATTCAATTTAGAACTGTAATGCTAATCAAAAGCAATGAAAATAATGGTATTTACTTTCAAGGCAGGGGGTCAAATTATTGAAAATTACACATGGATTGCGGCAACTTTTTTAGGAAACCTGATTCGTCTTCTCATAATATTCAATAGCAAAGTAGCACGCATCACGTGGAATCAATACAAATTCATTACATGCTGGCATATTGTAAAATGTGCGTTTTTAAGCTTAACTACAATATACCAACATTTTTAGGTTGGTTAGGAGGACCTCTCGTGGCAAGTCTACTTTTTAAAAGTGTGTCAACAACCGAATCAAAATTCAAAATAAAAATAAAAATCTATTAATCACCTTAAACTGCACTGGTGCACTTTTGTTTACCTGGCAACAAGGAAGTCGAAGCACATCACTCCACCATGAATTCGGTTTGGATGGAGTTAAGCCGGCAGCCAGGGACAATATCCTCCACTTTTCTGGTATCTTGGTCCTGGTCCTTTTTTCGTTGCTCTTGGTCTGCTTCCTGGGTGCTGAAAACAGAAAGCACCCACCAAGAATCGAATTCTTTTAAATTAAAAATATTATTAAATTAAAAAAGTTTTATACTAATCTGACGGGATGCCGTTTCCGCCAGTTCCCGAGGCCTGCTCCATTTCTTTTCTCGAAATCCCCCGGAGGAACCATCCACTGGGAGAAATCCTAATCTTGGATGTGACTGAGACAGGGTAGGTAGGGTACACACTCGACGGTACCGGCGGAGGGTATGCAGCTGATTTACAGAGAGAGAGAAAGGAAGCGATAAAAAAAGAGACAGACAGATGTCCCAGTTGTCCGCCTTTATGACACGGACAATGCACACACACATTCACGTAAATCGTAGTTTCTGTAGTACATGTACTATGTTCGAAATCAACATATAAAAATCACGAAACAGCTCGGGCAAAACGTAGCGTGCCTGAAGAAAAGTTTATAAATGTTTAAATAAATTAATGATTGATTATGTCAAAAAGTATAATATTATTTACAATTAACATAAGACATAAGAAAGATAAAGAACACTTGTTTATAAATAATTGTTTATATAAAAAGGAGTATTGCTATAAACATTTCATAGTAAGCATATGCGACAGTCTTCTTTATGTTAGCCCCCCCCCCCCCTTCTTTACCCGTTAACAATTAACTCTTTCACCCAGTGACTTTCTTCACCACCCAGGAATCCCCCCTCTCCTCCCTCCTCCGTGAGCCTTTATTCCTCTCACCATTAACTCTCCTCTTACTCTGGCTCATTACACCTACTGGAGATCTTCTTATACTCACTATTCGCAAATTTTCCATACCCCTCAACCTCTTCAACCTCCGCTAGCTCCTCCCACCATCATCTCACCACAGCAAGTTCCTCCACCTTCCAAAAATTCTCTTATCGCCCACCTCTTTCCACATACCCCCACCCAACCCGCCAGCATCCCATTATCCCATCACCCTCAATTCTCCCACCTCCCAGCGAGTCATTACCCCTTTCTCCTCACGATTTCCTTCACATGCACCGCCACTTCACCTTTGTGAATTGATTCCTTTCACCTCTGTGGGGTCATCCCACCATTATCTCACGACAGCGAGCTCTCTCGCTTTCCGCGACTTTCCAATCTGCATGTGTGTGTGTGTGTGTGTGTGTGTGTGTGTGTGTGTGTGTGTGTGTGTGTGTGTGTGTGTGCGCGCGTGTGTGTCGCACGCGTAAAGCCGATGGGACACGGACATGCACTAACACATTTTCCAGGCCGTTTGCCCATAGAACCCCTACTATAATATTTTCGGTGTCGTTGATTACGAATCTGATATCTGTTTTTCACAATTCCAAATTCAAAATCCACCTAAAGTTATGTTTATGCTAAAAATCAAACTCTTTGATATTAAAAGAAAGTGACATCCATTAGTTGGTCTAATAAAAGCAAAAATGAACGATCTCAGAAGCCTGATGAAATACCTTTCTTCCGAAAAAAAAAATCTTTAATGAACATTTTTAAGTATTGAAAAACACAAAAACCCCTAATGATAATCCGATTTCGCCACACCGCGAATAATGCTTTAATGTTATGATTTGGTATGAGTATTGTTATCAATGTAGAATATAAACGTAATAACTCATATAAATTTCATTATAATTATTGTTACGTACCGATGGTACGTAGCGTCCGTTCCACCCATATTGTATCATTTATTTCAATAAAGAAACTTACTATCATTTATCCAGCGTGAAAATGTTCACGAGGTGCATCCTCGCACGGTGAACACGAGCGAAGCCAGTGCACCCTCGGCATAATCCCACGGTTGGAAAGAAATCCGTTGGTCAGTTGGTGGACAGTAGTTTTCGATCAGCACTCGAACCAACCAAATAAACACTTCAATTTAACCCCTCATCCCCCACTCGCGCTGTTACGACTATCGGGTCGTAACAGATTAAAATTGGTGTTAGAAGTGGCCCTCCGCGCGCGATGCTTTTCGCGTTGGGGTGTCGAACCCCTTAACACGGAGTGATAGAACCCTCTCTCACTACAAGGGGTTCTTTTTAAATCGGAATACGCGAAGATGTTAATTGTGAAATGGAAACGGGCTAGGGTCGAAACTAATTCTAACACGCTAAATACTCTCCAGACGGACACGGAACCCAGGAGCAGGCGGTCACATAAATGCTATAAGAAAACCCTTCCTGTAATCATGCCGATTTCACATGAAATCAGGTCAACTGCGCGCTGCGGAGAATACCGCCAGATCCCATCCATCTACATCCGTTATGTCACATAAATCTCATACATACTTGCCAACCGACCGTAATTCCAAAATGCCGGTAACTCAGTACAAGAAATATCAAGAACCAAAATCACCTTTACAACAGGTATATTACATACTAACCAACAATTTTTTGGACGAAAATATCGTGTATGAAGAAGTGTTCGAAATTTTAGAATGGAAACTTCCTAAAATTGCATATGTATGGGTTATTGTTGAGGATGATGAAGAATCAAAACTCATTCCAAATACGCATGAAGTTTCAGTACCCAAAGTATCGGAAGAAATTATGGCTGGAGATGTGCTATCTCGCCACCAGTGTCACGCGGTCGATGGCGTGGATATCTCCACGCGGAGAGGTGAGTCTGCCAGCACGTTAAATATGGAAACAGAAGAGTTGCTCCAGAGTGTAACGCGCGGCAAGGACGGATTGGCTAGAGATGTACTACCTCGTCACCCGTACCATTCAGCCAACGACGAAAAGGAGCAGCCTCCGGTCCATGATTTAAGCGACAAAGACGGCTTGGCTAGAGATGTACTGCCTCGCTACCCATGCCATGCAGGCAAAGGCGAACCGACCCTCGAGGATAGCCTTCTCACAACCTGCGATAGCGGCGAAGTACAAAATGCTTTACCCCCTGAACTTCCATAAACCTACGTAAACGTTCATCGTGTCATGGTAAAAGTAAAGGGCCTAGTGAAAAGGGCGAGAAGAAAGGAAAGAATAAAAAGTTCGTAAACATGCCAGCTCCCTGGAAAATCTGGTTTTGAAATCAGTGAAGAATAACATTTTAGGGAGGAATCATCAACGAACCAGGCAAACATTGAATAGTACTTCGAAGCACTTGTTGCGACGGGCAAAATCCGCGAATCACATCCAAAACGAAAGAAGGAAGAGAACCATCATCAATCGAAAATGCGTCCTTCCAATTCGTAGTACGCATTCTTCTACAAAAGTTAATAAGGTGCCACGAAATGCGCAAAAAGCGGCAAATCTGAATCAAAGGAATCAAATAGTGACATTTGTTAGTGCATTTTTTAGGCCTACGCCCGAACCACCATCAGATGAACGGGGTGAGGAGAGGAAGAGAAAGTAATAGCCTTTCCTCTTTGTGCGACTCTTCGCACCGGACCGCGACAGCTGCGGCGCTGCGCCCCATCCACACCATATACGCTCTATGCTTACACAGGCAGTGCATGCAAGAACGTGCGCTTCTGCAAGAAAGACAGCATCGAGTGAAGCGAAGAAAAAGCTAGAGAAGTGCACATTAAGTATGATCAAATGTGACCAGCGCAGACCAACTCCACAGAGTCAAGTCTCCGTATAATGATAAATAACAGTTCAAAGTCTATTGGTGAATTGTGGGAAGTGTCCAGTGTTATGTTTATAAAAATAAAGAAAAAAAGACAATAAAGTAGAGACTATAAGTTACACATACCATACTCATGTTATAATTTCAATTATTGTACCCATATTGCAATCACTTTATGAAAAATTTGCAAACTTTGTAAAATTTTTTGCGCATCTGCGAGAACGCCGATTTTCTTTCTTTTGACGTTATATGTACTACCCCTATCATGTCCATCGGCGAGGACGCCAATTTTTCAAAGAGGGGAGGTGGTACGACAGAAATTAAAATTTTTTGTACATCGGCGAGGACGCCGATTTTTCGTGGTGGGGAAGTGTTACGTACCCGTAGTACGTAGCGTCCGTCCCACCCATATTGTATCATTTATTTCAATAAATAAACTTACTATCATTTATCTAACGTGAGAATGTGCACGAGGTGCATCCTCGCACGGTGAAGCCGAGCGAAGGAAGTGCACCCTCAGCATAATCCCACGGTTGGAAAGAAATCCGATGACGTACTCCGCTGCGCTCTCGTTTCGAGACCGCATCAGAGAAGTCAGTTGGTGACCGTAGTCTTTGATCAGCACTCAAACTAACCAAATGAACGCTTTAATTTAACCTCTCCCCACCACTCGCGCTGTTACGACCATCGGGTTTTTTATGAAATTATAGTGTGCGCATAAATGTGTACAGTACGTAAATATAACTTAGGCATTTGTGACCCCGCATAAAAACTAAGAGAAACCGATTTCACTAGCGAGAAACATTTTATACGAGTTATACCAACAAAATTGTTATCTTCTTCTGTATATTTCACGTTTCAGTTGTCGATACTGGCGCCATTTCTGCAAATTTTAAAAATGATGCATTACACTCATATTCAATAAAGTGAACTTCGAAAACGTATGAAGTTATTATGAATTTAATAGTTATTTTTACGAATTATTAAGCATTTCCTTATCTACGTCGGCACTGTTTCTCCGAATTTCATGTTTCAGTCAGCGACAATGGCGCCATCTATAACAATTTTCAAAATGATGCAGTAGATCCATAATCAGCATAATCAAATCTATCTATCCACCGAATTTGAACTATCTTCATGCTAAATTCATCTTACTAGACAATTTTGGCGGCACATTTTACTGCAGAACACTTCCGTGCGGTTGTCCTATGAAGATTTGCACTTCCACATTGATTTTATGTTTCAAAACTCTAGTTATCTGATATATTAGTGCTATGCATTATAATTGAATATAACTGTAACTTAATCCTCAATATATAATCAATTATTAAATCCTCATAGAACAACTATAGTATGCAATTAATGCATCCCTTCGGTTAAAAGAATCTGAAAATTACTTTTTAGCTTATCACAATATTCGCTTTTAAATTTAAAATTACTTCAAGTGTCAATCCGCATAAAACAGCAGTAATATGCTAAATAGAATACCTCGTCGTTTAAACGAGGTGTGGAAATTACAAAATATTACAATACCCGTTTATAAATTCCAAATCACTGTAAGCGACAATCCTCATTTCACTAGTACATTACATAACTGGTGCACCATTATACATTTTAAAACAAATGCTCAATTAACTTGACAATAATTTCTGAACTTTTTGAATGTGTAGAGGTGTAGAGGTGTAGAGGTACACTAGTTATCGAATATACTGGTGCTGTCAGGATTGAACCTTGCAGTCATTTGGAATTTAAAAGCGAGTATTGTAATATGTTGACAAGTAGGTTTAAGCAAACGGGTATACTAGTTAGCATATTGCAGTTAGTTTATGCGGGTTGACACTTGAAGTAATTTTAAATTTAAAAGCGAATACTGTAATAAGCTACAAAGTAATTGTCAGATGTCTTTTTTATATGGGAAAATTGGGTTTTCCCCTCTTATCGCCTACTCCTAGCGCGATTACCAATTGTACAGCCATGTCATTCGTCACTGCCTCGCAGTCACAACGTTTCCTGTCACTGGTGGGCAAACGACGTCGTTTGACTCGATACCAACGAATAACGACCAACAATTTATGCAATTAATTTTCGTATGAAACGACGGAACTTTTAATGAGATACTAATCACGACAGAGCAGGGTCTGAAACAAATCATGTCTATCTTGTCGAATTTCTCGGGCAATCCGTCAACCTACAAACCTCTATCGCGACTAAAAATGTCTAAAAATCTACAAATTTTCAAGATGTTGAAATACTTTTATGCGATGGCTTAACAGATATTTTAGCGGTTACATAACGCGATATATATTAGGAGGAGCTGTGGACTGTTATTTACACGAATCACTCTCCTATTAAATACTGGAATCTTCGGAGAATATCTCCATCAATACCCTGAATTATCTTTCTATAGATGTTACGTCGTCGTCACAAAGCATATTGCTAATTATTATGTATCGTCGACCCGAATGTCAACTTTTTGCGGAATTTATTATTAAGCTTAACCTTTATTTAACCTGTATAATCAAGGCGACGGGATAGTCGTGCATGCTAAGCCGTACTTCTTTACCCGCTCTAATAAACGAAGCCAAGAGAAGTTCGATTTCCTATCAGGGGAATCACCTAGAATGAACACAAGGGTTAATGGGTTGCAGGTCACTCAGAGGCTCGCGCTGCGGGGTCGGATAGAAACGCAGACCATGTTCTAGGTGTTACTACCATGTTCTAGGTACAGACGATGAGTCGGACATCGCACGCGAATGGAGGTGGTTCGGAACCCACCTAAAAAAACTGTAAGTCCACGCATGCACTCAATGGTATCATATTCTGGTATGGAAAATGGATGGGCCGAGGGGAAGCTCATACCGGCTTCCAATGTACCAAGAAGTCCTTCCACTTCTCGGTGTGCGGTATCGGGAGGGCCTATCCAAGTAGTGTCTACCGTTTTTCCGCTACGACTGAACCAAAACGAGTGTTTGTGAGGAGGGGCGCAAAGGGACTACCCAGGCGCCGGGGGCTCCATCATGGGGACCCAACTCAGTACTAATAATATATCCTAACCTATATTTAATCGATATTCGACCGATTTTCCTGAAGGGAAAACCGATCTCAGTAAGATGTGATATCACATGCGGAAAATGGAATTAGCTAGTGATATTTAACAGAGTGTTCTCCATCATTTTCAGCGTCAGAATAAAACGCATATTGCGCGCCAGTAGCTTCTTTTCCCCCTTCATGTGATCAAAACATGTTGAATATCATTTTATCCTGCCAAATACGCCAAGCCCTCATCTTACCCGGCCTTTACCTTTTTTGCATTAACTCAGGAGAAAGTAGTTAGCTGTTAGTCAGTAGTATATTGCGAAAAACACGCGGTTTAAGTCTGGATCACTCATAACTTGTCCATTTGCAAGTATTTTTTGTCCATCATTACAACTTTCCAGAAATATAGTTTTATCGAAAGTCCTTGATTCCCTCATTACCCAGCAGATCATAGGTTTCCTGGAAAATAATAGCATACTTCATTCTAAGCAATGTGGCTTCCGAAGGTGCCACAGTACACATACTGCTTTTCTATGACTTTTAGACGACGTTAAACAAGGATGAGGGTTTGTGACCATCTTGTTGTTGTTTGATTTTTGTAAGGCCTTTGACTCTCTTAATCGTGTTGCTACACTATTATGCTTACAAGACATTGACTTTGGTGAATTCGCGCTACAATGGTTGGATCCCGTCTTTTCGAAACGTTCTCAGGTATTAAAAGTTTTGATAGCCGTCCATCACAACCGGAATCAATAACCGTCGGGGATTCCGCAGGGTACGAGTGTAGACCCTAGATTATTTATTATATTCATCAACGTCCTTTCGTCTAGATAACGTTATTGTTTCGATACGACCATCATATTCGTAAAAAACGTGCAGTTTAACCTAACAACACTCTTGAGTCGTTTCACCGAGGTGCTACAATACATAAATAGGGGTATAGCCGCGCTTGTTGAATGGACCGAAGAATTTGGACTTATCTTGAATTCTCTAAAAACTCTGGCTATTATTATCGGTTTATCCTAGCACGTGTCATCCATAAAAGGCCATCACGTACCATCTATTGTAACTAGGACCGAAATAATCCCATATTGCCTTATGGTGAAAGATATTGGCGTAATAATCACCAGCGACCTCTCATGGAATAGACACATCAACTTGATATCAACTAAATTTCATTGTGCCTCAAATTGTCTGAAATACCGGGATGCTCTTCTTCTTGTAAATACCAAACTTAAACGCCGTTGGTAAACGCCGTTGTTATCCTTCATCTTCATTATGCATCCTTTGCCACTGCCGTTGCATCGTCTACAAGATATTGCCCTACGGTTTATTTATCGTCTTCGTCGTGACTCAGGACTAGCACCTTATGGGAGAAAAGCTAACTGGCTACTATCGCGCGAAGGAGGCAATATTTTCTAGGAAATCTCACATATTAAATACACACTGCATCAAATCCACCGTATCTTATAATATTGTAAGATTTATATCAAACCTATTTTCTTAGAACTTAAACAGTGATGCTATATAAATGATTTCATTTACCGACTTCGCGAGGACGAGAAAAAGATTAACCTTCCTTACATCTACCAAATGCTTACCTTACATCTAACAAGCCACCAGCAACAGTTGTCACAGGAACGTCCATTTGGGAAAGTAGAATTCTGTAGAACACATAAACTAAGAAATTATAAGCTCATATTAAATTCGATTAGTGAACTCTATTAATTTTTCCTTTTTTTGTGATTGCAGTACATTACTTTTAAATTAAACTTACATATTATATTACACAATGTTAATTGCAGTCTATGTAATGATATATTGTAATACCATAGTCATAGCCAATTGTATATAAATCAGACGATTATTGAAGAGCCTGCTCAAGTATTACCACAAACACTGAGTGCTTAAGAAGGAATATCAGTACCTGATGTAATACTCATACCCGTCTCTCCTTAGTTTGTTGATAAATATTCCTGTCTACTTTTCATCTACTTTTGTTTATTCTACTAACACCCAATTGAAGACATTTTATTCGTATTTTTAACGAGTGTTTATGTTTATAAAAATCACGTAATTCAAGCCAACTATTGTCTCACCTTAAAATAATAAGACCCACTAGGAAGCACCTATCGTATGTCATATGCACGTATGCCTTCCACCCAGAGCTGACGTAAATTTCATCGAATCTAGGGAATGGTAGGAGATGATCTATTACAAAGTTTTAGCTTCTCCTCTGGTTCCAGTATATACTGTCTTTTAGGAGTATGGACTGTAACTTGAAAAATCATTATAAGTCTTACATTGTCTTTCACATATAGTTTCAGTTCTTTAATCTTGCAATGATACGTTAATCTGTCATTATAAGCTTATATCGGTACACTACTTGAATATTTAGACTTTCAGATAGTTCAGCATATAATGGTCCTATTTTTAATATAATTATTACTTATTATATACAGGGTGATTCTCTAATGGCAACCCAGAAGGAAACGGTGTATTCTTGATAAAATCCTAAGCAACTTTTTCCTTTGAAAAAAGTTTCAGGAAAGTAGCGTTTTCAAATTATTCATCATCAAAGTCAGCCAATAGGAGCAGGAGATGCTTCATTGTCGCGGAGAAATTCGAACCTTCACATTATCCGAGCACACATACATAGAAAATGCGCATCGATAAATCGCGCGCTTCTGTTTTCGCGCAATAACCTATGGTTCGAATATGACTGTCAAAAATATCGAACGGTTTGCATAACCTGATATTCGATTTCTAAAACGCTAATAAAAGTATTTTAAAAAACGTTGAACGCAATAAAAGTGAAAGAGAGAAGTAAAAGCATTCCAAAATTTAATAACTATAAAAAGAACTAAAGAAATTCAGTCACGAAAAAGAACAATTTTTAAAAATAAAATATTGACTGAATTTTAAAACTGTTGCAATAATATTTTTTAACATAAATTGATAAAGTGGGATATAGGTAACTTACATTCACTCGGAATGTTGCAAACTCGCTGCAAATTTTTTATTGATATCCTTTTTAACGACTTTAATAAAATTTTACATTATGGAAAATTAACATTAGTGCAGGTTTCAATTAACCAGTTGGAGTAGTTAAGACGCCTCTCATGATCCACGGGTAATAATGCTTGTATTCTTAGGAAGTGATATGCGTGCAGATCATTCTTTTTTAAAACACGTTGTACTGACGAATAACTACGTTCATGGATCGATTAGAGGGTACGGATACTTATTTGCGGATCTGCGTCAACGCACTCCAAAATCTCCTCTTCCTCTTCAACATGGACTAAATTTTGAATGGCAGTGCCGCCTCTTCCATCGTTTCCAAAATTGGGCACCAAGTTTCCGGTTTCATGAACACGATGCGCGGTCCACAAAATCACTTGGTAAGTAGGATGTCTTCTATCGGGGTTTGCATACTGCCGAGCCGCTTCGCGGGCATTGCTGTTATGATGACCGTAAAGTTTTACCATGTCAAAATATTCAGCATTGGAATATGTTGCCATCTTGAACTCTAACTCTAACAGAAGGAATTGCATGCAAAACGAACAAAAACAAAAGAGCACCGAACGCCAACAGTAGAACATCTAGTATCTCAGAATCGTCAAAATTCACACTTTAAAATATTTCAAACTACGCTGAAAAAACCCTAAAAATAATTTGTATACTTATTGTCGGTTATGAACGGATTGTATGTATTGGAATTAATCCCTCTATGTATTTGTTGAATAAAAATTGCGTCAAGTTTTGGTAATGTTGTACACACGAAAATGTAATTTTCGAAATTAATTTGGAATAATTCGATTTCCAATATCGAAAAGAAACAATTGTTGTACACTGGGATCCTATAAACATTTGCATCCACAAAATGAATAAAAAGAAGATTGAAGTAGTGTTTTCATTACTTTATTGTTATGAATGTAACCAATTATTTATTGAACTTTATCCAAGCGCATAGAGGTCAGATTTTAAAAATTCGAAATCGGGAGTCTAATATGACGAATATTTTCAAAATTGATTTATTACTTCAAAGTTTATTATTTTCTGAAGTAGAGGGTGGTGAGTTTTTGCGATTGAGGCGCATTAATGCCAGAACGTGGAGGAAATCAATCCCCACTTTTTCTACCATAGTATTGGTTACTTAACTATCTGGAGGAAAAGTAGGGTTAGATTTCCTCCACGTTCTGGTATCAGTGCTGATTCAAGAACTGCCATTTTTGAATGTGTGTACCTTTTTATACACTGCGTTAATCTAGTTGCGTTAAAATTTTGTTGTAGTTTTAAAAACTTGACCGATTTTTGGGCAAATTAAAAAGTTATCAGAAATCGTTATAAACAATGATTATTTGAACACTGATTCTATCACGAATTGTTCCAAAAGTTTATTTTCCTTATTTTAAACAGTATTTTTGAAGTGTATGCAAAATATTAACTGTATAACGAATTTTCTGTACAAATTATACGCATTTTAGAGAAATCGTTATAAACAATGATTATTTAAACAATAATTCCGTCGCGAATTTTTTCGAAACGATATTTTCCTTATTTCAAACAGTATTTTTATAGTGCGTCAACATTTTCACTATATAAAGAATTTCCTGCACAAGTTATCGGAAATTGTTATAAGCAATGATAGTTTAAACATTAATTCCGACGCGAATTTTTTCGAAACATTAATTTCCTTATTTCAAACAGTATTTTTGAAGCGTATACAAAATTTTAACTTTATAAAGAATTTTCTGCACAAATTATACGCATTTTACAGAAATCGTTATAAACAATGTTTATTCAAACTGTTACGGATGCTGGCTACGCACATATTAGCACTCGTAACATGGACAATACTTGCCTCTGTAAGATCGACAAGACGTACACCGACGGGCCCGATTCGGCGTCGCACATAGATTGCACACGTACTATAACTTACACGGAGAACCACGGGTTTTTTATATACACATATTACGTTAAAGACTCACAGGAAAAGCGCGTATATTTGACGAAAAAATGGTCGACTACGCAACGGTAGAAGCATTTCTTACGGACTTATGCACGACTTCCGGTGTTTCGACAGACCCAATTAATTTACTCATGAAAATGAAAACGATTTATCCAAAATAGAGTGAGTCGTTAGGGGAATTTGGGTACCGTCTTTTACAAAATTTGTCGAATTTCGAAAAGCTTTGATTGCCTCGGCAGATTATACGGACGTAGACAGGGTACGCTGTACGAATCGCGCGGATAGAGAAGGACTCGATCATTTTATCATATAGCGCGAAAGGGCCGATGGAGGCGCGATTATTACATGCCAATCCGGCGACATTACAAATTGCGGTAGAGACAGCGCGTAAACTTGCACAGAAATACAACGCGAAAGACATCGAATGAGATCTCATGCTCGAGGATCGTGAGGGAAAACCAAATCGAGCATCGGCGCATGTAGTCTCTACGATGTCGCAAAAATGTATAATAATTCAATATGTGTCTATTGCAAGCGAATCGGCCATACTCGTGAAAATTGCTATTATTTACGCGATAAAGCACAACAAAATAATTATCAACGCGAACAAAACAAGAATGTCTGGAATTCAGTCGATAAAAGATTTATCCGTGAGGGAGACTATCATAATAATTGCGATCGTCGTCAGACATTTGGAAACGATCGAGAAAACCATGAAAATACCGGTGGCATTTACTATAATAGGCCCCCAGAAATAATATTTAACGCAAAGAACGGGGAGAAAAGATATGGAAACAATAACAATCAACTACGACCGTTGAGGCCTCATTCACGAGTGCAAACTTACGACCGAGATAAATATATACAAAACAGAGTGTTAACTAGGCAACCTAAAACCGAATCTACGAAGCGAGATATGGCCATCAAGACGCGTTCGAATGCGTGTAGTTAACGATAGAGAATTCGGGTTTATTCCTAAGGCAGATGTCGGGCCGGGCGTGTTTTTCGGAAATGCGCTTGCCACAAATCGGAACGGGTATGCGCATGTATGTGTAATAAATACTAATATCAAACGATTTTTTATAAAAGAACCTTTTATCGAATTGGAGGAATGCGAAATTCGGAAGAATGTAGATTTCTTAGGGGAAGAAGGAAGTTTCGTACCTATGGCCAATTGCGAGGAATTAACCCTTTAACGCTCATATGGCCACAATTTTAACGTCAACTTCAAGCTCGTGCCTTTCAATTATAACCCGTGTGAAAAAAATATTGGGATACATATTCTTGTGTAAAAAAGTCTCATCTTTCGAATGGCATAGCCAAATTTATCAATAAATGACCGCAAAATGTTTTTTTTTAACGAAAAACAAAAAAAAAGACGCTGATTTTCGATTTGTGTTTTTTTTAAGGAATTTTTTTAACTATGTTGCCGGCAATTAAGAACATTCTAACCCATCAGGATGCGGGACCCGAAAGTTGTACTTCCAAAATATATTTTTAGATACTTTGATTTTTATTGTTAACCGATCCAAAATGGCGCCCGAATGCCCGAAATTATTGCAAAATCACAGTAATATGCACTTTTGAGGTCTAATCTAAGTTTTAGCAAGCAAAATAACTTTTGTCAATTTTATGCCAACAGATTGGATGTATATTAGCAAAATTAGCTCATACAATTGATTTTCAAGATGGCGGCCGTGATGAGTCAGCTAAAATAACGTATTTACACAGCTTTATAGCCACTGTATAGTCTTCAAACCTCTTTGTTCAATAGTTTTATGAACTCTCAGGATCATTAGATCTAAATTCATTATTAGCTTATCAAAATTCAAAATGGCGGATCCAATATGGCGGACCGCAAACTCGAAAATAGCGATTAATGAAAAATAAAAAATACTACCGTATTCTACGTGAAATTTGGAATAAAAATACTTCTACTCATTTTCTCGCTCAGAGCAGCCGTTCCCAAGTAAAAAATTATCAAAACATCAAAATCGAAAATTCACCTCCAAACTTTATAATCACGCTTTTAGACGAATGTACAATGGCTTTTCGATGGCGATCACGCGTTCTTTGCCTCTGATATATTCGTGTTCACCCTAGTTGCCCGATTCTCACCACGGGGAGGTGAACGCTTTAGAGAATCATTTTTTTTTTTTTTTTTTTTTTTTTTTTTTTATATTTTTTTTTTTTTTTTTGTATTTCTAAAAAAAAAATTTTTTATTTAAAAAATTTTTTCTTAGGGTTTCTAATTTTTAGTGCTTCTATTCGAGAATGAGTCGTCTTGAAGCGTGTACCACAATAATACTTATTCACTTCCTCACTCAGAGCCGCCGTTCTCAAGTCAAATAGTATATTACGTATCTAGGGCGGAAACGGAGGCATTGCAGCGAGGGCGTGAGTGGTCCGAGCAAAAGGAAATCAATCATCGCCCGATGCTTACAATGCATGTTTTCACCCGTTTTCTATGTATTATTGTGGTACATGCTTCAAGACGGCTCATCCTCAAATATAAGGAAGATAAGAAACTAACAATTAGAAAACCTAAACCAAATTTATAAAATAAAAAGATACAAACAAATACAAAAAATACAAAACAATACAAAAACTAAAAAAAAAAGTTATTTTGCTTGCTAAAACTTAGATTAGACCTCAAAAGTGCATATTAATGTGATTTTGCAATAATTTCGGGCATTCGGGCGCCATTTTGGATCGGTTAACAATAAAAATCAAAGTATCTAAAAATATATTTTGGAAGTACAACTTTCGGGTCCCGCATCCTGATGAGTTAGAATGTTCTTAATTGCCGGCAACATAGTTAAAAAAATTCCTTTAAAAAAAACACAAATCGAAAATCAGCGTTTTTTTTTGTTTTTTGTTAAAAAAAAACATTTTGCGGTCATTTATTGATAAATTTGGCTATGCCATTCGAAAGATGAGACTTTTTTACACAAGAATATGTATCCCAATATTTTTTTCACACGGGTTATAATTGAAAGGCACGAGCTTGAAGTTGACGTTAAAATTGTGGCCATATGAGCATTAAAGGGTTAAATACAGAGGGTAAAATGGCTAAAATTGGAACGGCAACGACGAATAAATGCAATAAAACCAAAGCAGTCATATCGAAAATAGACTTAAACTCGCTTTCAGGTGAAGAAAGAGAACATGTAGAGGCACTCATCGAAGAATACGCGCACATGTTCCACCTATGATTTTCCAGCTTGGGGGGTTCCGAAAAAAGCGGGCCAAATGGTGAGAAAAAATAGAGACTCGTAATAGACTTCGGAGACCTCAACGAAAAAACTATTGGCGACGCATACCCAATCCCGAATGTAACCAATGTCTTAGATCAATTAGGGATGTCAGAATATTTTACGACTTTAGACCTAAAATCGGGATTCCATCAGATTGAGATGGATGAAAGGGATGCCCACAAAATGGGATTTTCCACCCCATATGGTCATTATGAATATGCCAGAATGCCAATGGGAATCAAAAACGGCCCTAGCGACTTCCAACGATTGATGGATCTCGTTTTAACTGGTTTACAAGGGGTATAACTTTCAGTCTATCTTGACGACATAGTCGTATATGCAAAAAATTGACACGAACATAGAACAAAATTTAAGAGACTTATGAAAATGCTTGAGAATGCAAATCTCACAATAGAACCCGAAAAATGCCAATTTCTTCGGAAAGAAGTTGTTTATATAGGTCATAAAATAGGTAACAATATAGTGCAGCCAGATCCTAAAAAGATCGAAGCTGTACGTCAATTTCCGGTCCCTATAAATCGCAAAAGCATCAAGCAATTTTTAGGATTGGCCGGGTATTATAGGGGGTTTATTGAACGTTTTTCAAAGATCACCAACCCACTAATAATTCTATTACGTCAAGATGTACCTTTTACATGGGGTGTAGATCAGGAACAAGCTTTCGAAAAATTAAAATCAATATTATGCACCGCGCCGATTTTACAATTACCGAATTTTTCTGAACCATTTATCCTCATGACAGACGCATCGGGCTTTACCCTGGGAGCTATCTTAACTCAAGGAAAAATGCGGGAAAACCTACCGGTCGCTACCGGAAGGGCCCGGAAACTCGGTATAATACTTCGCATATGGAAGCATTAGCTGCAGTATTCGGTGTAGAACAATATTGGCCTTATTTATACGGCAGAAAATTAACGCTTCTCACTGATCACCAACCTCTGAAATTTTCCAAAACCATGAAAAATATGACCCTTCGATTACATCGGTTCCTTATGAAACTCGAGGATTACAATTATGATGTAATCTATAAGGAAGGGAACAGAAATGTTATCGCGGACGCTTTGTCGCGAAATCCAATTGATAGATCGTAATTAGAAAATAGTAGGTCGGATGTAGAGGAATTACAAACTAAATCGAGGACAGAAGATAACAGGCTAAGGATACGCATTATTATGGATGATAAGGACGAAAATGAGCATTGTACCGAAATGGAAATAATCCAAAACGCGAAAACAAATAAAAATAAAGAAAAAATAAATAACAGGTTAAATGGAAAAAATTGCCTGCTTTGAAAGGATGCAAAATTAAGCCAGGAAATTACAAACGTCAGCGATATCTCAAAAGAGCACTGGTGTCCGACGCCGATGGATCGGGCAACCCTGCACCTAAGAAACGAGTAAAGGACCTCGATGAAGAAAACGCTATGTATGGAGATGATGAAGTCAACGTGACTGACTGCGACAAAGAGAACCTGAGTTCCGATGTAGAAATGCTGGGAGTTCAAAAGACAGCTCGAAAGAAATACATAACCGAGGTCGAAAAACTCGAATTGCCAGCCTACATGAAATTAGGAAATTATAAAGGAAAAACTCGGTCGAGACAGCAAAACGGATCAACTTCAATGAAAAAATCTCCTACGCCGGTGAAGAAAAAAGAAAGAAAACAATACATAACGGAAGTAGAAAAACTACAAGTGCCGGATTATTTGAAAATTGACCCTACAGTACAGCGAACTCAGACAGAAGAAAACCCCAAAATAATAAAAAATTAAGAGGTCCTATAGCTGGCCGAGCATTTTGGGTCGAACCGATCCAAACTATGACCAACATTTGTTGCTCAATTGTTGCTCAAAAGTTGCTCTATTCTTGAATTTGTTGCTCTCTATTTAAAAAAAAAAAAAACTATCAGGTTCGGCTGGCTTGTATGCAAGACAACCGAACCTAGTTCAAAAGGTGGAAAAAACAAACCCTATCGAAAAACCGAATATGCAGCTAATTGTTACTCATTTGTTGCTTAAATAATGCCCAAGAAACATTAAGATCTGCGTTACGGGCTCCGAATTACCCGGTTTAGCTAGTAAAATCAAATGTGGCACGTTTTCAAACACGGTAAATTAGAGGGATAAATGGGATCGAAAAATATCTTAATTTTAGGTCGGTGATAAATAGCCGACATTTGTTGCTCACTTCGGACATGTTGTTGGGATGTAAATAAAGGATTTAAACGAGGTCCAGACTTGTTCGGCTAGTAAAATAAAAAGTTATACGTCTTTTAAATGCATAAAAGTAGCGAGCAAAATGGGAACGAAAAATGACTTAATTTGAGGTCGGTAACAAATAGCCGACATTTGGTGCTCACTTCCGACATGTTTTTGGGATGTAAATAAAGGATTTAAACGAGGTCCCGACCCGTTCGGCTAGTAAAATAAAAAGTTATACGATTTTGAAATGTAGTACAGTAGCGAGCTAAATGGGAACGAAAAATGACTTAATTTGAGGTCGGTAACAAATAGCCGTCATTTGTTGCTCACTTCCGACATGTTTCTGGGATGTAAATAAAGGATATAAACAAGGTCCAGACCCCTTTGGTTAGTAAAATAAAAAGTTATATTAATTTCGAACACGATAAATTAGCGACCTAAATGGGAACGTAAAATGACTTGATTTGAGGTCGGTAACAAATAGCCGACGATTGTTGCTCACTTCCGACATGTTTTTGGGATGTAAATAAAAGATTTAAACGAGGTCCAGACCCGTTCGGCTAGTAAAATAAAAAGTTATACGATTTTCGAACACGATAAATTAGTGCCCTAAATGGGAACGAAAAATGACTTAATTTGAGGTCGGTAACAAATAGCCGTCATTTGTTGCTCACTTCCGACATGTTTCTGGGATGTAAATAAAGGATTTAAACAAGGTCCAGACCCGTTCGGCTAGTAAAATAAAAAGTTATACCATTTTCGATCACGATAAATTAGTGCCCTAAATGGGAACGAAAAATGATTTAATTTGAGGACGGTAACAAATAGCCGACATTGGTTCCTCACTTCCGACATGTTTTTGGGATGTAAATAAAGGATTTAAACGAGGACCAGATCCGTTCAGCTAGTAAAATAAAAAGTTATACGAATTTCGAATACGATAAATTAGTGCCCTAAATGGGAACGAAAAATGATTTAATTCGAGGTCGGTAACAAATAGCCGTCATTTGTTGCTCACTTCCGACATGTTTTTAGGATGTAAATAAAAGATTTAAACGAGTTCCAGACCCGTTCGGCTAGTAAAATAAAAAGTTATACGATTTTCGAACACGATAAATTAGCGACCTAAATGGGAACGAAAATTGACTTAATTTGAGGTCGGTAACAAATAGCCGTCATTTGTTGCTAACTTCCAAAATGTTTCTGGAATATAAATAAAGGATTTAAACAAGGTCTAGACCCGTTCGGCTAGTAAAATAAAAAGTTATACGATTTTCGAACACGATAAATTAGTGCCCTAAATGGGAACGAAAAATGATTTAATTTGAGGTCGGTAACAAATAGCCGTCATTTGTTGCTCACTTCCGACATGTTTCTGGGATGTAAATAAAGGATTTAAACAAGGTCTAGACCAGTTCGGCTAGTAAAATAAAAAGTTATACGATTTTCGAACACGACAAATTAGTGACCTAAATGGGAACGGAAAATGACTTAATTTGAGGTCGGTAACAAATAGCCGACATTTGTTGCTCACTTCCGACATGTTTTTGGGATGTAAATAAATGGTGTAAACGAGGTCCAGACCCGTTCGGCTAGTAAAATAAAAAGTTATACGATTTTCGAACACGATAAATTAGTGCCCTAAATGGGAACGAAAAATGACTTAATTTGAGGTCGGTAACAAATAGCCGTCATTTGTTGCTCACTTCCGACATGTTTCTGGGATGTAAATAAAGGATTTAAACAAGGTCCAGACCGGTTCGGCTAGTAAAATAAAAAGTTATACGATTTTTGATCACGATAAATTAGCGACCGAAATGGGAACGAAAAATGATTTAATTTGAGGTCGGTAACAAATAGCCGACATTTGTTGCTCACTTCCGACATGTTTTTGGGATGTAAATAAAGGATTTAAACGAGGTCCAGACCCGTTCGGCTAGTAAAATAAAAAGTTATACGATTTTCGAACACGATAAATTAGTGCCCTAAATGGGAACGAAAAATGACTTAATTTGAGGTCGGTAACAAATAGCCGTCATTTGTTGCTCACTTCCGACATGTTTCTGGGATGTAAATAAAGGATTTAAACAAGGTCCAGACCCGTTCGGCTAGTAAAATAAAAAGTTATACGATTTTCGAACACGATAAATTAGCGACCTAAATGGGAACGAAAAATGACTTAATTTGAGGTCGGTAACAAATAGCCGACATTTGTTGCTCACTTCCGACATGTTTTTGGGATGTAAATAAAAGATTTAAACGAGGTCCAGACCCGTTCGGCTAGTAAAATAAAAAGTTATACGATTTTCGAACACGATAAATTAGTGCCCTAAATGGGAACGAAAAATGACTTAATTTGAGGTCGGTAACAAATAGCCGACATTTGGTGCTCACTTCCGACATGTTTTTGGGATGTAAATAAAGGATTTAAACGAGGTCCAGACCCGTTCGGCTAGTAAAATAAAAAGTTATACGATTTTCGAACACGATAAATTAGCGATCTTAATGGGAACGAAAAATGACTTAATTTGAGGTCGGTAACAAATAGCCGTCATTTGTTGCTCACTTCCGACATGTTTTTGGGATGTAAATAAAGGATTTAAACGAGGTCCAGACCCGTTCGGCTAGTAAAATAAAAAGTTATACGATTTTCGAACACGATAAATTAGTGCCCTAAATGGGAACGAAAAATGACTTAATTTGAGGTCGGTAACAAATAGCCGACATTTGTTGCTCACTTCCGACATGTTTTTGGGATGTAAATAAAGGATTTAAACGAGGTCCAGACCCGTTCGGCTAGTAAAATAAAAAGTTATACGATTTTCGAACACGATAAATTAGTGCCCTAAATGGGAACGAAAAATGATTTAATTTGAGGTCGGTAACAAATAGCCGTCATTTGTTGCTCACTTCCGACATGTTTCTGGGATGTAAATAAAGGATTTAAACAAGGTCTAGACCCGTTCGGCTAGTAAAATAAAAAGTTATACGATTTTCGAACACGATAAATTAGTGCCCTAAATGGGAACGAAAAATGATTTAATTTGAGGTCGGTAACAAATAGCCGTCATTTGTTGCTCACTTCCGACATGTTTCTGGGATGTAAATAAAGGATTTAAACAAGGTACAGACCCGTTCGGCTAGTAAAATAAAAAGTTATACGAATTTCGAATACGATAAATTAGTGCCCTAAATGGGAACGAAAAATGATTTAATTCGAGGTCGGTAACAAATAGCCGTCATTTGTTGCTCACTTCCGACATGTTTCTGGGATGTAAATAAAGGATTTAAACAAGGTACAGACCCGTTCGGCTAGTAAAATAAAAAGTTATACGAATTTCGAATACGATAAATTAGTGCCCTAAATGGGAACGAAAAATGATTTAATTTGAGGTCGGTAACAAATAGCCGTCATTTGTTGCTCACTTCCGACATGTTTCTGGGATGTAAATAAAGGATTTAAACAAGGTACAGACCCGTTCGGCTAGTAAAATAAAAAGTTATACGATTTTCGAATACGATAAATTAGTGCCCTAAATGGGAACGAAAAATGATTTAATTTGAGGTCGGTAACAAATAGCCGTCATTTGTTGCTCACTTCCGACATGTTTCTGGGGTGTAAATAAAGGATTTAAACAAGGTCTAGACCCGTTCGGCTAGTAAAGTAAAAAGTTATACGATTTTCGAACGCGATAAATTAGCGATCTTAATGGGAACGAAAAATGACTTAATTTGAGGTCGGTAACAAATAGCCGACGATTGTTGCTCACTTCCTACATTTTTTTGGGTTGTAAATAAAAGATTTAAACGAGGTCCCGACCCGTTCGGCTAGTAAAATAAAAAGTTATACGATTTTCGAACACGATAAATTAGTGCCCTAAATGGGAACGAAAAATGACTTGATTTGAGGTCGGTAACAAATAGCCGACGATTGTTGCTCACTTCCGACATGTTTTTGGGATGTAAATAAAAGATTTAAACGAGGTCCAGACCCGTTCGGCTAGTAAAATAAAAAGTTATACGATTTTCGAATACGATAAATTAGTGCCCTAAATGGGAACGAAAAATGATTTAATTTGAGGTCGGTAACAAATAGCCGTCATTTGTTGCTCACTTCCGACATGTTTCTGGGATGTAAATAAAGGATTTAAACAAGGTCTAGACCCGTTCGGCTAGTAAAATAAAAAGTTATACGATTTTCGAACACGATAAATTAGTGCCCTAAATGGGAACGAAAAATGATTTAATTTGAGGTCGGTAACAAATAGCCGTCATTTGTTGCTCACTTCCGACATGTTTTTGGGATGTAAATAAAGGATTTAAACGAGGTCCAAACCCGTTCGGCTAGTAAAATAAAAAGTTATACGATTTTCGAACGCGATAAATTAGTGCCCTAAATGGGAACGAAAAATGATTTAATTTGAGGTCGGTAACAAATAGCCGTCATTTGTTGCTCACTTCCGACATGTTTTTGGGATGTAAATAAAGGATTTAAACGAGGTCCAAACCCGTTTGGCTAATAAAATAAAAAGTTATACGATTTTCGAACGCGATAAATTAGTGCCATAAATGGGAACGAAAAATGATTTAATTTGAGGTCGGTAACAAATAGCCGACATTTGTTGCTCATTTCCGACATGTTTCTGGGATGTAAATAAAGGATTTAAACAAGGTACAGACCCGTTCGGCTAGTAAAATAAAAAGTTATACGATTTTCGAATACGATAAATTAGTGCCCTAAATGGGAACGAAAAATGATTTAATTTGAGGTCGGTAACAAATAGCCGTCATTTGTTGCTCACTTCCGACATGTTTCTGGGATGTAAATAAAGGATTTAAACAAGGTCTAGACCAGTTCGGCTAGTAAAATAAAAAGTTATACGATTTTCGAACACGACAAATTAGTGACCTAAATGGGAACGGAAAATGACTTAATTTGAGGTCGGTAACAAATAGCCGACATTTGTTGCTCACTTCCGACATGTTTTTGGGATGTAAATAAATGGTGTAAACGAGGTCCAGACCCGTTCGGCTAGTAAAATAAAAAGTTATACGATTTTCGAACACGATAAATTAGTGCCCTAAATGGGAACGAAAAATGACTTAATTTGAGGTCGGTAACAAATAGCCGACATTTGGTGCTCACTTCCGACATGTTTTTGGGATGTAAATAAAGGATTTAAACGAGGTCCAGACCCGTTCGGCTAGTAAAATAAAAAGTTATACGATTTTTGATAACGATAAATTAGCGACCGAAATGAGAACGAAAAATGATTTAATTTGAGGTCGGTAACAAATAGCCGTCATTTGTTGCTCACTTCCGACATGTTTCTGGGATGTAAATAAAGGATTTAAACAAGGTCCAGACCCGTTCGGCTAGTAAAATAAAAAGTTATACGATTTTCGAACACGATAAATTAGTGCCCTAAATGGGAACGAAAAATGACTTAATTTGAGGTCGGTAACAAATAGCCGTCATTTGTTGCTCACTTCCGACATGTTTTTGGGATGTAAATAAAGGATTTAAACGAGGTCCAGACCCGTTCGGCTAGTAAAATAAAAAGTTATACGATTTTCGAACACGATAAATTAGCGATCTAAATGGGAACGAAAAATGACTTAATTTGAGGTCGGTAACAAATAGCCGTCATTTGTTGCTCACTTCCGACATGTTTCTGGGATGTAAATATAGGATTTAAACAAGGTCCAGACCCGTTCGGCTAGTAAAATAAAAAGTTATACCATTTTCGATCACGATAAATTAGTGCCCTAAATGGGAACGAAAAATGATTTAATTTGAGGTCGGTAACAAATAGCCGTCATTTGTTGCTCACTTCCGACATATTTCTGGGATGTAAGTAAAGGATTTAAACAAGGTACAGACCCGTTCGGCTAGTAAAATAAAAAGTTATACGATTTTCGAACACGACAAATTAGTGACCTAAATGGGAACGAAAAATGATTTAATTTGAGGTCGGTAACAAATAGCCGTCATTTGTTGCTCACTTCCGACATGTTTTTGGGATGTAAATAAAGGATTTAAACGAGGTCCAAACCCGGTCGGATAGTAAAATAAAAAGTTATACGATTTTCGAACGCGATAAATTAGCGATCTTAATGGGAACGAAAAATGACTTAATTTGAGGTCGGTAACAAATAGCCGTCATTTGTTGCTCACTTCCGACATGTTTCTGGGATGTAAATAAAGGATTTAAACAAGGTCCAGACCGGTTCGGCTAGTAAAATAAAAAGTTATACGAGTTTCGAAAACGAGAAATTAGTGACCTAAATGGGAACGAAAAATGACTTAATTTGAGGTCGATAACAAATAGCCGACATTTGTTGCTCACTTCCGACATGTTTTTGGGATGTAAATAAAGGATTAAAACGAGGTCCAGACCCGTTCGGCTAGTAAAATAAACAGGTGTACGATTTTCGAACACGATAAATTAGTGACCTAAATGGGAACGAAAAATGACTTAATTTGAGGTCGGTAACAAATAGCCGTCATTTGTTGCTCACTTCCGACATGTTTCTGGGATGTAAATAAAGGATTTAAACAAGGTCTAGACCCGTTCGGCTAGTAAAATAAAAAGTTATACGATTTTCGAACACGATAAATTAGTGCCCTAAATGGGAACGAAAAATGACTTAATTTGAGGTCGGTAACAAATAGCCGTCATTTGTTGCTCACTTCCGACATGTTTCTGGGATGTAAATAAAGGATTTAAACAAGGTCCAGACCCGTTCGGCTAGTAAAATAAAAAGTTATACGATTTTCGAACACGATAAATTAGTGCCCTAAATGGGAACGAAAAATGACTTAATTTGAGGTCGGTAACAAATAGCCGTCATTTGTTGCTCACTTCCGACATGTTTCTGGGATGTAAATAAAGGATTTAAACAAGGTCCAGACCGGTTCGGCTAGTAAAATAAAAAGTTATACGATTTTCGAACGCGATAAATTAGCGATCTTAATGGGAACGAAAAATGACTTAATTTGAGGTCGGTAACAAATAGCCGTCATTTGTTGCTCACTTCCGACATGTTTTTGGGATGTAAATAAAGGATTTAAACGAGGTCCAAACCCGTTTGGCTAGTAAAATAAAAAGTTATACGATTTTCGAACGCGATAAATTAGTGCCCTAAATGGGAACGAAAAATGATTTAATTTGAGGTCGGTAACAAATAGCCGTCATTTGTTGCTCACTTCCGACATGTTTCTGGGATGTAAATAAAGTATTTAAAAAAGGTCCAGACCCGTTCGGCTGTAAAATAAAAAGTTATACGATTTTCGAACACGACAAATTAGTGACCTAAATGGGAACGAAAAATGATTTAATTTGAGGTCGGTAACAAATAGCCGTCATTTGTTGCTCACTTCCGACATGTTTTTGGGATGTAAATAAAGGATTTAAACGAGGTCCAAACCCGGTCGGATAGTAAAATAAAAAGTTATACGATTTTCGAACGCGATAAATTAGTGCCCTAAATGGGAACGAAAAATGACTTAATTTGAGGTCGGTAACAAATAGCCGTCATTTGTTGCTCACTTCCGACATGTTTTTGGGATGTAAATAAAGGATTTAAACGAGGTCCAAACCCGTTTGGCTAGTAAAATAAAAAGTTATACGATTTTCGAACGCGATAAATTAGTGCCCTAAATGGGAACGAAAAATGATTTAATTTGAGGTCGGTAACAAATAGCCGTCATTTGTTGCTCACTTCCGACATGTTTTTGGGATGTAAATAAAGGATTTAAACGAGGTCCAGACCCGTTCGGCTAGTAAAATAAAAAGTTATACGATTTTCGAACACGATAAATTAGTGCCCTAAATGGGAACGAAAAATGACTTAATTTGAGGTCGGTAACAAATAGCCGTCATTTGTTGCTCACTTCCGACATGTTTTTGGGATGTAAATAAAGGATTTAAACGAGGTCCAGACCCGTTCGGCTAGTAAAATAAAAAGTTATACGATTTTCGAACACGATAAATTAGCGATCTAAATGGGAACGAAAAATGACTTAATTTGAGGTCGGTAACAAATAGCCGTCATTTGTTGCTCACTTCCGACATGTTTCTGGGATGTAAATAAAGGATTTAAACAAGGTACAGACCCGTTCGGCTAGTAAAATAAAAAGTTATACGATTTTCGAATACGATAAATTAGTGCCCTAAATGGGAACGAAAAATGATTTAATTTGAGGTCGGTAACAAATAGCCGTCATTTGTTGCTCACTTCCGACATGTTTCTGGGATGTAAATAAAGGATTTAAACAAGGTCCAGACCCGTTCGGCTAGTAAAATAAAAAGTTATACGATTTTCGAACACGATAAATTAGTGCCCTAAATGGGAACGAAAAATGACTTAATTTGAGGTCGGTAACAAATAGCCGTCATTTGTTGCTCACTTCCGACATGTTTTTGGGATGTAAATAAAGGATTTAAACGAGGTCCAGACCCGTTCGGCTAGTAAAATAAAAAGTTATACGATTTTCGAACACGATAAATTAGTGACCTAAATGGGAACGAAAAATGACTTAATTTGAGGTCGGTAACAAATAGCCGTCATTTGTTGCTCACTTCCGACATGTTTCTGGGATGTAAATAAAGGATTTAAACAAGGTCCAGACCCGTTCGGCTAGTAAAATAAAAAGTTATACGATTTTCGAACACGATAAATTAGCGATCTAAATGGGAACGAAAAATGACTTAATTTGAGGTCGGTAACAAATAGCCGTCATTTGTTGCTCACTTCCGACATGTTTCTGGGATGTAAATAAAGGATTTAAACAAGGTCCAGACCGGTTCGGCTAGTAAAATAAAAAGTTATACGATTTTCGAATACGATAAATTAGTGCCCTAAATGGGAACGAAAAATGATTTAATTTGAGGTCGGTAACAAATAGCCGTCATTTGTTGCTCACTTCCGACATGTTTCTGGGATGTAAATAAAGGATTTAAACAAGGTCCAGACCGGTTCGGCTAGTAAAATAAAAAGTTATACGATTTTCGAACACGATAAATTAGTGCCCTAAATGGGAACGAAAAATGACTTGATTTGAGGTCGGTAACAAATAGCCGACGATTGTTGCTCACTTCCGACATGTTTTTGGGATGTAAATAAAAGATTTAAACGAGGTCCAGACCCGTTCGGCTAGTAAAATAAAAAGTTATACGATTTTCGAACACGATAAATTAGCGATCTAAAGGGGAACGAAAAATGACTTAATTTGAGGTCGGTAAAAAATAGCCGTCATTTGTTGCTCACTTCCGACATGTTTCTGGGATGTAAATATAGGATTTAAACAAGGTCTAGACCAGTTCGGCTAGTAAAATAAAAAGTTATACGATTTTCGAACACGACAAATTAGTGACCTAAATGGGAACGGAAAATGACTTAATTTGAGGTCGGTAACAAATAGCCGACATTTGTTGCTCACTTCCGACATGTTTCTGGGATGTAAATAAAGGATTTAAACAAGGTCCAGACCCGTTCGGCTAGTAAAATAAAAAGTTATACGATTTTCGAACACGATAAATTAGTGCCCTAAATGGGAACGAAAAATGACTTAATTTGAGGTCGGTAACAAATAGCCGACATTTGGTGCTCACTTCCGACATGTTTTTGGGATGTAAATAAAGGATTTAAACGAGGTCCAGACCCGTTCGGCTAGTAAAATAAAAAGTTATACGATTTTCGAACACGATAAATTAGTGCCCTAAATGGGAACGAAAAATGACTTAATTTGAGGTCGGTAACAAATAGCCGACATTTGGTGCTCACTTCCGACATGTTTTTGGGATGTAAATAAAGGATTTAAACGAGGTCCAGACCCGTTCGGCTAGTAAAATAAAAAGTTATACGATTTTCGAACACGATAAATTAGTGCCCTAAATGGGAACGAAAAATGACTTAATTTGAGGTCGGTAACAAATAGCCGACATTTGGTGCTCACTTCCGACATGTTTTTGGGATGTAAATAAAGGATTTAAACGAGGTCCAGACCCGTTCGGCTAGTAAAATAAAAAGTTATACGATTTTCGAACACGATAAATTAGCGATCTAAATGGGAACGAAAAATGACTTAATTTGAGGTCGGTAAAAAATAGCCGTCATTTGTTGCTCACTTCCGACATGTTTCTGGGATGTAAATATAGGATTTAAACAAGGTCCAGACCCGTTCGGCTAGTAAAATAAAAAGTTATACCATTTTCGATCACGATAAATTAGTGCCCTAAATGGGAACGAAAAATGATTTAATTTGAGGTCGGTAACAAATAGCCGTCATTTGTTGCTCACTTCCGACATGTTTCTGGGATGTAAATAAAGTATTTAAAAAAGGTCCAGACCCGTTCGGCTGTAAAATAAAAAGTTATACGATTTTCGAACACGACAAATTAGTGACCTAAATGGGAACGAAAAATGATTTAATTTGAGGTCGGTAACAAATAGCCGTCATTTGTTGCTCACTTCCGACATGTTTTTGGGATGTAAATAAAGGATTTAAACGAGGTCCAAACCCGGTCGGATAGTAAAATAAAAAGTTATACGATTTTCGAACGCGATAAATTAGCGATCTTAATGGGAACGAAAAATGACTTAATTTGAGGTCGGTAACAAATAGCCGTCATTTGTTGCTCACTTCCGACATGTTTTTGGGATGTAAATAAAGGATTTAAACGAGGTCCAAACCCGTTTGGCTAGTAAAATAAAAAGTTATACGATTTTCGAACGCGAAAAAATAGCGATCTAAATGGGAACGAAAAATGACTTAATTTGAGGTCGGTAACAAATAGCCGTCATTTGTTGCTCACTTCCGACATGTTTCTGGGATGTAAATAAAGGATTTAAACAAGGTCTAGACCCGTTCGGCTAGTAAAATAAAAAGTTATACGATTTTCGAACACGACAAATTAGTGACCTAAATGGGAACGAAAAATGATTTAATTTGAGGTCGGTAACAAATAGCCGTCATTTGTTGCTCACTTCCGACATGTTTCTGGGATGTAAATAAAGGATTTAAACAAGGTCCAGACCCGTTCGGCTAGTAAAATAAAAAGTTATACGATTTTCGAACACGATAAATTAGTGCCCTAAATGGGAACGAAAAATGACTTAATTTGAGGTCGGTAACAAATAGCCGACATTTGTTGCTCACTTCCGACATGTTTTTGGGATGTAAATAAAGGATTTAAACGAGGTCCAGACCCGTTCGGCTAGTAAAATAAAAAGTTATACGATTTTCGAACACGATAAATTAGTGCCCTAAATGGGAACGAAAAATGACTTAATTTGAGGTCGGTAACAAATAGCCGTCATTTGTTGCTCACTTCCGACATGTTTTTGGGATGTAAATAAAGGATTTAAACAAGGTCTAGACCCGTTCGGCTAGTAAAATAAAAAGTTATACGATTTTCGAACACGACAAATTAGTGACCTAAATGGGAACGAAAAATGACTTAATTTGAGGTCGGTAACAAATAGCCGACATTTGTTGCTCACTTCCGACATGTTTTTGGGATGTAAATAAAGGATTTAAACGAGGTCCAGACCCGTTCGGCTAGTAAAATAAAAAGTTATACGATTTTCGAACACGATAAATTAGTGCCCTAAATGGGAACGAAAAATGATTTAATTTGAGGTCGGTAACAAATAGCCGTCATTTGTTGCTCACTTCCGACATGTTTCTGGGATGTAAATAAAGGATTTAAACAAGGTCTAGACCCGTTCGGCTAGTAAAATAAAAAGTTATACGATATTCGAACACGACAAATTAGTGACCTAAATGGGAACGGAAAATGACTTAATTTGAGGTCGGTAACAAATAGCCGACATTTGTTGCTCACTTCCGACATGTTTTTGGGATGTAAATAAAGGATTTAAACGAGGTCCAGACCCGTTCGGCTAGTAAAATAAAAAGTTATACGATTTTCGAACACGATAAATTAGTGCCCTAAATGGGAACGAAAAATGACTTAATTTGAGGTCGGTAACAAATAGCCGTCATTTGTTGCTCACTTCCGACATGTTTCTGGGATGTAAATAAAGGATTTAAACAAGGTCTAGACCCGTTCGGCTAGTAAAATAAAAAGTTATACGATATTCGAACACGACAAATTAGTGACCTAAATGGGAACGGAAAATGACTTAATTTGAGGTCGGTAACAAATAGCCGACATTTGTTGCTCACTTCAGACATGTTTTTGGGATGTAAATAAATGGTGTAAACGAGGTCCAGACCCGTTCGGCTAGTAAAATAAAAAGTTATACGATTTTCGAACACGATAAATTAGTGCCCTAAATGGGAACGAAAAATGACTTAATTTGAGGTCGGTAACAAATAGCCGACATTTGGTGCTCACTTCCGACATGTTTTTGGGATGTAAATAAAGGATTTAAACGAGGTCCAGACCCGTTCGGCTAGTAAAATAAAAAGTTATACGATTTTCGAACACGATAAATTAGTGCCCTAAATGGGAACGAAAAATGACTTAATTTGAGGTCGGTAACATATAGCCGTCATTTGTTGCTCACTTCCGACATGTTTCTGGGATGTAAATAAAGGATTTAAACAAGGTCCAGACCCCTTTGGTTAGTAAAATAAAAAGTTATATGAATTTCGAACACGATAAATTAGCGACCTAAATGGGAACGTAAAATGACTTGATTTGAGGTCGGTAACAAATAGCCGTCATTTGTTGCTCACTTCCGACATGTTTCTGGGATGTAAATAAAGGATTTAAACAAGGTCCAGACCCGTTCGGCTAGTAAAATAAAAAGTTATACGATTTTCGAACACGATAAATTAGTGCCCTAAATGGGAACGAAAAATGATTTAATTTGAGGTCGGTAACAAATAGCCGTCATTTGTTGCTCACTTCCGACATGTTTCTGGGATGTAAATAAAGGATTTAAACAAGGTACAGACCCGTTCGGCTAGTAAAATAAAAAGTTATACGATTTTCGAACACGATAAATTAGTGCCCTAAATGGGAACGAAAAATGATTTAATTTGAGGTCGGTAACAAATAGCCGTCATTTGTTGCTCACTTCCGACATGTTTTTGGGATGTAAATAAAGGATTTAAACGAGGTCCAAACCCGTTCGGCTAGTAAAATAAAAAGTTATACGATTTTCGAACGCGATAAATTAGCGATCTAAATGGGAACGAAAAATGACTTAATTTGAGGTCGGTAACAAATAGCCGTCATTTGTTGCTCACTTCCGACATGTTTCTGGGATGTAAATAAAGGATTTAAACAAGGTCCAGACCCGTTCGGCTAGTAAAATAAAAAGTTATACGATTTTCGAACACGATAAATTAGTGCCCTAAATGGGAACGAAAAATGACTTAATTTGAGGTCGGTAACAAATAGCCGTCATTTGTTGCTCACTTCCGACATGTTTTTGGGATGTAAATAAATGGTGTAAACGAGGTCCAGACCCGTTCGGCTAGTAAAATAAAAAGTTATACGATTTTCGAACACGATAAATTAGTGCCCTAAATGGGAACGAAAAATGACTTAATTTGAGGTCGGTAACAAATAGCCGTCATTTGTTGCTCACTTCCGACATGTTTTTGGGATGTAAATAAAGGATTTAAACGAGGTCCAGACCCGTTCGGCTAGTAAAATAAAAAGTTATACGATTTTCGAACGCGATAAATTAGCGATCTTAATGGGAACGAAAAATGACTTAATTTGAGGTCGGTAACAAATAGCCGTCATTTGTTGCTCACTTCCGACATGTTTTTGGGATGTAAATAAAGGATTTAAACAAGGTCCAGACCCGTTCGGCTAGTAAAATAAAAAGTTATACGATTTTCGAACACGATAAATTAGTGCCCTAAATGGGAACGAAAAATGACTTAATTTGAGGTCGGTAACAAATAGCCGTCATTTGTTGCTCACTTCCGACATGTTTTTGGGATGTAAATAAAGGATTTAAACAAGGTCCAGACCCGTTCGGCTAGTAAAATAAAAAGTTATACGATTTTCGAACACGATAAATTAGTGCCCTAAATGGGAACGAAAAATGACTTAATTTGAGGTCGGTAACAAATAGCCGACATTTGGTGCTCACTTCCGACATGTTTTTGGGATGTAAATAAAGGATTTAAACGAGGTCCAGACCCGTTCGGCTAGTAAAATAAAAAGTTATACGATTTTCGAACACGATAAATTAGTGCCCTAAATGGGAACGAAAAATGACTTAATTTGAGGTCGGTAACAAATAGCCGTCATTTGTTGCTCACTTCCGACATGTTTCTGGGATGTAAATAAAGGATTTAAACAAGGTCCAGACCCGTTCGGCTAGTAAAATAAAAAGTTATACGATTTTCGAACACGATAAATTAGTGCCCTAAATGGGAACGAAAAATGACTTAATTTGAGGTCGGTAACAAATAGCCGACATTTGTTGCTCACTTCCGACATGTTTTTGGGATGTAAATAAAGGATTTAAACGAGGTCCAGACCCGTTCGGCTAGTAAAATAAAAAGTTATACGATTTTCGAACACGATAAATTAGCGACCTAAATGGGAACGAAAAATGACTTGATTTGAGGTCGGTAACAAATAGCCGACATTTGTTGCTCACTTCCGACATGTTTTTGGGATGTAAATAAAGGATTTAAACGAGGTCCAGACCCGTTCGGCTAGTAAAATAAAAAGTTATACGATTTTCGAACACGATAAATTAGTGCCCTAAATGGGAACGAAAAATGACTTAATTTGAGGTCGGTAACAAATAGCCGTCATTTGTTGCTCACTTCCGACATGTTTCTGGGATGTAAATAAAGGATTTAAACAAGGTACAGACCCGTTCGGCTAGTAAAATAAAAAGTTATACGATTTTCGAATACGATAAATTAGTGCCCTAAATGGGAACGAAAAATGATTTAATTTGAGGTCGGTAACAAATAGCCGTCATTTGTTGCTCACTTCCGACATGTTTCTGGGATGTAAATAAAGGATTTAAACAAGGTCTAGACCAGTTCGGCTAGTAAAATAAAAAGTTATACGATTTTCGAACACGACAAATTAGTGACCTAAATGGGAACGGAAAATGACTTAATTTGAGGTCGGTAACAAATAGCCGACATTTGTTGCTCACTTCCGACATGTTTTTGGGATGTAAATAAATGGTGTAAACGAGGTCCAGACCCGTTCGGCTAGTAAAATAAAAAGTTATACGATTTTCGAACACGATAAATTAGTGCCCTAAATGGGAACGAAAAATGACTTAATTTGAGGTCGGTAACAAATAGCCGTCATTTGTTGCTCACTTCCGACATGTTTCTGGGATGTAAATAAAGGATTTAAACAAGGTCCAGACCCGTTCGGCTAGTAAAATAAAAAGTTATACGATTTTCGAACACGATAAATTAGTGACCTAAATGGGAACGAAAAATGATTTAATTTGAGGTCGGTAACAAATAGCCGTCATTTGTTGCTCACTTCCGACATGTTTCTGGGATGTAAATAAAGGATTTAAACAAGGTCCAGACCCGTTCGGCTAGTAAAATAAAAAGTTATACGATTTTCGAACACGATAAATTAGTGCCCTAAATGGGAACGAAAAATGATTTAATTTGAGGTCGGTAACAAATAGCCGTCATTTGTTGCTCACTTCCGACATGTTTTTGGGGTGTAAATTAAGGATTTAAACGAGGTCCAAACCCGTTCGGCTAGTAAAATAAAAAGTTATACGATTTTCGAACGCGATAAATTAGCGATCTAAATGGGAACGAAAAATGATTTAATTTGAGGTCGGTAACAAATAGCCGTCATTTGTTGCTCACTTCCGACATGTTTTTGGGGTGTAAATAAAGGATTTAAACAAGGTCCAGACCCGTTCAGCTAGTAAAATAAAAAGTTATACCATTTTCGATCACGATAAATTAGTGCCCTAAATGGGAACGAAAATTGACTTAATTTGAGGTCGGTAACAAATAGCCGTCATTTGTTGCTCACTGCCGACATGTTTTTGGGATGTAAATAAAGGATTTAAACAGGGTCCAGACCCGTTCGGCTAGTAAAATAAAAAGTTATACAATTTTCGAAAACGATAAATTAGCGATCTAAATGGGAACGAAAAATGACTTAATTTGAGGTCGGTAACAAATAGCCGTCATTTGTTGCTCACTTCCGACATGTTTTTGGGGTGTAAATTAAGGATTTAAACGAGGTCCAAACCCGTTCGGCTAGTAAAATAAAAAGTTATACGATTTTCGAACGCGATAAATTAGCGATCTAAATGGGAACGAAAAATGATTTAATTTGAGGTCGGTAACAAATAGCCGTCATTTGTTGCTCACTGACGACATGTTTTTGGGATGTAAATAAAGGATTTAAACAGGGTCCAGACCCGTTCGGCTAGTAAAATAAAAAGTTATACAATTTTCGAAAACGATAAATTAGCGATCTAAATGGGAACGAAAAATGACTTAATTTGAGGTCGGTAACAAATAGCCGTCATTTGTTGCTCACTTCCGACATGTTTTTGGGGTGTAAATAAAGGATTTAAACAAGGTCCAGACCCGTTCAGCTAGTAAAATAAAAAGTTATACCATTTTCGATCACGATAAATTAGTGCCCTAAATGGGAACGAAAAATGATTTAATTTGAGGACGGTAACAAATAGCCGACATTGGTTCCTCACTTCCGACATGTTTTTGGGATGTAAATAAAGGATTTAAACGAGGACCAGATCCGTTCAGCTAGTAAAATAAAAAGTTATACGATTTTCGAACACGATAAATTAGTGCCCTAAATGGGAACGAAAAATGATTTAATTTGAGGTCGGTAACAAATAGCCGTCATTTGTTGCTCACTTCCGACATGTTTCTGGGATGTAAATAAAGGATTTAAACAAGGTACAGACCCGTTCGGCTAGTAAAATAAAAAGTTATACGATTTTCGAACACGATAAATTAGTGCCCTAAATGGGAACGAAAAATGACTTAATTTGAGGTCGGTAACAAATAGCCGTCATTTGTTGCTCACTTCCGACATGTTTCTGGGATGTAAATAAAGGATTTAAACAAGGTCCAGACCCGTTCGGCTAGTAAAATAAAAAGTTATACGATTTTCGAACACGATAAATTAGTGCCCTAAATGGGAACGAAAAATGACTTAATTTGAGGTCGGTAACAAATAGCCGTCATTTGTTGCTCACTTCCGACATGTTTCTGGGATGTAAATAAAGGATTTAAACAAGGTCCAGACCCGTTCGGCTAGTAAAATAAAAAGTTATACGATTTTCGAACACGATAAATTAGTGCCCTAAATGGGAACGAAAAATGACTTAATTTGAGGTCGGTAACAAATAGCCGTCATTTGTTGCTCACTTCCGACATGTTTCTGGGATGTAAATAAAGGATTTAAACAAGGTCCAGACCCGTTCGGCTAGTAAAATAAAAAGTTATACGATTTTCGAACACGATAAATTAGTGCCCTAAATGGGAACGAAAAATGACTTAATTTGAGGTCGGTAACAAATAGCCGTCATTTGTTGCTCACTTCCGACATGTTTCTGGGATGTAAATAAAGGATTTAAACAAGGTCTAGACCCGTTCGGCTAGTAAAATAAAAAGTTATACGATATTCGAACACGACAAATTAGTGACCTAAATGGGAACGGAAAATGACTTAATTTGAGGTCGGTAACAAATAGCCGACATTTGTTGCTCACTTCAGACATGTTTTTGGGATGTAAATAAATGGTGTAAACGAGGTCCAGACCCGTTCGGCTAGTAAAATAAAAAGTTATACGATTTTCGAACACGATAAATTAGTGCCCTAAATGGGAACGAAAAATGACTTAATTTGAGGTCGGTAACAAATAGCCGACATTTGGTGCTCACTTCCGACATGTTTTTGGGATGTAAATAAAGGATTTAAACGAGGTCCAGACCCGTTCGGCTAGTAAAATAAAAAGTTATACGATTTTCGAACACGATAAATTAGTGCCCTAAATGGGAACGAAAAATGACTTAATTTGAGGTCGGTAACAAATAGGGGTCATTTGTTGCTCACTTCCGACATGTTTCTGGGATGTAAATAAAGGATTTAAACAAGGTCCAGACCCGTTCGGCTAGTAAAATAAAAAGTTATACGATTTTCGAACACGATAAATTAGTGCCCTAAATGGGAACGAAAAATGACTTAATTTGAGGTCGGTAACAAATAGCCGTCATTTGTTGCTCACTTCCGACATGTTTCTGGGATGTAAATAAAGGATTTAAACAAGGTCCAGACCCGTTCGGCTAGTAAAATAAAAAGTTATACGATTTTCGAACACGATAAATTAGCGATCTAAATGGGAACGAAAAATGACTTAATTTGAGGTCGGTAACAAATAGCCGACATTTGTTGCTCATTTCCGACATGTTTCTGGGATGTAAATAAAGGATTTAAACAAGGTACAGACCCGTTCGGCTAGTAAAATAAAAAGTTATACGATTTTCGAATACGATAAATTAGTGCCCTAAATGGGAACGAAAAATGATTTAATTTGAGGTCGGTAACAAATAGCCGTCATTTGTTGCTCACTTCCGACATGTTTCGGGGATGTAAATAAAGGATTTAAACAAGGTCTAGACCAGTTCGGCTAGTAAAATAAAAAGTTATACGATTTTCGAACACGACAAATTAGTGACCTAAATGGGAACGAAAAATGATTTAATTTGAGGTCGGTAACAAATAGCCGTCATTTGTTGCTCACTTCCGACATGTTTTTGGGATGTAAATAAAGGATTTAAACGAGGTCCAAACCCGGTCGGATAGTAAAATAAAAAGTTATACGATTTTCGAACGCGATAAATTAGCGATCTTAATGGGAACGAAAAATGACTTAATTTGAGGTCGGTAACAAATAGCCGTCATTTGTTGCTCACTTCCGACATGTTTTTGGGATGTAAATAAAGGATTTAAACGAGGTCCAAACCCGTTTGGCTAGTAAAATAAAAAGTTATACGATTTTCGAACGCGAAAAAATAGCGATCTAAATGGGAACGAAAAATGACTTAATTTGAGGTCGGTAACAAATAGCCGTCATTTGTTGCTCACTTCCGACATGTTTCTGGGATGTAAATAAAGGATTTAAACAAGGTCCAGACCGGTTCGGCTAGTAAAATAAAAAGTTATACGATTTTTGATAACGATAAATTAGCGACCGAAATGAGAACGAAAAATGATTTAATTTGAGGTCGGTAACAAATAGCCGACATTTGTTGCTCATTTCCGACATGTTTCTGGGATGTAAATAAAGGATTTAAACAAGGTACAGACCCGTTCGGCTAGTAAAATAAAAAGTTATACGATTTTCGAACACGATAAATTAGTGCCCTAAATGGGAACGAAAAATGACTTAATTTGAGGTCGGTAACAAATAGCCGACATTTGTTGCTCACTTCCGACATGTTTTTGGGATGTAAATAAAGGATTTAAACGAGGTCCAGACCCGTTCGGCTAGTAAAATAAAAAGTTATACGATTTTCGAACACGATAAATTAGTGACCTAAATGGGAACGAAAAATGACTTAATTTGAGGTCGGTAACAAATAGCCGACATTTGTTGCTCACTTCCGACATGTTTTTGGGATGTAAATAAAGGATTAAAACGAGGTCCAGACCCGTTCGGCTAGTAAAATAAACAGGTGTACGATTTTCGAACACGATAAATTAGTGACCTAAATGGGAACGAAAAATGACTTGATTTGAGGTCGGTAACAAATAGCCGACGATTGTTGCTCACTTCCGACATGTTTTTGGGATGTAAATAAAAGATTTAAACGAGGTCCAGACCCGTTCGGCTAGTAAAATAAAAAGTTATACGATTTTCGAACACGATAAATTAGCGATCTAAATGGGAACGAAAAATGACTTAATTTGAGGTCGGTAAAAAATAGCCGTCATTTGTTGCTCACTTCCGACATGTTTCTGGGATGTAAATAAAGGATTTAAACAAGGTCCAGACCCGTTCGGCTAGTAAAATAAAAAGTTATACGATTTTCGAACACGACAAATTAGTGACCTAAATGGGAACGAAAAATGATTTAATTTGAGGTCGGTAACAAATAGCCGTCATTTGTTGCTCACTTCCGACATGTTTCTGGGATGTAAATAAAGGATTTAAACAAGGTCCAGACCCGTTCGGCTAGTAAAATAAAAAGTTATACGATTTTCGAACACGATAAATTAGTGACCTAAATGGGAACGAAAAATGACTTAATTTGAGGTCGGTAACAAATAGCCGTCATTTGTTGCTCACTTCCGACATGTTTCTGGGATGTAAATAAAGGATTTAAACAAGGTCCAGACCGGTTCGGCTAGTAAAATAAAAAGTTATACGATTTTTGATAACGATAAATTAGCGACCGAAATGAGAACGAAAAATGATTTAATTTGAGGTCGGTAACAAATAGCCGACATTTGTTGCTCATTTCCGACATGTTTCTGGGATGTAAATAAAGGATTTAAACAAGGTACAGACCCGTTCGGCTAGTAAAATAAAAAGTTATACGATTTTCGAATACGATAAATTAGTGCCCTAAATGGGAACGAAAAATGATTTAATTTGAGGTCGGTAACAAATAGCCGTCATTTGTTGCTCACTTCCGACATGTTTCTGGGATGTAAATAAAGGATTTAAACAAGGTCTAGACCAGTTCGGCTAGTAAAATAAAAAGTTATACGATTTTCGAACACGACAAATTAGTGACCTAAATGGGAACGGAAAATGACTTAATTTGAGGTCGGTAACAAATAGCCGACATTTGTTGCTCACTTCCGACATGTTTTTGGGATGTAAATAAAGGATTTAAACGAGGTCCAGACCCGTTCGGCTAGTAAAATAAAAAGTTATACGATTTTCGAACACGATAAATTAGCGATCTAAATGGGAACGAAAAATGACTTAATTTGAGGTCGGTAACAAATAGCCGTCATTTGTTGCTCACTTCCGACATGTTTTTGGGATGTAAATAAAGGATTTAAACGAGGTCCAGACCCGTTCGGCTAGTAAAATAAAAAGTTATACGATTTTCGAACACGATAAATTAGCGATCTAAATGGGAACGAAAAATGACTTAATTTGAGGTCGGTAACAAATAGCCGTCATTTGTTGCTCACTTCCGACATGTTTCTGGGATGTAAATAAAGGATTTAAACAAGGTCCAGACCCGTTCGGCTAGTAAAATAAAAAGTTATACGATTTTCGAACACGATAAATTAGCGACCGAAATGAGAACGAAAAATGATTTAATTTGAGGTCGGTAACAAATAGCCGACATTTGTTGCTCATTTCCGACATGTTTCTGGGATGTAAATAAAGGATTTAAACAAGGTACAGACCCGTTCGGCTAGTAAAATAAAAAGTTATACGATTTTCGAACACGATAAATTAGTGCCCTAAATGGGAACGAAAAATGACTTAATTTGAGGTCGGTAACAAATAGCCGTCATTTGTTGCTCACTTCCGACATGTTTTTGGGATGTAAATAAAGGATTTAAACGAGGTCCAGACCCCTTTGGTTAGTAAAATAAAAAGTTATATGAATTTCGAACAAGATAAATTAGCGACCTAAATGGGAACGTAAAATGACTTGATTTGAGGTCGGTAACAAATAGCCGTCATTTGTTGCTCACTTCCGACATGTTTTTGGGATGTAAATAAAGGATTTAAACGAGGTCCAAACCCGTTTGGCTAGTAAAATAAAAAGTTATACGATTTTCGAACGCGATAAATTAGCGATCTAAATGGGAACGAAAAATGACTTAATTTGAGGTCGGTAACAAATAGCCGTCATTTGTTGCTCACTTCCGACATGTTTTTGGGATGTAAATAAAGGATTTAAACGAGGTCCAAACCCGTTCGGCTAGTAAAATAAAAAGTTATACGATTTTCGAACACGATAAATTAGCGATCTAAATGGGAACGAAAAATGACTTAATTTGAGGTCGGTAACAAATAGCCGTCATTTGTTGCTCACTTCCGACATGTTTCTGGGATGTAAATAAAGGATTTAAACAAGGTCCAGACCCGTTCGGCTAGTAAAATAAAAAGTTATACGATTTTCGAACACGATAAATTAGCGACCTAAATGGGAACGAAAAATGATTTAATTTGAGGTCGGTAACAAATAGCCGTCATTTGTTGCTCACTTCCGACATGTTTCTGGGATGTAAATAAAGGATTTAAACAAGGTCTAGACCCGTTCGGCTAGTAAAATAAAAAGTTATACGATATTCGAACACGACAAATTAGTGACCTAAATGGGAACGAAAAATGACTTAATTTGAGGTCGGTAACAAATAGCCGTCATTTGTTGCTCACTTCCGACATGTTTTTGGGATGTAAATAAAGGATTTAAACGAGGTCCAGACCCGTTCGGCTAGTAAAATAAAAAGTTATACGATTTTCGAACACGATAAATTAGTGCCCTAAATGGGAACGAAAAATGATTTAATTTGAGGTCGGTAACAAATAGCCGTCATTTGTTGCTCACTTCCGACATGTTTCTGGGATGTAAATAAAGTATTTAAAAAAGGTCCAGACCCGTTCGGCTGTAAAATAAAAAGTTATACGATTTTCGAACACGACAAATTAGTGACCCAAATGGGAACGAAAAATGATTTAATTTGAGGTCGGTAACAAATAGCCGACATTTGTTGCTCACTTCCGACATGTTTTTGGGATGTAAATAAAGGATTTAAACGAGGTCCAGACCCGTTCGGCTAGTAAAATAAAAAGTTATACGATTTTCGAACACGATAAATTAGTGCCCTAAATGGGAACGAAAAATGACTTAATTTGAGGTCGGTAACAAATAGCCGTCATTTGTTGCTCACTTCCGACATGTTTTTGGGATGTAAATAAAGGATTTAAACGAGGTCCAGACCCGTTCGGCTAGTAAAATAAAAAGTTATACGATTTTCGAACACGATAAATTAGCGATCTAAATGGGAACGAAAAATGACTTAATTTGAGGTCGGTAAAAAATAGCCGTCATTTGTTGCTCACTTCCGACATGTTTCTGGGATGTAAATAAAGTATTTAAACAAGGTCCAGACCCGTTCGGCTAGTAAAATAAAAAGTTATACGATTTTCGAATACGATAAATTAGTGCCCTAAATGGGAACGAAAAATGATTTAATTTGAGGTCGGTAACAAATAGCCGTCATTTGTTGCTCACTTCCGACATGTTTTTGGGATGTAAATAAAGGATTTAAACGAGGTCCAAACCCGTTTGGCTAGTAAAATAAAAAGTTATACGATTTTCGAACACGACAAATTAGTGACCTAAATGGGAACGAAAAATGATTTAATTTGAGGTCGGTAACAAATAGCCGTCATTTGTTGCTCACTTCCGACATGTTTTTGGGATGTAAATAAAGGATTTAAACGAGGTCCAGACCCGTTCGGCTAGTAAAATAAAAAGTTATACGATTTTCGAACACGATAAATTAGTGACCTAAATGGGAACGAAAAATGACTTAATTTGAGGTCGGTAACAAATAGCCGACATTTGTTGCTCACTTCCGACATGTTTTTGGGATGTAAATAAAGGATTTAAACGAGGTCCAGACCCGTTCGGCTAGTAAAATAAAAAGTTATACGATTTTCGAACACGATAAATTAGTGACCTAAATGGGAACGAAAAATGACTTAATTTGAGGTCGGTAACAAATAGCCGACATTTGTTGCTCACTTCCGACATGTTTTTAGGATGTAAATAAAGGATTTAAACGAGGTCCAGACCCGTTCGGATAGTAAAATAAACAGGTATACGATTTTCGAACACGATAAATTACTGCTCTAAATGGGAACGAAAAATGATTTAATTTGAGGTCGGTAACAAATAGCCGTCATTTGTTGCTCACTTCCGACATGTTTCTGGGATGTAAATAAAGGATTTAAACAAGGTCCAGACCGGTTCGGCTAGTAAATTAAAAAGTTATACGATTTTTGATCACGATAAATTAGCGACCGAAATATGAACGAAAAATGATTTAATTTGAGGTCTATTGCTTCTTTCTCGTCGTTTGTACGATAGGACCGGAGTTCGCTTGTAGCATTAAATGAGGCCAAGTCGTCCTTCACGTCACTGCGGTCGCCGGGTACTGACGCACTGGAGCCCGCTTGCTCACTCCCCGTCGGCGCCGGTACTGGGGTATCCCTCCCCTGTACCGTAAACGGTTTTCCTATTTTGGAATTCTCTATATTTGGTTTTGTATTCGGGGTGCTTTCCCCTAAGTTATGTTTTCGTGGTTGCCTTACACTATCTGGTTTTGGTCCAGGGTATTTTATTTCTCCCTATCCGCTATCTGAGGAGGCGCCCTATGAGTGACCAGCAACATCGCACGAGAGCAGTAGTAGTAGTAGTAGTAGGTAGTAGTTTTTTAGCCGAAGAGGTGGGGTAACTTTACGCACCATACGATCTTACGAGGATTATTAGGCGATGCTATAATCGAGAAGACGACTTCTCCTCGCAGCTTACTTATGATACAAAAGAAAATGGGAAAATGGGCTCGTGACCACACGAACATCCCGAAACCGGCTCCGAAGAAGCAACGGAAACCTAAGTTAACCTGTAGTTTCCGGGATGTAGTGAAGGAGGATGCATCAGAATTAAAATTGCGGTTGTCGACCCGTGTTTAACGGCACTCACACCCTGGGGGCCCATAAACGGCAACATTAAAAAAAAAAAAACGAAGGCGTGACGCTATTTTGATCCAGCCTACAGCTGGTGCTAATGCCAGGACCTGCTGCATGATATGCACGCTGATCTTAAGCCGCAGGATTTCGGTGTGAAAGTCAAGTCAACCAGATGTACCCGTAAAGGAGAGATGATGGTGGAGCTATCTTTAAAGGCAGATGACAGGATACAATTCCGAAATGCCGTGCAGCATAAACTAAGGGACAAAGCCAAAATTCTGGGACTGGTCCCTAAAAAGAAGGTGGTCGTCCACGACATTGCAAATTTCATGAATGCCAGAAATGTCGAAGATGCAGTGAAGACTTCCTTATGTAGTAGGATTAACATAATTGTGTCAGTGCGTTCGTAGTGCTGGACGCGGCCTCTGTTGCTACACTAGCAAAGGGGGCAGCGTCGTAGTTTGATGGCTGAAGTGTCGAGTGCGGGTGTTCACACCTACCATCAGGTGTTATGATCAGCCAATATCGTATATCAACAGTTATCACAATGTCATCCAAAAAGGCGATTAACTGTACGTCGTTATGGAGGTCAAGTCTTAGAATGCCATCATATACGACATTCCTCAAGTCAGGGCTGACGGCAGAACCGTGGGACGCCCCAGATGTCACAGGTTTTAATTTTCTGCCTTATGAGGTGTTCTATGTTAGAGTTCGGTCGTTGAGATAATCGACGATGACGTTCATAATGTAAAGAGGTGTCCCGAGTGCCTCCAGTGATTTCAGGATGACGGTCCATTTAACTGAGTTGAAGGCGTTTTTAACATCGAGCGTTGTCAAGACACATATATTCCTCGTTTTGGGTGGTCCTTTCCAGGCTGCCTCCACCACTTGTCTCACCTTCTCTATCGCGTCTACAGTCGAGAGATTCTCGCGAAAATCAAAGTGGTACTTATGTAGGTCACCGGCTCCTTTTACTACTTTGCGTATCCTTTTTCGCAGAAGTTTCTCATACGTTTTCCCAGCATTGCTCAACATGCACAAGGGTCTGCAAGAGGATTGTGTTAATGGCCCACCATTCCCTTTGTCGAGGAGCCGATATGCCTGCTATCAGACATTCATTATACATGCCCAGTAAAATTTTCGGTGACTCTTCTGTTACCAGCTTCAGTGCTTCCGATGGAATACCATCTAGGCCTGGTGCCTTGTTGTTCGGCGGTTTCTTGGTAACAGCTGAGAGTTCCTCCTTTGTAAACATGGGTATATGCTCCTGGGGCATAGATGCAGACGTCTCTCTTTTGTCATATGTGGGAAATAAGGAAGTATTGACCTCATCCATCCATTCCGAGTCGAGTAGGATCGGTGATTTATTCGCGGTTACCTGATTTGTGACGACTTTGTATCCAAGGCCGAAAGGATCGTTATTGACTTCGCTTATCAATTCTTTCAAGTTTTTTCTTTTACTTTCGTATACTGCCTTTATCAGATCCTTTTTGCTCTTTTGTACAAAGCCTTCTTCGACTCCGCATCATGATGGTTCTTTGATCTCATCGATTGTCTCCTTAGTAGGTGATACTTTAACCGTAGTGAGGTGACTTCCGGGGTCCACCAATAGTTAGGACTTTTCCTGGCTGTGTTTGTTTGGGACATGGACGCATCGCATGCTTTGGATATTAAGGCCATGGTGTCCGCCACCATCTGCTTTACGTCCTTACGTGGTGGAGCTGCTGCCGAGTGACATATATTTCTCGTGCCAGTACTGATGGCTTCCCTGAGGGCTCCTTTATTTACCTTTAATACGTTCCAGCATTTGGGTGCCATCGCCGGAGTGAAAGGGTCTATATTACTCTCGGTTTTTTCCTAATTGCGTATTGAACGTACTAATGCTCGTTTGCCATATAATCTTCAAGAACTCTTCACGAGGTTACTAATGCAGCAAGGGTTTGCGATGCATATGTGATGTCGATGATAGAACGTTTGGTATTGGACCTACGAAAGGTTCTTACGTCACCTTAGTTAAGGATAACTAGGCCGAGCCTGGCGGCCATTGCCAGGATTTTTCGGCCTCACTTGTTCGTGCGTGTCATGCTCCAGTCGATAGCCTTCTAGTTGAAGTGTCTTGCGAATAGGGTATTCTCACTGGTGTTCAGAATTGTGTCCTCCAGGCATGATAGGTTTCTCTTAAACTCATCCATACTGTTATCAGGTGATAGGTAGCAACTAAAGATCGTGAGGTCCTGGGTCTTGATCCATCATCGGTGCCAGAATCAGTGACTGGGAATGGGTTGGTCTCGTTGACTGTTCAACGAGAGAATGAGCTGTTCCTGATTTGTCGGTGTACCATGAGCGGTCTTTCCGGTTTCGGTATTGCTCAGGTACTATCGCTACTTGGATCTGTTTGTCCTCAATTGCTTGGGAGAGTAAGTCCTGGGCCAATCGACATCTGCTCAGGTGCGTCTGCAGGATTATTTTCTGCGGGCTTTTGCCTTTCCCAGTTTTTCTAAAAAAGTCCCACATTGACGCGCACCAGGGACATGGTTCGCAGGAAGGATATATTCTGCGCATACTGCGCAGTATAGAGCCGTGCTACATGCCTCATTTTCATGTCTGTTTTTGCCACACTTCCAGCATTTTCCGGATCTGTCAGTATCTGTGCAGCCCAGGGATATGTGACCGAATCTATGGCATTTGTAGCAGCGTATGATCTTTCCGAGCTGGCGTATATGACAGTTCACCCAGCCAATATGCAAGTGCTATTTAGTTTTAAGAGATCTAGCGTGGCTTTCGTCGATCTCGACGAAAGCCATTTTATTTCCTCTGAACGCTTTTCCGGAAGGGTGATCTTCATGTACGGCATGTCAGTGTGTTGAAAACACTCTTTCAGAGCCTGAGACACCTCCTCGTACGCCGCTGACTCGTCAATATCAATAATTTGGATGACAGCTGTCGGATTCAAGGATTTTACCTTGCCTCGATCGCCCAAAACATCTTGGATTGCATATCCGAACTTGTTGTTGTTTTCCTTAGATGGACCAAGTTAGATGAGTAGATCTCCGTGCCTTGTCTCCCTTATTCCTTTGGTGTCCAGGGTCATTTGTGTTGGGTCGACTTTTTACTTAATTTGTCTCACGACTTCCGAGTAACTAATTTCCCTGGATGGTTTGATAAAAAAACTGCTTGTTGGCGGAGACGGACACGATTGCTTGAATCATTTCTGTGATGTGTGGTTCCATTGGCCTTCCTGGTGGCGACAGAGGTCCTTTTCTTTTCGACATCCACAATTCTTTCGTTGGATTTTTTGCTGCGGGCCTTAGTCCACGGTTCTGTTGTTCTATCCGGCGAGCGTGTCTCCATATCCGGTCTTTTCTTTTTGTTTCTATCTAATGTCTGTGTTGGGCTAGGAATTCCCCTCTGGTCCCTGGGCCTCTTCGCCTACCGATTGGCCGACATCATCGTCCATGTCGCTTGCTGGGTGTCCTATTCGTCCAGAGTCCTTCCTTCCAGCTTCTACTCAGAAGGTAAAATCTGCATTTCCATCCATGAGTATAGGCTAAATATTCACCTTTGTATTCCTGCGGCCTTACTCTGACCCTACACAAACGAGCACTCAATATTAGCCCAAGATAGCAGTACTAGGATGCGGGATACCTTCCGGCTTAGACTCTCAGGCTGAGCCAACGGACCAAGATGGATCCCTCGTGGGATAACCACTCTGGGGTTATAACGAGAGCGCCGCCCAGCCCTAAATGCTCTCCGAAGCATTTACACGCGCCCGGAGGCGAGCCAAGTGAGACCGTGTTTCGACACAGAGCCCGATTGATCCCATGCGGGGTCTGCTCTAGGGACCTCCCGTCTCTCGGTGGAATCCGGGGCCGAAGACGTGTATTGGTCTACGTACATGCGCAGAGTATGCTTCCCTTACCGCCCAGGATACCCTTTTCCGCCCTTCTTGGGATGCCACGCACGGGCTAACACGTGGGCCGGATTATCCCGGCGTTCTGGTTTTGGTCTGCGTCGGTATTTTATTTCCCCGATACCTGTTACCGGCATTCCCATATCCGCCACCTGGGGACGCGTCCAGTAGGTGGTTGCAGAAGTGTCGAGTGCGGATGTTCACACCTACGATCAGGTGTTATCGCTGCAAAGAATACGGCCACTTCGCCAAGAATTGCACGGGTAAGGATAGGCTCAAATGCTGCCGCCGATGTCTCAAAGCGGGACAGCGTGCTGCGGAGTTTCCTGTGGAGTTAGGTAGGATTGTGGGAGTATAAAAAAAATATGCAGGCTGGACGCGCACCTGTGATCTACCAGTCAAGGTTCCGCTGTCCCCAGGTCGGCAGTAGTAGTAGTAGGAGTACTAGTAGTAGTAGTAGTAGTAGTATTTTTTTTTATCCGAAGAGGGGAGGAATGCATTACGCACCATAGGGGAGCCATCAGGACTCACCCGTGTGTGGGACTCTCCTGCAAGCAGGCCTACCCACTTAACCTCCACCTCTTTGCTCGCCTACCAAAACCCCCCGGAACCGCGTTAGCATTACTTCAGGGGGTAAGTCACTGGCGTCACTCAGCAAATTTAGCTCCACAGTCAACGATTAGACGTCTCTAACTTCTTCTGTCGTAGGACCTGTTCCACGAAATTTTAAACTGAATCCCAACTATGCGCCGTTCCTAGCATGTGTTCCACGATTGTTTCCGGCAAAATTTCTGCTCGAATAGGTCGATGAAGATCTTCCCTCCACTCGTCCATCGGTCGCACCTAAAGAAGGTGTGTTCCGCCGTATCTTCCTCGTTTTTGCAGTAGTCATAATTAGGGCTATTTTTTATGTTACGCTTCCACAAGTATGCGTTGAATAAACCATGGCCAGTAAAAAACTGGGAGAGGAAGTAATTTACCTCACCATGTGTTCGACATACCCACTGGGTAACGTGGTTTATCAACCTAGCAGTCCATTTTCTAACGTTCGTGTTAGCCCACCACTCCTCACATGCTTCCAGCGTTTTACTATGCTTCCCTATCTTGACATTATCGAAAGAATCTGTTTGTTTTCTCTCATATATTCGCTTGCGCTCCTTAGCCAGTAAATCAATCCGGGGTATCACCCCGGCAACCACCATTACTGCGGCTTCCGGCACTGTGCGATAAGCGCATGCTATTCTCAAAGCGCACCTGCGTTGTATAGAAGCAATACCTCTACGGTACTTAGCAGCATCCAATGCATGCCACTCACTCGGGCCACTGACATTAGGCATCAGCCTCGACAGGGACCCAATCACCGAGGATGCCTTATCTGCAGCCTGCTTGATGTGTGGGCAGTACGTCAGTTTTTTATCTATCGTCATCCCCAGGTATTTAGCGCTGGATGAAGACTCTATATGCACCCCTTCAATATTGATTTTCAGAGGTAACATAAAACCCCTTTGTCTGGTCAAAACTACCACCTTTATCTTATCCGGGGCGAGCGTCAGGCCATGATCGTCCAACCAGTTTGTCACCATCTTTAAAACATGCTCCGCTCTTTGTGCGCTTGCACCGGGTCTTGCCTGGATTGTCGCCGCGATGTCATCCGCAAACCCCACTAGTTTTGCGTATTCCTGCAATTCCATTCGAAAAATGCCGTCATACATAATATTCCACAAATCAGGACCCAGGGCAGAGCCCTGCGCGACACCCGCCGTGATTCGTCTGTTCTTCCAACCCTCGTTCCTTGAATATGTTAATTCACGATTATAGAGATAATTGGAGATTATTCTCTGCAGGTACGATGGCACTCCGAACTTTTCCTCTAGCGAACCCAGGATGTTCGTCCATGTTGCGGAATTTAAAGCATTCCCCACATCCATGGTGACAAAGATACAGGCGTTTACGTGCTCTGATTTCCTCTCCATGCTTCGTTCGCTGATTGTATCACTTCCCTAATAGCTCCTACGGTCAAGTGGTTTATTCGAAAAGCATTTTGGTTGTTCGACAATCCGCCTCCGTCTTCCACTGCCTGTCTTAGCCTAGTGCGAATCAGCTTTTCGCCAAGTTTACCTGTATTGTCCAGCATACACAATGGTCTGTACGAGGATGAAGTAGGTGGAGGTGGTTTGCCCTTATCCAATAGGACTAATCTTTGTTTCTTTCACCTCTTTGCGAAGATGCCTGATCGCAGACACGTGTTGTATATCCTTAGCAGTACATGTGGGCGTTCCATGGCTATGGTCTTCACCACCTCTACCGGTATCATGTCAGGGCCTGGAGCCTTTCGATTTCCTAGGAACCTGGCTGCCATCTGCAATTCGTCAACGCTAAAAAGGGGAATATATACTAAAAAATGAGTCTGGGGCTTCTCCATGATCTGGAAGGAGGCCAGAAATAATCGCCTCCAATGTGTCTGGATCCCGTGGTACTCCAGGTGATTGTGATCCAAACCGCCGAGTCACTATTTGGTATCCACGGCCCCATATGTCACCATCGACATCTTGACATAGTGCCTTCCAGCATCGTCTCTTGCTCTCCTTTATGGTCTGTTTCATATGCACCCTAGCTACAATATAAAGATATTGAGCCGCACAAACGTCTCCTCTTCTCCTTTGTCTCTGTGCGTTTCTGCGTAAATACAGGGCCTCTTTGCGCAGTTGATTAATTTGTGCAGTCCACCAGTACGTCGGTCTCCTTTTGTGGGTACATGATCGTTTAGGCATCGCTGCGTTACATGCTTTGACAATTTTTGCTGTTGTGCAGGCTACTATTTTTTCTGCATCGAACATTGTACCTTGTGTCACGCTGATGTTATTCTCAAATCCGTCCATATCATTGCTTTCAAATGACAAATTCATTAATGCTGACAGATTTAATCTTTCCGCATTCCATCCGACAGACCTTGTACCCGTAAACTTCCTTGTCCTCGCCCCTGTTTGCCTATTAACACTGAATGAAATATAATGGTGGTCAAAACCGGTGAACCCTTCAAATACCCTCCATTCTGTGACTCTTTTTGCTAGTCCTGTCGTCGCCATGGAGATGTCAATCATCGTTTCTCTGTAGGCACTTCTTCGAAACGTCGAAACTCGACCAGTATTCAGAATCGTGGCATCCAATGTACCTATCATATCTATCACCTCCGTACCTCTACTATACGTCGGCGTCATCCCTCACTCGATTGCCTTCGCATTAAATTCCCCGGCAACTAGTACTTCTCCAGTCATACCACGCAAAGAGTCCTCCAGCGTTGACATTTTCCTTCTGAATTCGTGCATGCCTTCATTGGGTGAAAAATATACGCTTACGTAGTTGATACCTCCCGCCCTCATCCAGACAAATCCATCTGCAAATCCGTAATCCTCTACGTGCACCACTTCCTGATTCCTTACCCAAATGGCTGCGGCATTGGTAATATCCGCATACCATTTGCCGGTCTCCACAATGTCGTGTTGTTCGGAGATAATGAAAATGTCCACATCATGTTCATCGGCTATTTGCGGTAATAGGTGATGGGCCAACCTACTCAGATTGCCTTGCATAATCTTCCTAAGTATTTCCTGTCCTGCTGGGGAACGGCTTTGCGGGGTAGTCGCCATTATCGCTTGGTTTTCAGGAGCGCCTCTTGGTAGACCACACAGCGTTTCGTTCCAGCGTAATGATTTATCTCAAACCCATCCGCTCGTTCTGCACATAAAAAGTATTCTGCTGGACTAGTGCAGTCCGCGGCTTTATGCATAATCTATTGCCCGATAACCATAACATAACGACATTTTTCTTTTCCGTAAGGATCGGCGGCGGGCTAAGTTATAGATAATACGATCTGCCTCATCCAGTCACTCTCTTATGTTCAAGGAGAATCCAGCGCATCATGTCTTCATTTTTTGTGCGGTGGGAACCCCTGTCTCATTTTTTCCCACCTTTCCATCCTTTTTATTTTGCGACTCAATCATTTTCGTTTTTGTGGCACCAATCAGTACCCACCTGCCAGTACCTGGCATCGACCGTGCAACATTTGGTGCCCTACGCGGTTTCCCATCCGGGAGCACCGGGCCCAATGATGGCGAAACAAGTCTTTTACACGTGCTGCTACGAGCAGCCTGGCCAGGCAGTTAACCCTGGCCCGGGTATCGGGACTATCACGCTAGTCGTGCGTTGCCCCCTTATCTGACACGAGAGCTCCTGGTTTTACGGCAGCACTCTCAAAGCCTTCGTCCGAAATACACCGGACCTCCGCCCCCGCAGCTCTCACGTCCAGGGCGGGCCGTGAGCGCGGCCAAGGAAGCCCAGGTGGTGGAGCCGACAACCAACTGGGGGGCCGCTTCTTAGTCATTTCCCGCCGTACTCCAGCACCAGAACAGTACTCACCCCTACCTATTAGCTGGAGTGATCCCCTCAAAGGTGCCGACTTCCTACACTCTGGTGCCGCAGGGTTCGGTTTACAAACCGTCACCTCTCCTGCCGTTGACCCTCACTGTCATGTCGGGTTGCCCATTTATAGGGTCGAACCCCCACTCACTATGGATCATTCTTGATAACCTGTATGGCTTCTGGAGCCCCAGTATGGCGGGGAATCAAGCCCCTTCACGAACGGCATCGTCCAGCGATCCCCAGGACGGGAGTAGTAGTAGTAGTAGGAGTATTTTTTTTTTATCCGGAGAGGGGAGGAATGCCTTACGCACCATAAGGGAGCCATCGGAACTCCCCCGTGTGTGGGACTCTCCTACAAGCAGGCTTACCCACTAAACCTCCACCTCTTTGCTCACCTACCAAACCCCCCGGAACCGCGTTTTCATTACTTCAGGGGGTAGATTACAGGTGCGTATCCAGCCTACGCGGCTGCCTTCGTTTTTTTTACACCCTTACGTCTTACCTAACTCCGTAGACACTGCGCAGCTTGGTGTCCTGTTTTGCAACACCGGCGACAACATTCGCGCCTATCCTCACCCTTGCAACTCCTGGCGAGGTGGCCATCTTCCTGGCAGCGATAACACCTGATGGTAGGTGTGAACTCCCGCACTCGACACTTCTGCCACCCAACTATAATCTTGCCTTCCTTTGATAGTTTAGCAGCAGAGGCCGCATCCAGCACTGCGAATGCTCTGACGCAGCCTCTGATGCTATGCTTAGTGAGGCCCTCATTGCATCTTCCACATCCCTTGCATCCAAAAAGTCTGCAATGTCGTGGATGATCACCGTCTTCTTAGGGACCAGTTCATGAACCTTGGCCCTATCTCTTAACTTTTCCTGTAAAGCGTTCCGGAATTGTGCTCGGTCATCTGCCTTGGAGGATAGCTCCACCAGCATATCCCCTTTACGGGTGCTTCTGATGGACTTGACTACCACACGGAAATCCTCCGGCTTGAGATCCGCCTGGATCTCGTGCAGCAGGTCCTGGCAGTTAGCGTCATCAGTTGGCTAAATCAGGACAGCCTCCCGCCTCGCCTTCTTCATTTTTTCATTTTTGCGGTCTTGTTGCCCTTCATGTGCTCCGATGGTATGGGGGCCGCTGGCCGTGGATCCACAACCGCAGTCTCTTTCTCTGATGTAGCCTCCTTTACTACGTCCCGGAGACGTACGGGTTGACTTCCGTTTCCGTTGCTTCTTCAGCACCGGTTTCGGACTGTTGGTAGAATCACGAACCCGCTTCCTTCTCTTTTGGTTGTCCGTTTGGACCATCTCGTCTGTGCCTCTCGGCTTAGCAGCTCGTCGTGCTGCCCCCTCTGCTCGAAGCTTAAGACCGAGGTCATAAGCAAGCTGCGAGGAGAAGTCATCTTCCCCACTATGGCATCGTTGAATACTCCTCGCTAGATCGTCCAGCACGCCAATCGAATCGCTTACTCCGTTTCTCACCTGTAGGTGCATATTTTTATGCATCCTACAGAAGCTGTTCAATTTCTGCAGAATGTCCTTAAGTTTCTCCACTCCGCTCTTCACTTCTTGCCGGTCTTGCAGCCGAGATTCCTTGCGTTTTCTCAGCATTGAAGGCCACTTTTCTTCCACCGCGTCGATACGGAAGCTGGTGTTGAAATCAACTTCCTCATCGCTTGTAGCCCTAAATGATATAGAGGCCAAGTCGTCCACCTCCACGTCACTGCGGTCGCCGGATAACGACGCCCGGGAGCCCGCTTGCTCACTCCCCGTCGGCGCCGGTACTGGGGTGTCCCTCCCCTGCACCGTAAACTGGTTGTTAATTTTCCACAACTCCATATTTGGTTTTTGAATCGGGATTCCTTTCCCTAGGTTATTTCATCGTGGTAGCCTTCCACGATCTGCTTTTGGTCCGCCCCGGATATTTTATTTCTCCGGTACCCTACAAATCTGGCGGTCGTTGCCCTATCCGCCACCTGGGGAGGCGCCCGATGGGTGACCAGCAACACCGCGCGAGAGTAGTAGTAGTAGTAGTAGTAGTAGTTTTTTTTTTTTTTTTCCGGGGAGGTAGAGGAATGCGTTACGCACCATAAGGGAGCCATCGGGACTCCGTGTGTGACTCACCTGTAAGCAGGTCTACCCACTAAACCTCCACCTCCTTTTCTCCTTCCTACACGGCCCCGGTACTACTTTAGCATTTATGGCTTCAGGGCCGGAGGACTAGTGGCGATGTTATTTCCGCCACCCTAGACTTATTGGCTCAAGTATATGCAGGAAGCCTATGCTGCTCTTACTACTCTTCTTGTTTCTTCTGTCGGAGAATCTTCTCTATGTACGCTGCTACTGCCGTCCATTTGTCCTCGGAGCTCAGCATCTCGTCCACAATATCCTCAGGAATCATTTTGACCTGATGGTCAGCTGTCAGTGCTTCCCTCCATTCTGTCCACCTTTGGCCTTCGAAGAATGTGTGTGCAACACTGTCGACTGTATCTATGCAGTAGTTGCAGTTTGGGCTACTCCTTATGTGCACTTTGTGCAGGTACGCATTAAAAAGGCCGTGGCCGGAAATGAACTGGGTGACATACTAGTTCACCTCGCCGTGTGCTCTGTTGAGCCATGGTTTTATGTCCCTTAGGATGCGGTGCGTCCACTTCGCTACCGTGCTATTCCTGTCCCATCTCTCTTGCCATTGACTTAGCGTGGATTCGCGCTCCTGCGTGTTTACTGACCTTCTGTTTCTTTCGCTTCTCCTTTCGAACCTGCGTTTTTGTTCCGCTGCGAGCAAATCTATAGGGATTGTGCCCGCTATCAGTAGCACCGCACACACTGACACGGTGCGGTATGAGGACGCTACGCGATGGAGTACTTCATCATAGAGGGCATTCCACAGGTCCGGGCCGAGTGCCGAGCCCTGGGCCACTCCCGCGGTGATAGCCTTGGACCTGGATCCTTCTGTTGTCACAAAAAGCAGCTTCCTGTTCCGCAGGTAGTCATTTATGACTGACAGCAGATATGGCGGCACCTCGAAGTCGTATTCCAGAGTTTCCATGATGTGGTCCCAGCCTGCCGTGTTAAACGCATTTTTAACGTCCAGCGCGACCACGACACACATATCGCATGATCTGATGTTCCCATCCCAAGCCTGCTGCACTAGATGTGCAATCTCGCTAACCGCGTCCATGGTTGAATGTCCTGGACAAAATCCATGTTGGTCGTGTGAGATTCCCCCGTCTCTGTCTATTGCCGCGCGAAGGCGTGCTCTCAACAATCTCTCATAGATTTTCCCAGACTCATCCAACATGCAGAGTGGCCGGAATGACGAGGCGGTAATGGGCGGGCCCTTACCTTTGTCTATCAGGACCAGCCTTTGTACTTTCCATCTGTCCGGGAAAGTACCAGTTGTTAAACATGCATTAAACATGTCTAGCATCAGTGCCGGCCGGTTTCGCACAATTGTCTTCAGCACTTCAATCGGGATCCCGTTGGGCCCGGGGGCCTTTCTGTTTCCGGCTGCGATAACCGCTGTTTTTAGTTCTTCGATGTTAAACACGGGGATCGGCTCTGCCCCCTCGTAGTTCTTTTCCTGCCTTTTGTCGTGGGACGGAAAGAGACTCTCTACTATATTTATTGCGACAGCAGGTTCGAACGGCCCAGCTGGGCTTTTTTGTCTGAGGCGTTTAGTGACGATTCTGTAGTCTAGTCCCCATACATCATTCTCCACCTCCTGACAAAGTGCTTTCCAACACTGACGTTTACTTCTCCTGATCTTCAGTTTCAGGGGTTTCCGTGCCTCCCGATACCTTTCTGTTGCGGTGTCGTCGGCTCCTCTGCTTCTCAGACGTTGCGCTCTCCTTCTCATTTTAAAAGCGTTTCTACGCAGTTCGGCGATGTTGTCAGTCCACCAATATACGGCTCTCTTTCCCTTATTTATGCACCGTTTTGGCATGGAGGCATTGCAGCTCCTGTGTATCAGACGCATTGTATCCGCGACTGCTTTTTCCGCATCTACTCTTGTAGGAAGTGCCTTATTCTCGTGTTCCGTGGTTATGTGGGCATCTATAAACCCAATTAACGATGCAGCATTTAATTTCTCAACTGACCACTTTTTGGTGGTTTCGTTGGTATGCCGCCTTGGCTGTCTCGGGTTGACCCGAAATTCTATAAATTGGTGGTCACTAGCGGTAAAGATCTCAAGTACGGTCCATCCCGACACCCTGGTTGCCAAACGCTGAGAAGCCAGTGTTATATCGACTATCGAGCCGTTGTAACCTGCCCTTCTATACGTCGTCGTATTACCACCGTTAAGGTAGGCCAGATCTAGCCTGGCCGCTAACTCTGTAACGTTTCGTCCTGTACTGCAGGTGGATTCCGTGCCCCATTCGCAGGCCTTCGCATTGAAGTCGCCCCCAATGATGCTTTCTCCCACTAGCGAGTTCAGGCAATCTTCCAGGGCGTTCAGCTTTTCCCGAAACCTTGCTATAGGGTCGTTCGGGGACAAGTAAACACTGACATAATTCGTGCCAGCTGCGCACACGCATACAAACCCTTCCCCCGTAAAGACTTGCTGGACCGGCACCTTGCGCTGACTTAAAATCCAGATGGCCGCCGTACCCAGTTTATCTGGATACCACGAGCCGTCTGCGTCGTGGTGCTGTTCGCATATTAGCAGCAAGTCTGTATCACGCTCGCTCACAATCTTCTGGAGCAGGTTTTGTGCTGTGCTGCTTCTATTGAGGTTGCATTGTAAGACAGATGTCATGTCTTCCAGTTTTTGCGCTGTATCTCCTCCTGGTACGATCTGCATGTACGGGCGCCCGGAAGATGGTCTACCGACGGGGCGTCTTCGTGCACCGCGCATAAGCAGCACTTCGGGTTGTTTTTGCAGTCTGGAGCCATGTGTCCACTCTGACTGCATTTCCAGCATTGCTTGGTTCTGTCGGCATTTCGACAGTTCACCGCTATATGCCCGAACCCGTGGCAACGGTAGCACCGGGTGATTATTTCGCGCCGTCGTACTCGACAGCTTACCCATCCTATCTTGACGTGACCCTTCGATTCGAGGCGCACAGCATCTTTTTCTTCCAGCTCCACGAAGGCGGTTTTATTACCCCATTTGCTAGTCCGGGATAAATTGATCTTAAGGTTTGGGATTTCTCCTTCATAACCCAGGCTCTTCTGCAAAGCTGTTAGTACCTCCGCCTGATCTGTCACTGCGTCCAGATCTCTGATATCGATCTGGGCTCTCGGAACTAGTTGTCGTACGTCCCCTTCCCCTCCGACTACTTCGGAGATCTTCTCCCCGAATCGCTTTCTATCTTCTTCAGACGCGGAAACTTCGACCAGTACATTTCCAGCCTTAGTTTCTCTGATAGTTTTTACTACCACACCTTGTTCGTCGGGGGATATTCCTCTTCTGATCATCTTCAAGATGTCCGCATAGTTCTTCCCCTCGGTAAGTCTGATGAGGACTGCATCCGCCTTTGGTCTTTTGGGTCTCTTGTTGTTCGTAGAGCTCAGGGACTCCTTTTCTGTCCTGGGGATTGGTCCTGTGGGGAATTTTTGCTGCTTGGGGGCCACATCCTGTTTGGCTTTATTCCTGCCCACCTCTATCCACTTCTCTTCCGTCTCCCTCTGGACTTTCTTTCTGAACCTACCTCCATCCTTCAATTGAGGACTTGGGGTGTTGTCTTCCCGCTTCCTCTTTTCTTTGTTGGTTTCTGCTTTACCTCTCGTCTCATGTATCGGCTCTACAAGTCGCTCTTCTTCGCTAGCTAAGTTAGCCCAGGCCTTCTCCCAGTTTGTGCGTTGCGTGAATATGGTTCGCAAAATCATGTCCGCCTTGCCCAAACCTTCCTTAATATCGTTGAACATATTCTTCTTTGTTCGACAGAATTGACTCATTTTATCAACTGTCGCTTTTAGGAGCTCGATTTGCTCGACCTCCTGCTGTCTTGCGTCCTCCACCTTCTTCCTATAACGTTCCAGTGGAGTTTTGTCTCCTGTGGTGTCCTCCAGCGCATTTCTTCTTAGGTCTCTCATGGCGTTGCAAAGAAGTCGGCAAGCTGGCCCACCTAAAGGTAGGTTTGCAAATGCGCCGAATTGTCTGCGCCCTTCTCTTTTTCTTTCCCTTGTTCTTTGTTGGCAGGATTCCCAATCTCTTCTTGTTCGTTTAAAGCGATAAAAATTCTTTCTCCATCCATGTGTTTGTTAAGACTGTCACTTTCGTGTTCCCGCGGTCTTACTCTGGCCCTACGCAATCGAGCACCCAGTAGTGGCACATAGCGGTACTGGGTGGCGGGATATACTACGGCTTAGCCTATCGGGCTAGCCGACGAGCCAAGATGGACCCCTCGTGAGATCGCCGGCACCGCTACCGACTCACCCATTCTGGGGGTACATCGAGGGCGACGACCAGCCATGAAGGCTCCCCCAAGCATCAACGCAGGCCGCCCCCTCCCCATGGCACCCAGCCCGAAGGCTGTCCCAACATTTAAATTTCTGGTTTTGGTCCGCCCCGACTATTTTATTTCGCCGGTACCCTCCATATCTGGTGAGCATTCCCCTATCCGCCACCCGGGGAGGCGCCCGATGGGTGACCAGAAACACCACACGAGAATAGTAGTAGTAGTAGTAGTAGTAGTAGTAGTAGTAGTAGTAGTAGTAGTAGTAGTAGTAGTAGTAGTAGTAGTAGTAGTAGTAGTAGTAGTAGTATTAGTAGTAGTAGTAGTAGTAGTAGTAGTAGTAGTAGTAGTATTAGTAGTAGTAGTAGTAGTAGTAGAAGTAGTAGTAGTAGTTTTTTTTTTTTTTTTTCCGGCGAGGTGGAGGAATGCTTTACGCACCATAAGGGAGTCATCGGGACTCCCCCGTGTGTGGGACTCTCCTGTACACAGGCATACCCATTAAACCTTCACCTCTTTCACCCTTCCTACACGGCTCCGGAACTGTTGCAGATCTTATCCTAAGAGGCGAAGGAACGCTTTATGCGCCGTGAAGGAGCCGTCGGGACTCCTCCGTGTGTGGGATTCTCCAGGGCTACTACCCCCAGGCCTACCCACTAAACCTTCCCCTCTTATTACAATCCGTGAGGATAACTGGCCCGGGACCAATTTTGCATTTCATCGGGCCAGTTACTTTGTGCGGAATTCCGTCACACCGCTGTGTTAGTCAGTTACGGTTCTGGATTCCTCTGACTTCTTCTTCTTTAGCACGGCATGAATGTAGGTGGATACAACATTCCATTTGTCCTCGCTCTCCATCATGTGTGCAACAATGTTGCCAACCTGTAGCCCATCATTGAGTTCAGCCTCCGCTCTCATCCTCTCTGTCCGCCATCGCTGGCAGCCAAAGAACGTATGTTCAGCCGTATCCTCTTGTCTAGGGCAATAAATACAGTGGGGTGACTGTGCCTTATGCATCCTATGCAGATAGGCCTGGAAAAACCCATGCCCAGAGAAGAACTGTGTGAGATGGTAATCCAGTTCGCCGTGTCTCCTGCTGACCCATGGCTCGATATGAGGGATGAGTCTGGCAGTCCATCTGCCCGCGTCTTGGGTTTCCCACCTACTTTGCCATTCCTGTAGGGTTCTTTCCCTCTCCATTCTTCTGGCCTCGGCTGGATTTCCATTCGCTCTTCTTATATGTAGCCGTCTCTTCTCGTGCGCCAGCAGGTCGATAGGTATTGTTCCTGCGATGACGAGAACCGCAGCCTCAGACACTGTTCTGTAGGCGCTGGCGATCCTCAGCGCACCTCTTCTTTGCACGCGGGCCATGCTCTTCCTATATGTGGCAATCTTGAGGGATTCCGCCCACACCTCAGCCCCATAGAGCGCAGCCGATTGCGTAACGGCCATTGGAGTCCTCCTTTTGCTAGAACGCGGACCTCCTACGTTTTTCATCAGTCGGGACAGTGCTGCCACTGCGGACGCCGCCTTGTCTGTCCTCTCCTTGATGTGTGGCCAGAAGGTAAGTTTCTTGTCCAAAACAATGCCTAGGTACTTGACCGTTTCGCTGACCTTCGCCATCTCGTATCCCACTTTCAGTTCGAGTGGGATAGGTACTCTCCTCTTAGTCAAGAACAGGACTTCTGTCTTGTTACCTGCGAGGCTCAGCCCGTGGGAGCTTATACAGGCTCCAACCTGCTGCATCACGCGTGCCAGTTTTCGCTGTATTTCGTCGTCGTTACGCCCTATTATGATGACAGCGATATCGTCGGCGTAGGCCACCAGGAAGCAACCGTCCGGTAACTTCATCGTGAGGATGCCGTCGTACATCGCATTCCACAAGTCGGGCCCGAGCACCGATCCCTGCGCCGCCCCCGCGGTAACCTTCCTGGTTCTCTCGCCATTGGTTGTGTCATAAACCAGAACTCGGTCTCTAAAGTAATCCCTAACTATCCGCAAGAGGTAGTTAGGCACGCGGAACCTTCGCCGGAGTGCATCCATAATGTTGTTCCAGCTCGCGGAATTGAAAGCATTCCGCACATCTAGCATCACGAGCACACAAAGCGGTCTGTACCGGTGATCGCCTCTCACGGTACTCCTTGCTGCCTGGACCACTTCCTGGACAGCGACCATCGTCGTTCTTCCACGCCTAAAGCCGTATTGTCTAGGGCTAAGGTCGCCTGCAGCTTTAATCGCTTTGTCCAAGCGCGGCTTCAGAAGCCTCTCTAAAAGTTTCCCTGCCGTGTCCAGCATGCAAAGGGGTCTGAAAGACTGAAGGCTATTTGCCCCGCTTTTCGCCTTGCTGATTAACACCAACCTTTGCTTCTTCCAGCTTTTACTGAACAATCCCGTCTTCAGGCATTTATTATTCATATCCAGCAGCATGTTTGGACATGTCTCCGCCGCGATTTTTAAAGCCTCCGTAGGGACTGCATCTGGGCCTGGTGCTTTTCTGCTCCGAAGGGCGCCCGCGGCCGCACGCAGTTCCGCCTCAGTAAACTCTGGAACCTCTTCGTTGCCGGCGACCTCGTCATGCATTTCAAGTTCCTGATAGTCCGGGAACAGTGCCTGTACGATGTCGGTCATGGTTTTTTCGTCCTGCACAGCTGGCGGTGGGGCGCCTAGTCTGCGAGTGACAATTTTATACCCCTTTCCCCAGATATCCCTGTCTACGTCGTCACATATATCGCGCCAGGCTTGGGCTTTGCTGCGCTTAATTGTTATACGTAGCTCTTTCCTTGAGGCCTTATACTCCGCAGTTTTTTGGTCAAAGTCGACTCGGTTTCGGGCCCGCTGTGCGACTCTTCTGCTATGATGGCATCTCTTTCGAAGCTCAGCGATGTCATTGCTCCACCAGTACGCCGCCTTTCTACCTCCGGGCAGCTTCTTTTTTGGCATCGAGATATCGCACGCGCCCTTAATAATTTTCATGGTGGAGTCCACCAATTTCTGAGCGTCCTCTTTTGTGGCCACTGTTCCCGCCTGTCTCCGTAGGATAAGCTGATAGCTGGCACCAATATGTGCCGAGAGCTTGTCCTCATCTAGTCTTGCCACATTCCATTTGTGTGGCGTCGTTGCTGTTTTTCTTAGCTGTCGTCCAGGCTCTAACACCTGGAAAGTGATATATTGGTGATCACTACCAGTATACCCCTCCATGACCCGCCAGTTGCAAACGCGGTGTGTGATATCTTCCGTGACAAGGGAGATATCCGGTATCGTCTCACGGTATCCTACTCGCCGGAAGGTTGTACCCACACCGGTATTTATAATGGCCAGGCCAAGTCTGGCAGCCATATCTAGGATTGCATTGCCACGGGTGTCAGTCCACCCCATACCCCACTCAATTGCCTTAGCATTAAAGTCCCCGGCGAGTATTATGTACCCTCCGAGATCTCGTGCCGTATCTTCGATCTTCTCCAGTTTGTTCCTAAATACGCCTATCGCGTCATTAGGGGAGAGATAAACGCTCATATAAGCAAGCCCGCCAGTCCGTACCCAGACGAATCCTTCGCCGCTCCCGTGTTCGTCGACTGGGGTTTTCCGGATATCAGGAATCCAAATCGCCGCAGTGCCCGTCATGTCGTACCACCAATTATACCTGCCCAAGTTATGGTGCTGCTCGCTAATGATAACTAGCTCAGCTCTCTTCTCGTGCCTAATCTGCTCGAGAAGAGCTTGGGCAGTACTGCCCCTCCCCAGATTCGCTTGCAAAATACACGTCATCTTGACGCCTTTATCTTCTCCAACGCTTCACGGAAGACGCGACAGGACCCTGTGCCCGCAACATGGTCCGTTGGCACGTCGTCATTTCTCTCAGCGCATAAGTAGCAGTTGGGTGCATTGGGACAATCAGTTGCCCTATGCCTTTCTTCTCCGCACCTATAGCACATTTTGCTGCGATCTGTGCCCTTACACTGGATGCTTCGATGTCCGTAACCCTGGCACCTGAAGCATCGCGTCACAGTCATTCTCCTCCTCACTCGACAGAGGACAAAACCAATATTAATTTTTCCTTTGTCGACTAGGGCTGATGCGTTTCGTTCGCTCATCGCAACGATAGCTAGACCCTGGCCTCTCACAAATGTCTTAGGGATGCCGATACGCATATCATTAGCTGACTCCCTTAGATCTTTAGATATCGCTGCACGGATTTCGGCCTCTTCTGTGGTGCTATCAAAGTCCCTGATTTCAATAGTAACACGCGGTGTGGCGATTTTAACCGTACCTATATCGCCGACTGCTTCTTTCAGAGCGGTGCTAAACGCCCTCTTACTCTCGGCCTCGCCTCCGAGCTCAATAAGGACTTCTCCATTACGCGTCTCCCGTATAGTTTTGACGTCTACTTGGAATTCTTCCGGTTTCAACTTGCTTTTAATTTGTATGAGGACGTCAGCGTACTTTCTCCCTGCACTGGGCCTTATAATTACGGCGTCTGGGCGCGAGTGGTTTGTAACCTTTTTCCTCCCCACTTTGGGTCTAGTACCTCCCAGTAACTTCTCATGGTTCGTCGGATTCACAGCTTCCTGAGGTAGCCTCTTCTTACCTCTCTTAAGGACCTCTGTCCATTGCTCCTTTTCTTGGCCAATCCTCATCTTCTTCGGATGTGTTACTCTGTTTCCCAAACTTTCTTTCGGGCTTGGGGTGTTTTCCCGTTCCCGTTTTCGCGTGTCATTGACTACGGGTGTGCTCTGCTCCATACAGCGCTGATCCGGGTCTTCCAGGATCGTCTGAATGGCATTCGTGGCTGTCTAGGATGCCTCCAGTTTATCCCTTACATATCTGCGTTTATGCCTCCGCGTATTGAGTTCTTTCAAGAGCTCTTGTGCTTCTTTGACGCCTTCCTTGATCGTCATACTGATGTTGCGGTGCTTTCCGCAGCAGGCGCTCATCCGCTGTAAGACTGCACGAAGAGCTCTGAGGCAGTCGTCTTCCTCATCTTCCGTGCTCTCGCACTCCTCTTGCAGATCTTTCTGATTATCTCTGCACGCATAGGTGGCAGACCTGAAAGAATCCGCTGATTCCACTGGCTGATATCGATCGCAATCCGCGCTCATTTGCAACCCCTCTTGAGTCCTCGTACTTGTGCTCCGTGTAGCCCTAGCGAAGAGAGCGGCCAGTTGGCCCGTCTCAGCGTCAGTTTCCGTAGGAACTGTGCCCTCTGTATCCTACTTTCTTCTTACGTCTTGGGTAGTTAGACCCCCCCTCTCTTCCTGCATGTTTATAGCGGTAATAATTATATCATCATCCATTAGTCTACGTGATTTCTAACGACGGTTCGCCCATCATGGGAACCTCAGCCGCAGTGAGGTTACTTCCCCGCCGAAAAAGAACCCTACCGTTCGGGTATTGCTGAAGCCGATAAGCGGTTTGTCGATTGGCCAGATCTATCAGCACCCGCAAAAAAGAAAAGAAAAAATAAATAAATCAATAATAGTAATAATAATTATAATAAAAAAAAAAAAAAATAAAAAATAAAATAAAATAAAATAAAAAAATATAAAAAAAAATATTACGGTTACGGTTTAACGTCCCCCATCTCATCAGGACACCGAGGCTCCCACCCGGATTCATCCTGGCTTACGGCTAGGCGCTGCCTCGGTTTACCCGACGAGGCTCGGGTATAAGGAAATACTGGCCAGGTAATCCTTCACTCCTGCGCCCGATGCGCCGGCTTCAAACCCCTCATAGGCTCCAGTTTGCTCTCGTCGTGAGCGGTCTTCCCACGTTGGACGTGGGGGTTCACGGGCCCGAGCCCTTATTACTACCCCAGAGGTCAGGTACTGACAGCATGACGCGCTGACCGGTCGGTCGGCTACTACTCCTTCCTTGGTTAGTCTAAGGGGAATATCCACCGGGCATCGACCCCAGCCCATTCATTCAATCACACACACACACACACACACACACACACACACACACACACACACACACACACACACACACACCTGCACCGGCCTGTCATTACTCAAGTAGTCGGGCCACCAGCCTACTTGAGGGATCGCTTCTTCGTCATCCTCGTCATTACCCCAGCGCTTGGCCAACCTTTGCTCCTACCTATTGGCAGTGATCAGCAGCCGGCAAGAGTTACCTCACTCTCACTCAAGGGCCACGGCCGCAGGCAAGTTCCAGTCTTTAAACCGGCCCTTCCCCAGACCTTGGTCCACACACTCGTTTGAGTTGCCCGTCTATAGGGTCTGAACTCCACTCACACAGGAAGAGCCCGTCTATAGGGATCCCACGTGCACACAAGGGAGAGCCCGTTTATAGAGGTCCCACATGCACTCCAGTTGACTCCATGTGCCCTAGTAACGCCGAGGACTTAGCTCCCCACCAACGACAAGGTCATGCGATCCCCAGGGGAGAGTAGTAGTAGTAGAAGTAGTAGTAGTAGTAGTAGTAGTAGTAGTAGTAGTAGTAGTAGTAGTAGTAGTAGTAGTAGTAGCAGTAGTAGTAGTAGTAGTAGAAGTAGTAGTAGTATTTTTTTTTTTTTTTTCCGGCGAGGTGGAGGAATGCTTTACGCACCATAAGGGAGTCATCGGGACTCCCCCGTGTGTGGGACTCTCCTGTACACAGGCATACCCACTAAACCTTCACCTCTTTCACTCTTCCTACACGGCTCCGGAACTGCTGCAGCACTTAGGACTTCAGGGCCGGAGGATTTACTGTTTCGTACGCTACGTCATGACCAACGTGATCCCTGCACGGCAATGGAACTCGTCCTGCTCGCTTCTCTTCAATGTCAGTACTTCCACGATGTAACTCTCCACAGCTTTCCAATTGTCTTCGGACTCCAACATTGCAGCTTGCGCTACTGAAGCTTGTAGGAACATGATCTGGTGGTCGTCTTTGAGGGCTTCTCTATGGTGTTCCACCTAGTACACACAAAGAACGTATGTTCCGGAGTGTCAATCATCCTTGGGCAGTAATCGCAGTATGGGTTGTGTCTTTTCCGTACTTTGTGAAGGTAGTAGTTGAAGCAACCGTGTCCCGAGAGGAATTGGGTGAGGAAGTAGTTTACTTCGCCAAACTCCCTGTGGATCCACGGTTCAATTTCGCGGATAATTTTTTGCGTCCACTTTGAGCCGAGGTCTTTTTTGACACGCTTCGACTGTGATAACCCGCTCATGTCTCTTGGCTTCGCTGCGAGTTTTTCGATGTCTGCTTTCGCAGATGCGTTTGCGTTCTAGAGCGAGCAGATCGATTGGGATCATGGGCGCGATGAGTAGGATAGCGTTCTCAGATATTGTGCAGTACGTAGACGCCACTCGCAGGGCGATCGTTCTTTGTACAGCGGCCATACGGCTTCTATACAACTCTACCTGGAGGGCGTCTGCCCATATCTCCGCTCCGTACAGCAGGGTTGAATTCACCACACTTGAGAGCAGCCTCCTCTTATTTGCTCTAGGTCCGGAGATGTTTGGCATGAGCCTAGTGATGGCTCCGGCAATTCTGCCTGCCTTATTTGCGGTATCCCTTATATGGTGGCTAAAAGTTAACTTCTTGTCCAGATGCAGGCCGAGGTATTTGATCGATTGGACTGCTTCGATCTCGTGTCCGTCTATTTCCGTTCTAAGAGGTTCTGTCGATTTCCCCTTCCGTGAAAGCACTACCATCGCGGTTTTCTTTGACGCCAGCCGTAAGCTGTGCTCTAGCAACCACTCATGTACGCATTTCGTGGTGAACTCAACCTTGCGGCCGGCCTCCTCCAAGTTTCTTGCAGCGATGACTGCTATCAAATCATCAGCGAAGCATTTCAATTGGATCTCTCCAGGTAAGTCTAGCCGGAGGACGCCGTCGTATAACACGTTCCACAGATCTGGTATCATATGTGAGTACTCTGTTAGAAAGGTAATCGTCTAGAATCGAACAGATGTATCGAGGTACCCTGCATTTCTTTTCAAGTGTCTCTAGGATGTCGGACCACCGCGCCGAATTAAACGCATTTTTAATGTCTAGTGCTACCACTACGCAGATTTTTCTCGTTCTGTGGTTTCCCGACCATGCAGCCTTTGCGATCTGCACGATCTCCAACACTGGGTCCATCGTGGAGTGACCTGGTCTAAAGCCATGTTGGGAGTCCGATACGCCTCCCGCCTCCGTTATCGATGTACGCAGTCTGACTCTCAACAGTCTCTCGTATATTTCGCCTGCTTCGTCGAGCATACAAAGGGGCCGGAAAGACGAGAGCGAGGGCGTTGGTTCCTTTCGTTTGTCAAGTAGCACTAGCCTCTGGACCTTCCATCTATCTGGAAAACAGCCAGCTACCAAGCACGCGTTGTACATGTTTAGCAATAGTTGGGGTTTGCAACCTGCCACGCATTTCATAGCTTCGATGGGGATGACATCGGGGCCAGGGGACTTCTTGTTCTTCGCTGAGTTTACCGCGCGAGTTAGCTCTTCTAGCGTGAACAATGGGACCTCTTTTGCTTTAACAGTTATCGTGTTCGGTCTTGCCTCGTGGGATGGGAATAAGGTATCCACTATGTCCTTCATTTTTGCCGGATCGAACGATCCGACAGGCGATTGCCTGTTTAGTCGTTTAGTCACGATTTGGTAGCCCAAGCCCCACGTATAATTATCCACGTCGCGGCAGAGTTTTTTCCAGCAGTCACTTTTGCTCTTGTTTATCTCGCGCTTGAGCTTCGACCGAGCTTCGCGATATCGTTCGCTAGCTTCGTCGGCGATTCCGCGTTTCCGGATCCGCTGGGCTCTCCGCCGGAGTTTAAAGGCACGCTTCCGTAATTCAGCAATTCCATCAGTCCACCAGTTCACCGAGCGCCTTTTGACTTTTTCGGTCTTCGTTGGCATTGCAACGCTGCACCCCCGTTGAATTAGGGTCTTCGTGTCTCTAACTATTTGTTCCGCTTTTGTTCTTGGGTCGTCGGCTGCGATCTGCTCGTAAGGATGGACCGATTTTGAGCATAAGTACTGCGCCATGGCGGCTCGATCCAGTTTGCTGACAGCCCATCTTTTGACGGGTCTTACGACTCCACCTTGTATTCCACCGATGCCGTATTCGATGTACTGGTGGTCACTGTGTGTGTAAATCTCCAGGACTGACCAGCCAGATATTTTGGCGGAGATTTGTTGGGTCGCCAGCGTAATGTCGACAATGGAGCCGTTAGTACCTGCCCTCCTGAATGTTGGTACACTCCCTTCGTTTAGTACTACTAAGTCATGTTGCGCTGCAAGATCGATGAGTAGCTTGCCTCTAGGGCATGTGGTCCGCTCACCCCACTCGCAGACCCTTGCATTGAAGTCGCCCCCAATGATAACTTCCCCGCTGAGTGAAGTGAGGTAGTCCCCTAGGGCTTCCAGCTTTCCCCGAAACACGCTTATAGGGTCATTGGGCGACAGATAAACACTGATAGTAGTAGTAGTAGTAGTAGTATTTTTGTTTTTTTTTTTATCCGAAGAAGGGGGAATCCGTTAAGCACCGTAAGGGAGTCGTGCAAGACTCCCCCGTGCGTGGGACTCACCTGTTATCCGACACAGGCATACCCACTAAACCCTAATCTTCTTATCCGACCGACGTTCAGGTGACCACCGCGGAACTAATAACAATACTTCGCGGCGGCGTCGGTTATTGAGCAGATACTGGTTCCCAGTAACTGCCGCGTCCTTCCAGTAAAAAAATAAATAAATACTTTGCATCTCTTTCGTCAGGTGTCTTCATTTTGTAGCATCAGCCGGATGATATTATCCGGCGTGAATTGTTCAATCTCTTCTTCTAGGGCACACCTGGAGTCCCTCCACTGCTCACATTCAAAGAACGTGTGGAAGGCATCGTCGCAGATACAGTCTCAGTACACACAGCCTGGGTCGCTACCTTTCCCATTTTGTGAAGGTAGGAGCGGAACAGGCCGCGCCCTGTCAGGAAATAGCGGCAGCTAATAACTTACCTCGCCAAACTGGCGGTCGGTCCAATCCTTTAGCTCGCCGATAAGGCGAGCAGTCCATCTCCCTCTTGTTTCCTAGGCCCAGAGATCCTGCCAGGCTTCCATGGTTCGTCTTCTGGCAGTCTCTCTGGCGCCGGGCAACCCCATTTGTAATTCGTTCTGGTGGACGAACATTCGCTCCTGGGCAAGGAAGTGGATGGGGATGACACCAACCACCACCATCGCTGCGGGTTCCGAGACCGTGCGATAGGAGCAGGCAATTCGGAGGGCCCCCCTTCGCTGAACAGCGGCCAGTCGTTTGCGGTACATTTTATACCGCAGTGAGTCAGCCCAGACCTCCGCTCCATATAGCATGATGGATTCGGCGCTACGCAAGAGCAGCCGCCGCTTGCATGGCGACGGACCACACACGTTTGCCATAATTCTGGCAAGCGACGTGGCGACCTTTGCTGACCTGTCTGCCATTCGCTGTATGTGCGGCCAGAAAGTCAGCTGGGTGTCGAGACTTACCCCCAGGTATTTAACAACTCGTTTAGTCTGGACCATCTCCCTCCCCACCCTGAGATCAATGATGGTGGGGATCCTCCCCTTAGTTAGGAAAACGGTCTCGGTCTTAGCTAATGCCAATTCCAGCCCATGCTCGTCCATCCAGGAGCGAATACGCAGCATTACCTGGTTGAGCCGAGCATGAACAGTCGCGGCGTCTCTAGCTACAATGACTGCCGCGACATCGTCGGCGTATCCAACCAGGAATGAACCTTGGGCATTTCCAATCTCAGGATCCCGTCGTAGAAGACATTCCACACGTCGCGACCCAGGATAGAGTCTTGGGCTGCCTCTGTCGTCAATTCTCTCCGTACCAAGCCATTCGATGTTTTGTATTCGATGAAGCGGGACCTCAAGTAATCCTCCATGATGTTCTGGAGGTAGTTCTCGGGTAATTCAAAGTCCCGCCTCAAAGCGTCCAGTGCTTTCTCCCAGCTGACCGAGTTGAAAGCGTTTTTAACGTCTAGGGTTATCAGGAGGCAAACGGGGCGAGAAGAGTAACTTCCCCGTTCCGTCCCCCGTGCGGCCTGTACAACCTCCTGGATCGCTTAGATCGTCGACCTGCCTGGCCAGAAGCCATATTGGCAATCAGCCTGATCGCCTGCTGACTGTATAGCCTCGTGCAGGCGACGTCGGAGCATTAGTAGTAGTAGCAGTAGTAATAGTAGCAGTAGTAGTAGTGGTCGTTTTTTTTTATGGTGGAAAAAAAGGAAAAAATCTGGTATAACCAAACGCCTCCAGGACATAGACATCAGGACTTCACTTCGGGAACCGCTCTCCCATTACTTCGGGATGGGGCCAGGTTGTCCGTGCCTTTTTCGGCGCCCTACTACTCTTCTTCTATCTTTTGAGCTTGATGGGGTTTTGCAAGACACCCACTGTTTCGTCACCCGTCTTCTGGCATCATTTCTTCATTTACCGGGTTCCTCCAACCTTGCTGTGATAGCATTTTTGCGATGTAACTGCCCTTCCTATCGCTCCTTCATATAATGTGATAATTCAAAGAATGTGTGCCGTGTGTCATCCTCCTTATCTGGGCCGTAGCCACACATGGGACTACTTCTCCTTCGATGTTTGTGTAGATACTTGTTAAACAGGCCATGGCCTCTGAGAAAATGAGTGATGTAAAAATCAATCTGCGCTTGGCTCCTGCCGTGCAAAGATCTTATACATACATACATTCATTGGTCAGATTTACTTGCCAACTTTATGCCATCTATGGCTAATCGGACAAGGCTCAGTCATCATCCCACACAGGACGATACAAACAAGTAAACAATCACAACACACAATCAACACCGTCAACAGTTAGTCGGCGGCCTGTGCCGTAGCAGGCGCATCGCAAACATTGTCTTATTTTCATTCAAGACAATATTCACGAAGCGTCGATCATGGAAAACCCATTCACGGTGTCGATAACTACCGACTGATGTCGGTAGCAGTCCCAAATTCGTACCTTCGCCCGGCAAGGTTTCCTGAATTATCCGCGATGGAAATAATCAGAAAAAGTTGCCGGACGGGGATTCGAACTTACGACCCAAGGAACGTTCAGTTTATGAGGCGAGCATGCTAACCACTTAACCATCGCGTTCCCCGCCAAGATCTTATGTCTGGAATTAAAGTGTGGGTCCACTTCGCTGCCGTCACGTCACTGCTCCACCTCTTGCCACTCCTGCAGCACACGCATTCTTTCCTGCTTCCTGACTCTTTTCCGGGCGGTTTCACCGCGTCGTTCATAACAGTGGCTCCTTTCTTTAGCAAGCAGATCGATTGGGGCTACGTCGGCCACCATCAGAATGGCCGCTTTTGACACTGTCCGATATGCACAAGCCACCAGCAGAGCTGCTCTTCTTTGGATAGAATTCAGCTTTTTCTTGTATTTGGCCACGTTCATTGTACTAGCCCATACTTCCGCTCCATATAGGAGGATTGAGTGTGACTTCCATCAATTTTTCTTTTGGCCGGCCTCAGGCCTGCAATATTGGGCATAAGCCTTGGCAATAAAGCCAACATCTTCGTAGCCTTGTCGGCGGCCAATTTAATGTGCCCAGTGCGTCATCTTGGCGTCAATTTTCATGCCGTATTTCACGGTCTTGGTAGCCTCGATACAGGCCTCACTGAAATGTGTGAGCAGATCCTTCAAAATTCTCGGTTTAGGAAGGGCCACTATTTCTGTTTTACTGGCACCCAATTCTAGGTCATGCTCTTGGACCCAATGGTTTACCACCTGTAGTATGATCTCTTCTTTCCGCCTAATCAGGGTTTTTAACCGTAATAATGGCAGCAATATCGTCAGTGAAACCGACTACCTTCTCCCATTCTGGCAGCACTATCCGAAGGATCCCATCGTACGTCATATTCCAAAGGACAGGCCCCAGTACTGACCCCGCTCTCGACTCCGTTGTCCCCTAGTCGTCTCGTAGATTAGCTCCCTTTCGCATAGATAATCATTGAGTATCCTTAATGACTACTTAGGGACCTTGAATAATCTACATGTTTTGAGAATACCCAACCATCTTGCCGAATTAAAGGCGTTTTCACATCGAGCGTCACCAGTAAACACGATTCCCTAGACCTGCGTTTTCCTGCCAAGCCATATGGGTTATCTCGTCCACCGATTTCAGCACACTGATGATAGAGCGATTTGACTGGAAACCGTGTTGGTTTTCAGCCAAGTCACCTGCATATTGGATAGCCTTCCTCAGCCTCCCTTTCAGAAGTCTCTGCAGTAGTTTTCCAGCGCCATCCAGCATGCACAGCGGCCTGAACGCCGACGGGTGTCCTGTTACACCCTTGCCTTTATTTAAAAGGACAAGCTTCTGCTTCTTCCACCATTTACGAAAGACTCCTGTAGCTAAGCAGACATTGTACATGTTTAGAAGGAGAGCAGGCTGATGTTCAGCAATTACTTTTTATTATCTCTACCGGTATTCCGTCGGCACCAGGTGCCTTCTTACTTTTCAGTTTTTTGCTGCTGAGCGAAATTCCTCAACGTTAAAAGGAACTGGTTCTTCGTCTGTATACATACATATGTGACGTCCAGGTAATGAAAGAAACGTGAGATTCGGATATAAACTTTATTTTGGTAGCCGTGCGATCGTCTCCGGTGCGTAGCGGGAACAGTAAGTAAAAATTATAAGTTCGAGCGTTTGGCGGAGCTCGAAAGCCCGGAGATAATTATAGTATCGCGACCGATTAATTACTGCTGATTTTTTGTCACTTCTTAAAGCCTAAGTTCGTCGGATCTCCTGCGCTCGCTTGCGCAGGGAGGGACTGAATCGCTTATTCATGGAATTTGACACACTTATCAAGTTATGGACTCCCACACTGCCGTTGGATCGTTGTTTTGCCGAACTGTCATGAAATAAATAATCCTATTTTTTTGCGGATGTTGAATGATAACACAGACCGAATAATTGTATAATTTTACGGATGTCGAAACGTAATACCGAATAAATAATCATATTTTATTACGGCAGTGTGGTTTCCTCTTTTTATATTTAAGGCGGTTGGCTCGGATTCAGATATTTAAAACTATTAATAGGTGTTGCCATTTCCGCCGTAGATATAATTCCTAAATTAGATGCAACGTATCGTTTTAAATTATAAGTAATGTTGACTTAATGTTACTTATAATTTAAGAAAATAATAAATGCAAAAACTTTAGAGGCCCTTTAGTCCTTTGGACGTTACACATATGCTCCTCATGTTCTCTATCTTGGTGGTTTGGGAAGAGGTAATTGACGATTTTTGACATTTTCTGCGGCTCCCTGACTCCCTCCGAATGTGCGTTTCCATGTCTGCGGGTAACTATTCGATAACCGCGATCCCACGTGTCTACATTTATCTCTTCGCAGAGAGCTTTCCAGGCCTTCGCTTTGCTAATCTTTATAGCTTTGTTTAGCTCATTTTTTTTAGGTTTTATTCCTGGTCGCGTCTTCCAGCTGCTGCTCACCTCCACGACGCCTGTGCCTCTGGGTCTTACGTCTTAAGACTAATGCTCTTTTACGGAGCTCAGCAATTTCGGTCGTCCATCAGAAACCTGGTCTTTTCATTGGAAATTTACCCCTCTTGGGCATAGAGGCGTTGCATGCCCGCGTAATTAACCGCATGGTAGAGTCTACTAGTAGCTCGACTGCCACTCTGGTTCCTATCTCCGTTGTTTCTAATTGTTTTGGCCTATCCCTGTGGAAGAATACAACAGTGCCTCGCGGTCCAGCTTAGAGCGGGTTTAGACTGTCCCACCCTCTGCCAGAGACTTGGGAGCCTTTGGTTTTCCATTCAAACCCAGACCACTGGTGTGGTCTCAATTTCGGTTGAGATGGTATCTGCTGACGGTCTGAACCCAGATTTCCATGTATTTTGAACATCTACAAAAAAAAAGGAGTAGTAATAGTAGTAATCTCTAACTAATGTATACTGGAGTTTTGAAGGAATTGAACGACCTGAAGGATTGTATACTCCCCATGAAAGGAGATATTGTGCTTGCGGGGGCAATCGAATGGGGAATGCCTTGGACATGTAGGAGAGGCAAGGAAGTCGTTGATATGGCTGCTAGGCTGGATCTCGCCGTCGTGAATGTCAGAGATATAACAACATTCAGGCGTCCTATCCCAGACGATCATAGACGTAATTTTTATAACGCAAGGCTTGACGAGAAGAACGTCTGAATTTTGAGTATCAGAGAATTTTACTGGTAGCGATAATCAATATATATCCTTGTGCATTTTGTTCCAGGAATTGGACAACTCCTATTTAAACTGAGCTAAGCCGAAAGAGAATTCGATGCGTGTAAAATGATAAGACCAGAGGCGGAGGCGCTTAGAGACTCCACCACACCCAGAATCATCAGTGTCTGCAATGCAGCCATGCCCAAAAGGAAGAGCAATCATCGATAGAAGCCTGCATATTGGTGGAATGATGAGATTAAGAAGTTGCGCAGGAAAGCACTCCATCTGAAAAGAGCCCAGATGGTAAGAAAGAGAAGCAATGGATTTGAGCAACAAGTGTTTTGCAGCATTGCAGCCAGGAAACGCTTGACGAAAGCTATAATGGCAAGTAAGAAACGCTGTTGGTGGACCCTTTGCGAGGAGGGTCATACAGGAGCAAAGAAGGAAGTAGTGGTTGCAGCTTATGAGGCATGGCAGGGTAACGGCAATACAAGGAACTCATGTATCCTGGTAACTCTGGATATAAGGAACGCGTTTAACTCTACTCGATGGACGGATATTCGAAGGTCGTTGGAACGAAAATTCAGGTTACTATCCTACTTACTCAGAATAATTTACGACTGCTTGCGGGATCGAGAGCTGACGTACTGCTCCAGTGCGGGCATAATGACCAGAAGAGGCACGGCGGGCGTCGCGCATGGGTCAGCGCTGGAACCTGATCGCGGGAACACCTTGAATGATGGTATCCTGAGATTAGAGCATCCGAAATGAGCGGAACTAGTGAGGTTGGCGGACCACATTGCTGCTGTAGTGGAGGCAAGTCCAAAGAAGGGGGATGCGGTTTCTGAATCTTGTCAAAATCTAGCTCAATGAGCACGGTCTAGAGTTGGCTACTAACAACACGAAGAATATTTCGAGGTATTGACGAGGCAGAAACGGTTCACGATACCGTTGGATGTAGACCTCGACGGGGTGTCCATACGGGCAACGCCAGCTGAAAAATATCTAGGAATAAGTTTTGATGCCAAACTTACCTTATGGCCGCATATAAGTGAGACAACGGATAAGGCAGCCAAAGTAATGGGATCCCTGTCTAGATTAAATTCCAATATAAATGAGCCAAGGCCATGTAAGCGAAAAATCCTGATGAGCGTGACTAATCCGATATTGCTCTATGGGTCTGAGATCTGGGCCGATGCGCTGAAAGTCCCGAAATATAGAAAATAGCCTCTCTGCAGCGTAGAGGGCTTTAAGAATAGCGAGCGCATATCGCACAGTGTTGGAGTGAGTGGTGTTAGTGATAGCAGGGGTTATTTCCATTAATCTAATGGCCCAGGAGCGCAAACGTATATTTTATCGGAGAGAAGAAGCAACCAGCACCAATATAAAGGAGGAGGAGCGTCAAAGAACCTATGGTCAGTGACTTTCGCTGGGAAATGGACGGTGAATAGGTGAGACATAACCAATCGTGGATGAGCCGAGGACATGAGGAGGTGAATTACTTCCTAACCCAATTATTATCGGGACATGGTATGTTTAACGCATACCTGTTTAAGTGTACTCGAAAAAAACCTCGTTATGTAGTTACCGTGATGGGCAGATGGACACAGGTGAACGAACTTTCTTTGGGTGTGAACAGTGGCGTCCATGGAGGGAGGAACTTCGAGAAGAAATCGGGGAAGAAGACGTTTCGCCTGAAACGGTAGTGCCGTTGATGAACGCATCCTGGGCCGAAAAACTTGCACGACTTTGACATAATTCAGTAGTCTATATGGTGACTTATAAGAAGCGAGGACTAATGTAGAACGGTGTGCGTGGGGGCGTGGAAGGCTAACAAAGAGGTGGTGGTTTAGTGGATAGGCCTGTTTGCAGGAGGATCCCAATGTCTCCCTTATGGTGTATAAAGCATTCCTCCACCTCTTCGGTTAAAAAAAATGTAGTAGTAGTAGTAACAAAAAAGATAGTGGTAGTACAATAAAAAGTAGTAGTTTTCTTTTGTTTTAAGGGACGTAGGGATACAACGCTACCCCAAAGTGGTCCCACTCACACCAGACACCCATCGGGGATTAGGGGTTCAACCTCGTCAATCCGTCATCATCAACGTACGTCCTCTTCTCTCTTCGTCGTCAAGCACTCTTCTTCCTTCATTTTTTACCATTTATCTTCTCTCTACGTCGTCATTATACGGTTCACTACGATGACGGTCTCCTTTCGGATATATAATAATAATAATAATGATAATAATAAAGATAATAATAATGGGGTCGGCGTGATGGTCGTGCGAGCTAAGGCGTCAGTCTTAGTCCGCCCGAACTGAACGTCGCGGAGGTCCCGAGTTCGAATCCCCGTCCTGCAATTTTCTCTGCTTATGTCCAGTGTGGAATAACCGGGGAACCTTGCTGGGCGAAGGGGCCCAAAGGGAATGATGCGTAACACAATGCGGCTATGCAAAAAGCCGCATCTTAGCCTATCTTCCCAAATGGCCTACTCTCACCTCCACGTGTGCTTATTAAAGCCGGTGGGCCCTGGACTCTTAGCAACCTTGCCAGAGATTGGGTAACCAACCCCAGTGGATGGCGAGGTAAGAGACAAACGAGAGAGGCATAACAACGGGGAGTAGGGCTAACCACCCTGCTCCCTGTATTTGCGGTTACAAGCAATGCAACGCGCAGGGCTCCTGACCATCGGGCTGCTTCGGATGCAGCCCAGTCCCGAGGTGGAGGAGCCGAAACAGGTGTCCCGGGACGACGACCAGCTAATGTCCACTGACGATTTCAGTGGACGGAGGATCTCAGACAAGATCTAATGCGCTGCTACGAGGAGAGCTGTCCGCAACAGAGGGGCTACATGGCGCGAATGCACAGTCGGTTTGCAGTAATGCATCCCGAACTGGCAGATCGCTTTTCTCAACAACAAATGACAGATTATGTGGCCTATCTGAGGCGGATAGGTTTCGTTGTTCCCAGCTGTTAGCCGGTACCGGATGTGGGGACAATAACAACTGAGCCCGTGCGCGGTGCTGGGAGAGATGCCCCACATTATGAAAGCACGACAATCGTGTTTAGGCAGAATTTAACAACGAAAGTTTTGCCTAAGCAACGAGAAATAGACAGAGCAAATAGCCTACTTCTGGATGCTCTTTCAGATGACTGCGACCTGTGGAAAGTCCATTGTGCCGTTTACAAGGCTGCAAGTGATTTGGTGACTCCGCGAAATCTGACACTGATATCGGGGAGTCGGCAGATTACAAAACGCATGTCTCAATTAAACGGCAAAATTCGACTGACACAGTTGCTCGCTTAACGAATTCAGTGTGTAATCGCCTATTTAACATCTGGTCGTTCATTTACGGCTAAAGTCAAGAAGTTCGCACAACAACTGCGGACGTACTATAATACACTGAACAAGCTGAAGTTGCTCAACATCAAGCAACGTTTGGCGGATAAAATTCGGGTTTTGGCCGATGCCAAAAAGAGGCTGCAAAGACGGGAAGATGGAATTCGACAAAACGCAATATTTTGGAAGAATTCTTCCAACCTCTTTAAACATCTTATCGCAGCCTCAAGCGAGTTTCCGTCGATGGCCGCAGGTGAGGAATTCTGGGGGAGCATCTACGAGAAAACATCTAGGCTTAATGCAGACACTCCAGGTATTGAAATCTTAACCGAGCTGTGCGACAAAGGCACACAACAAAGTGAAGATTGCCCACCCATCAGTGCATTAGAGGTGAAAAATGCCATCACAGGAGCGAGAAATTTCTCTTCGCCGGGCTGGGTTGGAATTAACAACTATTGGTGGAAGAAGTTCACTTCTGCCCATCAACACCTAGCCCGAATATTCATCTGTTATATAAATGGAGACCAACCCATTCCGCACTGGCTGGTGGACGGCCGAACAACACTGACCCCAAATTCGGGAGACGTGTCCGATCCGAGAAACCATAGACCGAGCATGTGTCTCAATACGTTAAACAAATTGTTGACTAATATCTTGAACGAACGTATTGAGAAATCCGTGAAACCGGTGTGGCAACGGATAGTAGAACAACGAGGCTGCAAAATGGGTGTATCCGGCTGCAAGGACAACTTGCTTATCGACAAGTGTGTTTGTCAGGACGCAGTCCAGTACAAGTGTAACCTGTCGATAGCCTGGCTGGATTACATGAAGGCGTATGGCTCAATATCGCACGAGCTTTTAAGCTTGTTGCTCAAACACCTCCATGTCCACCGAAACATAGTGAGAATTGTAGAAGACCTGATGCCTCTTTGGAAAACACGCGTTGTCATAACATCGAACAAGCGTCGAACCATGTCTAGACTGGTTCAATTCCAAAGAAGTGTCTATCAGGGAGATTCTCTGAGTCCTCTGCTCTTCTGCATCTCACTATTGCCTCTATCCGTTGCTCTCCGGAAATCTCAAGGGTACATGTGTGGACCGCCTGGTGAACGTGTACATAAGATCGCCCATCTTTTCTATATAGATGATTTTCTATACGCTAATGCGAGAATCAATTACATCGTTCTCTGAACATCGCCCTCACATACTCGAGAGATACCGGCATGCAATTCGGATTGGACAAGTGGTCAGTCGTTCATTTGCACAGAAGAAGGTCAGGCTCCAATAACAACGATATGGAGCTCGTCAACGGAAATGACATCCGCCACCTTAGCGCCGAAGAAGCCTACACATACCTGGGCGTACCTCAAAGGTATATCCAGGATGTGCAGGCTGCTAAAACCACCATCATTAAGAAATACGGCGCATTCTCCTTCAGATCTGGTCGTCAGAATTGACCGGGAGAAGTAAGGTGGCAGCTACGAATATGATGGCCGTATCACCAGTGCTCTATTCATTTGGAGCACTGAAGTGGAACGTTGACGAGCTAAGGCGTCCGGGGAATGAAGCACACGGAAGATGATTTGTATGCAACGCAGTTTGCATCGAAGATCTTCCGTGGAACCACTGTATTTGCCCCGAAATATGGGAGGTCGTGGCGTTTTAAGCCTGGAGTGTATGCATGACCGATTGATCCTCGAGACAGCTTGCGACGTGATTAATCGATGATGCCCCTGATGATGCTGGTTCATCAGCATGAAATTCAGGGGAAGGGGGCGTTTTTGTACAACGCGGCGGAACGAGTGGCGCGAAACCTCGGTCTGGTTTTCAACGTGGGACGTAGAGGTGCACAGGAAGCTTAATCAGTCATCAATCTGTGCCCAGTGCGTCTCAGGGCTAACATACGGAATGAACAACTCCGTATGTTGGAGGGAAGGCATATCGACAAGCCAATGCATGGACAATTCATTCGAAATGCCTAAGAACTTGGCTTGTCGGTAGAGATGACCTTCTCGTTCTTAAGATCAGCCGGCTTTAAGTCCGAGACCGAGGGTTTTATCTTCGCATGCCAGGATGGAGTCATCAATACCTTAGCGTATCGCCAGAACGTCTTACACCAGGCGGTACAGAGTACGCTTTGTAGATTGTGTAGATGTCATGCTGAGACACTAATACACCTTTTGGCAGCATGCCCAATATATGCAGTTTCAGCATACATCGAACGTCACAATGCGGCTCTTCGAGTGCTGTATTATCATTTCCGCAGCACCTACGGTACTGACGCGTCACCAGTTTTGCCGTACGTCCCCACTGATATTGAATCTGTAGTCGGAAATGAGTCGTGCCGAATATACTGGAATCACTCATCCCGACAATCAGGCAAATATCCGCCAATAAGCCTGACATCGGCCTTGTTGTTTTCGATGCCAAATCCATCTTCGTCGACGAGTTCTCTGCACCAGCAGAGACAAACATAATCGGCAAGCAAGACGAAAAACGGATGAAATATCAGGAACTCCTGTTCGAGATTCGGAAGCTGTATCGAGGATTCAAAATCAAGCTCGTCGTGCTAATAGTTGGAGTGCTGGGAAGAATGAGACCAATTCTCCTCGATAATATCAAAAGTAGTCCGGCCTGCCGACAACATGGAAATTCCATGGCAGGGGTTGTAGTCGGGAAACCTTGCCCTGAACACCATGGGCAAGGGAGTCCGACACACGGGAGGATTAACCAACATCTTCAACCCCCTATGGTGCCTAACGCAGTTCCCCCTCCGTAAAAAAAAATAATAATAATTTCATCTTTATTGGACCAAATCTCCAGGTCAGTGGAGAGCTGGTCACCTGCTGCCTTCCTCCTTTTTCCACCAAAGCTACCGCATTACTTCTGGATCGTGTCATATTGTAGTAGTAGCACGCGTTTTGGTAACGTCATACTGTACTCATCCTTCCGCATCAACGTATCTTTTCTTTGTGTCGTACTCTCGTTGTGTGTGATATTTCACAGATCTCTCTCGCGAGCTTCCTCCCTCTTCTTTCGCAGGACTTTTTCGACGTACATCGACACCTTCTCCCACCCATTTTCCGAATATAGCATTATTTTAATGATGCGTTCCTGTGTTAGTTGGGTCTCTAAATCTGCTTCCAGGTGTTGTTTCTCCGCTACCCACCTGCTGCACTCGAAAAAAGTATGCATCGGTGTATCCACAGAATCAGGATAGTATGCACAATTTGGGCTCTCCCTTAGTTTCCTTCGGCATAAATAGCTGTTAAAGCAGCCATGTGTTCCGTCAGAAATTTTGTTAGATAAAACTCTCCGGCTCTCCATGTTTAAGTATACCACAGCGTCAAATCTGAGTGTGTGCCCACTTTGCTGTCGTTGTCTTCTGCCCATCGTTCATGCCAGACTCGCAGGGTATGATCCCTGACTTGCGCCATGGCATTCGCCATCCCAGATTTTCTTCGATGAAGGTAAGTATCTCGTCTCTCTAAGGCCAATAGGTCGATGGGTATCATGCTGGCTATCATGCTGGCTATGAGCATTTATTTATATTAGCTATTAGCTTCCTTCGGCGCAAGGTAAGACGCTTTCTCCGGGCCATCTGGTACACTTTGCCGAGCTCTAAATAGCAGCCTTCTTGCTCACAGATAGGTTCTTCGAAGTTCGCTTATCTTCTGAGTCCACCAGAAGACCGGTTTCCACTTCCTAACATCGTTATGTCAATTAATTTTTCAACTTTGTCCTTATCTATGTTGTTCGGTTTTGTTTCATGAAGTAAACGACTCGCGTTCATGATGTTAACTATGAATGCTTCTTCGTTCAACTTCTTGACATTCCAACCTTTTCTGGTCTCCATCCTCATTGCCGCGACACGTTCTATGACCCTCTCTATGCAGAAGAATATATGATGGTGGTAGCTGCCGCTGTAGTCATCAAGAACACACCATTCCTTAATATCTCTTGCCAGGCGCGATGTGGCCAGAGTAATATCGATGATTATTCCCCGGCAGCCAGTGCGCTCAACGGTGGGTTTATCACCTACGTTCATGACAGTCATGTCAAGTCGAGCGATCATATCAACTATGTTGTTCCTTCTTGAATCAGCCCATTGCATACCCTACTCTTTGGATTTGGCGTTGAGATCTCCTGCTACTATGATCTCCCCATTCATTGAACGGATTGCCTCTTCTAGGTGTCCCAACTAAACACTGTTGTGTTATTTACACTGACCATGGTCTATTACCGCAAGGTCGCGGTTTCTAACCCATATGGCTACCGTAGATGACTCATCAAAGAACCATCCGGGACCCGGCGCTCTCATGTACTGCTCATGTGCACATGTTCATGCGTTCTCTGGGACAAAGATTTTGGGCGAATATGCATCTGGTTTTGGTCCGCCCCGGGTACTTTATGTCCCCGGTACCCTCCATATCTCGCGAACTTTCCCCTATCCGCCACCATAGGGTGCGCCCGATGGGTGACCAGCAACACCGCACGAGAGTAGTAGTAGTAGTGGCGGTAGTTTTCTTCCTCGGAGAGGTGGGGGAATGCTTTACGCACCATAAGGGAGCCATAAACCTCCATCTCTTGTCTCGCTTCCCTTTTCGATCCCGGTACTGCTGTAGTATTAGACTTCATGATCGTGGGACATGTTGCTATCCTCAGCAACCCGATTCTGGTAGTTGTTCCCTTCTCTTCGTCCGTAGGAACTGTTCAAGGTACCTGGTTACAGCAATCCACTTTTCTGCGGAGCTCAGCATAGTGTCGAGTACGGAAGCTTGCTCTAATAAGATATCATACCTAGCTGTAAGAATTTCCCTTTCATGTTTCCATCTTTCACACGAATATAATGTGTGAGCGGTGTTGTCGACAGTGGACGGGTAGTAGTCGCAAAACTGTTTATTCCGCATCTTCGCTTTCCACAGATATATATACAGACCCGTATGTGCTCGCTGAATTATAGTTTGGAGTCGATGTAAATCCCGAGGTATTTGATGCGCTGTACAGCTTGGATTACATGGCCATTTACTACAACCCTGTCAGGTTCATGCAAAATTCTTTTCCTCGTAAGGAAGACCATTTCAGCCTTCCTTGTTGCCAGTTGTAGACCCAGCTGGGATAGCCAATCACTTATGCAGTGTGTGGCAAATTCCGCTTTCTGCGCTAGTTGATGCAAGGTTCTTGGGTCAGGCCCAAGTGCTGAACCATGTGTCACTCCCGCGACAATCCATCTCTTTTGGAGTCCCTCGGTGATATCGTCGATGAGTACGCGATTGAAGAAGTAATCATCTAGGACTGTGCATAGTATATAATTTCGTCTCCAGTATGTTAATATGTCCGCCCACCATGCCGAGTTGAAATCATTCTTGATGTCCAATGACACAACTGCGCAGATGTTTCCAGATCTGTGGTCTCCCATCCATGCCGTCAGCGTTGTGCCTACAATGTGCGAGACAGCATCCATTGTCGAATGACCTGGCCGACAGCCGTATTGGGCGATAGAGATACTCGCGGCTTCGTCTATTGTTTTTCCAAATCTACCTCTAAGTTGCCTCTCGTACACTTTCCCGGCATCATCAAGCATACAACGCGATGGAAGGATGAGGGTGTGATCGGTGAACCTTTCCCCTTATCTAATAACACCAACTTTTGTAATTTCCACCTATCTGGGAAACACCCTGCTATCAAACATGCGTTGTACATAATTAATAGCATCCGTGGATGACCCACATCTACGCTTTTCAGTACCTCAGCGGGGATACCGTCGGGTCCTGAAGCCTTTCTGTTCTTTGTAGCTCTGACTGCGCTAATTAGTTCTTCCATAGTGAATGGAGGGATCGCGTCATCGCTTTTCTTGAGTAACCTCGCCCTTTCCCCATGAGATGGAAATAATGAGTCCACTATATCAGCAGTTACTACCGGGTCGAACGGGCCAGCTGCAGATTGGTTGTGCAGACGCTTTGTAACGATGTTGTAGCTACGGCCCCACGTATTGTTATCTATATGTAGGCAAAGCTCTTTCCAGTAAGCGGACTTTTTTTGTTTATTGCCCTCTTCAGGTTTTGTTGAACTTCCCAGTATCTTTCGCTTGCAAGGTCAGCATATCCTTTTTTCTGAACACGTTGAGCCTTTCGTCGATGTTTGAACGCAGTTCTACGCAACTCCGTGATTACTTCCATCGACCAGTATACCGATCTCCCTTTAACCTTTGGCGCTTTCTTCGGAATTGATATGGCACAGCCCTTAAAGATTAAATCCATCGTAGTATTGACGATTTCCTCTGCGCCTTCTCTTGAGATCCAAGTTTCGTCTAGCTGTTGTACGTAGGTAGGTGACTCGTGTGTGTATCTAAAATTTTAGGGGATGTTAATAGAGAATTGTATGTATTGGTGGTCAGTATGCATATAAAGCTCGAGTGTTGACCAGCCTGATATTTTGAATGAAACGCGTTCGGACGCGAATGTGACATCCAGAATCGACCCATTTGTTCCCGTTCTCCGAAAAGTGGTCACGTTTCCTTCATTCAGCACAACTAAATCCAATCTAGCCGACAGCTCCACGATGTGCTCCACGAAGCCCTCCTCTGCATACTGAATAGAACACGTTACGTCTTGTCTTAAAAATAATCTTATACTTTTGCCGACTTTCACGCACAGCTTATTTTAAAATAGTTTTCATTTTATAACGAAAACAAAATAAATAATAAATAATTAAAAAGAACATAATTTTTTATATTTAAGTTGTTAATTTGTAACAGTATTTAGACGTATTTTTAATAATAAGAGAACATCTTTTAAATAATTGAATTTCCTTTTAGATATTTTGGCGTCTAACTATGAAATTTAACATTTATATTAATTTATGTTCAACTTATAGGTGACGTGTTACATTATAATAAATAACAATTAATACTTTTGAATATGAAATGGTAAATATCGTGCTTGTTCTTAAAGGATCAGTGGCTTGATTCGGTTAAACGTTATATGCATAATACATAGATAATAAGACGAGATACGAAAAAGAAATGCGGCAAGCGATTTAGGAAAATATTTGATTCAACACAGCAAAAGCGTCGAATTAATATAATGAAATGAAGACGATCAATAAGAATACGATATTAATTTGTGCTGCCATCTATAGGTTTTATTAAATTGACATACTCGACTTAACACAATAGAATTCAAGAAAACCTATTTTACCGACTTCACAAAACTTTTATCATGTATATTATATAAGCGACCTAAAGCATGCCCGGTTCTTCGTTTCGTTACAATCTAATTAGTGTTTCACTTCTCGTTCTTCGTATTGAATCATTTTCAATTATGAAATTTGGTTTACGGAGTCGGAATCATCCATCTCACAAATTCCAAAATCAAGTACAAAATATCAAGGAAATTGGATGTAAGGCAAAATTGGTGTTTAAAGGTTGTTTAGTAAATTATTGAAATAAATTGATTAAGAGAAGGATAGTATAATAGAAGGATAGACATGAAATTAGCGACTACAAAAGTGTATCAGCATTGTTTATTTTACCTGTACTCATTAAATCTTTAGACGTCCGAGCTGTGGATATTCAACAGATTTCTCCAAATAAGCCGACATTTGGATATTCTAAGTTAACGAAATCTAATGTTATATCTTTTAAGTTGAAACATTTTCTGTACTTTTTAATCATTTTCGCAATGATAAAAGTTGCGTAATCAAGTAGAAAATATGAATTGCAAAAGAAATCTTATTTTTTTAATAGATCTATAATTTGTACCATGTGATCCATCACGGTCATCGAAAAGTATCGGACCCCCCTAATATCTTCAGTTAGAATGCACTTAGGAGAAAATGTCCAATAGCAAAGTTGTATGGTTTCAAGCGGGGAGTAAGATGATGACCTTGACTTTGACCTTGACCATGTCCTTCAAGGTCATTTCAAGGTCAATCTTATTTTCTTAAATAGAACCCCCTACATTTTATTGCATATTCTTATAGCTTATCTCGAGGGCTTTCCAAAACACTATAATAAAATATTTTTTTATTAAGTACTTTTTGAGTTATAAAGGTTTGAAGTTAACAATTTTTTGACACAAAATGTAGAATATCTTGTAAAATATTATTTAGTTTTCAGTAATCATAACCTTAATACTTTTGTGCGCGGAAAAATGAGACCAATTAATTGGTTTAAAGAAAATACATTAATCGGATCCCCCTAATATTTTCAGTAAGAATGCATTTTGGAAAAATGTCCAATAGCAAAGTATTGTACGGCTTTAAGCAATTATGCTAATAGGCTCTGGCGAAAAACTGCCCGAACGTAATCGCGAGAAACTGCTCGAATGCGTGATTTCCGAAGGCGTTAGCGGGAATCTGGCCGAAAGCGTTGGCCAATCTTTATTCTCTCACTCTCGCAGGCACCAATGTACGAGCTCTTGAACAAACAATACGGATCACTGATTTGAAACTTTGATGCAGTGCTGTCTTCTTCTTAGCGAGCAGCATTCACCTCGTGGACGAAAACGAACAGCCTCAAACATTTTTTCTGTAACAAAAGAAACCACTGCGCTTCAATTGATTATCCCAAACATCTTCATTTTGTTTCCAATAGCCCAGAAATTTTTCGTAAATATTATTAATTGATCTATTAGATTTTCAGTTGCTCAACGAGCTTTTTGCTAGTGCTGGTTAAAATAAACAAATCGATAGTTGGACCAACACTTAATAATTAGTATTTTTCTCTACTTAATTATCTAGATCAATTTCCTATCACTTACCTGATTAATTCTTCTTCGCTCTAATTAAGAATGGCGGAGCTTTCTGAAAGAGATCGAATAACACTGTTAATGATGCGAGGATGGGGAGATCAACAAAGAGGGTATAAAACAGTAACGCGATTATTCAGTAATCCGTACTATTCAACGTTTCGAGGCCATTGGTAGCGTTAAAAGCCGCCCAAAATCTGGTAGACCTAAAACAGCAACAAATAATGATAAGGCATTAGATGTTTTACAGTCTTTCGTTGAAGATCCCCATATTTCCATCAATCGCGTTGCACAAGAACACGAAATCGGTCATGCATCTGTCAGTAAAATTCTGAAATTGAATAAATGGCATCCATACAAACTCCATTTGGTCCAAGAGTTGTCCGAAGACGATTTTGATAGACGCATCGAATTTTGTGATCTTATGATGGAGATGATTGTCGACGATCCTCTATTACTTGATAATATTGTTTTCTCTGATGAGGCAACATTTGAACTGACTGGAAATGTAAATAGACACAATTGTAGATACTGGAGTGATGTTAATCCTCACTGGAAAAGAGACAATCCTACTCAATATCCACAAAAAGTTAACGTATGGGCTGGTATTCTTAATGGTAGACCAGTTGGCCCTTTCTTCATTGAAGGCAATTTGACAGCACAAGTATACCTAGTCATGCTTCGCGAACAAATTGTTCCAGCTATTCGAGACATAGCTGGTGGAAATATGGATGAAATTTATTTCCAACAGGATGGAGCTCCACCTCATTATGGTGTCATTGTCCGTCAATATTTGAATGAGGTCTTTCAGGACAGGTGGATAGGGCGAAGGGGTCATATTGAGTGGCCACCTCGGTCTCCGGACTTGACCCCACTTGACTTTTTTTTGTGGGGTTACTTGAAAAGTAAAGTTTATGCCACCAAGCCTGAAGATTTAGATGATTTAAGAGGGAGAATAACTCGAGAGATAGAACTAATACCGCCAGAAACGTACCGGAATGCGGTTTCGGCTGTTTATAACAGATTGGCACATTGCCAGGCTGTTGAAGGGCAACAATTTGAACATTTGTTGTGAATTGTTTGGTACAATTAAATATTTTGCCCAAGCTAACCAATTGGAATTAAATTTGCCTTAACTGGCCGGACTCACACACCACTCTTGCCTTAACTGGTCGGACTCGCACACCACTCTTGCCTTAACTGGTCGGACTCGCACACCACTTAACAAATTGTTAACTTCAAACCTTTATAACTCAAAAAGAACTTAATAAAAAAATATTTTATTATAGTGTTTTGGAAAGCTCTCGAGATAAGCTATAAGAATATGCAATAAAATGTAGGGGGTTCTATTTAAAAAAATAAGATTGACCTTGAAATGACCTTGAAGGACATGGTCAAGGTCAACGTCAAGGTCATCATCTTACTCCCCGCTTGAAACCATACAACTTTGCTATTGGACATTTTCTCCTAAGTGCATTCTAACTGAAGATATTAGGGAGGTCCGATACTTTTCGATGACCCTGTATATCAATAGTCGACAAAGTCCTTTTTAAATTTTAAACAGCGTTTTTGAAGTGTTTGCCGGATACAATTTCCAACAACTTGCGGGATCCCTAAGGTGAACTTTTTCTTTCTTCTGCGGTTTTCGCTAGTTATAACGTTTTTACCAATAGTTATCGATATTTGTGTCAGTCATCTGTCGAATCTGTCGTTCTTCGTATTCTAACATGACATCCTCTGATAGTGCTATTGTTAGAATTTTTCTGTGACAATGGTGTATCTCGATTTCATATCATACGATTCCGGTATTCCTCAGTATGTTCTCTTCGTTCAGGAGGGTCGTACACTAACCGAACATTCTAGATTTTGGCGAATTCTAGAGTCCTGGCCGGACAGATTTTCTCCAACTATTCAGACTATTTACATTTATTAACGACAATCTCGAATTGCGCATATCAAAATTTAATGCAGTTGACAAAAATACCACTAGAACCAATGCCACAAGAGCTTTACCGGAATTGCCCAATAAGTTTTTCTCTTACTTAAAGATTTTTTAAAATTAATGGAGAGAGACTAACTGACAACATGTAAGACAAAATATTATTAAAATAACAGGACGGAATAACGAGATTTTAACCATTTATCCCAATGTTAAGTAAAAATACGATAAACTGTACAAAATTCCTTTTTTCCTTGATGGAATTGTACGCTCATAAAGGAGACTTCGGTAAGCAAGTGAGAAATCCCACGAGATAATATGAGCCAAATCTTTATCACACTCACAGTTACCATATGAGATTACCCCCTAAACCACCGATAAAAATATCACCATAAACATTATATGCATATTCAATGGTTGGACATTATTAAAAATGTTTTTATTTGAAAAAGGCGTTAGGATTGAATAACTGAAATCCACAATTGTATTGCAATATATCAACGTTATTTTGATGTCGTTGTACATAAATCACGATCTCATATTGTATCGCGGCATACAGCACAAAAACTTAAGCTATCCCATCAGCTTCTTTATTATCTATATTATATTAGTTTTCAACCCCAAATACCCAACAAAATTTGCTCATTGAAAATAGAAATTCCTGTAATATATTTGAATCACTGTCGTATTTTTCGTTTGGATACACTTTGGTCTCTGACTGTGTAACCAAAAGGAGTACTATCCTTTTAAATCTCTATAATTTTGATGCCAACGCTTCTATCCCTTCTCCCCTGAACATCTTTTGGAAGGTTAAAATTAATATTTAACCCTTTGCGGAATACCCGTGCAAAAAAAAATTGATACCTGGTGGATCAGTGAGTGATCCATGACTGATCCGTAGTAAATCTAATTCGTTGATGGTCTGTCATTTGAGACGATCACGGATTATAAACGGATATTTAATGGCTTTTATTCTGGCAAGCTCTGATCCACTATAAATGCGTGCAATGTGCATTTCTGGTGTCTGAAAAATTTACAGAAAGTACTTCAAACATTCGTATTAACGATCAGAGATGGATTTGCAACGGACTTCCAAGTGCACTTCAATTACGCCAAAACTACGTGAAAAGGTATTTTGTTATCCGAGACAATCGCGGATTATGAACGGATATTTAATGGTTTTTAATTTGGCGAGCTCTGGTGCACTATAAATGCGTGCAATGCCCATTTCTGATCTCTGAAAAGTTCACAGAAAATACTTCAAACGTTCGTAGCCAATTATCTGATATGGATTTGCAACGGACTCCCAAGTGTACTTGAATTACGCTAAAAATGCGGCGAATGGCATTTTGTATATCGCCTTCAGAGATGCACCGATAAGATTTGTAGAAATAACTGATGTGGAGTTCATAAAGACTACAAATACTTAAAAAATATGCACATAGATAATGTAAGTATTGGCTTGAGTGATTCACCAAAAATATGTGGTAAATTATTATATGCTGATTTATGACGGAATTCGGGCGAATATTCTCAAATGCATCTAAAGTACGTTCAAACACAACCTAATTGAGGCCTGAGAAGGTATGCAAAATATTCAGCGAAAATGTTTCGATGCTGATGTACAAAGTGGACTTCGTGCGACCCACTTTTTTTTTAAACATTACCAATTTTTATGCATACTTGAACACACGAGATTCTATTATTAGCCTTACTTGCAATCCTGAAACTCGCCGATTATTATAAATTTAATTAATTTTCAGCAGTGAACTAAGGAGTTATATACTTTAGAATTTTCAAGAAATCGATTTTTCGAAAATGACATACATCTGATATCCCAGATCAATGGGCCTGGAGACGATGATACTATGTAATTATACACAAAAATTGAATTTCATATACTTTTTCTGCTTTTCAATGTTTAAACGCGTTTTTCTCGAAATGACTTACAAAGTTGTTGAACACGATATATCAAAAACTATTCAAAAGCCGCCATTGTGCGAAAAATCAATATTTTTAAAAATCCATCTTTCAATCACCAGCGAAGGTCAAATATTAATGAAGTTTCTTTGCCTTTTTGATATTGTTCGATTATGGAGCAGAAACGTAGAGGTGGTGGTTCAGGTTCGGGGAACGGGATGAAATGCAGGTTGATTTCCCAAAAAAAAAAAAAAAAGAGAATGGTCTCACTAAACTCTTTCACAGTTTATTCATACACCTTAAATCCCAGAGGCTCGGTAATCCAAAAGCTGAGATAAAAGTCAAACACTCGCGAAACAATTTTCGTTAATTTGGACAAGCGTGGTTTAGCGCGTCGCGTCGTTGCGTTAGATACACCTTATTCGGACACGATCTTGATTGTTCGGCTGCCGCGAAAAGATTAAACGGATCGCGAGGGACCGGATAACGCGCAACTGTGAATTGCGCCAAAATAAAGAGGGCACCATTTTCGCCGGAAACTACTAACGGCTTGCTTAGGGCAAGCTTCAAACCAAAAATAATATTCTATATTTAGACATACCGCCCCCCGTGAGCCTCGCAGGGCTCGCAACAAACTTAACTTACGAACCCTCTAAATCTATCGGCAAACGCGCGATCTGGGTTATCGGCCGTGTGAGAGTAGACGACTTAGTTCGGAGCGTAACAACGCGTGTGAGGCCGTCGGTACCCGGATGGCACTTTATCACCCGCGCTAGTGGCCATTTTGTCGGCGGTAAATTTGGACGCTTTACAAGCACTAGCTGTCCTTCAACTATAGGCTCTTTCGCGAACTGCCACTTTGTCCTTTGCTGCAGAGAGAGCAGGTAATCCGCGGACCATAATTGCCAAAAACGTTCGTACATTTGTTGGCACGCTTGCCATCGTGACAATCTGTTTTTCGAGACGGTTAGGAGGGATTCTTCAGGAACAGCATTTAAAGGACCGCCGATTAGGAAGTGTCCTGGAGTGAGCGTCTCCAAATCATCGATATCGTCAGATAGTGGGCCAATAGGGCGCGAATTTAAGACGGCTTCTATTTGGCACAAGACAGTCATCATCTCCTCGAAGGTCGGAGTGTGTTCCCCAAGAACTCGTTTCAAATGAAACTTGGTGCTCTTGACACCAGCCTCCCACAGTCCGCCGAAGTGGGGGGAAGCCGGAGGCAGGAATTTCCAAGTAGTTCCATCGGTAGCAAGGAGATCTCGAAACTCATCGTCCTTTATTGCGTTTTCGAATGCCTGCGACAATTCAGTGTTAGCACCTACGAAAGTCGTGCCCCTATCACTGTACATGCAGCTGGGTGTTCCTCGTCGTGAGGTGAAACGCTTGAACGCGGCGATGAACGCGGCTGCCGAATAATCGGATACCAGTTCTATATGGATCGCCTTGATGGCGAAGCAAACAAATAGCGCAATATATCCAGCATGCGCCCTTCGTCCGCGGCCGCCAGCGATTCGAACTTGGATGGGACCAGCGTAGTCCACACCGCAATGGAAGAACGGGCGCAGAGGGCGCGTGACTCGTGGGACTGGAAGGTTCCCCATCTGTTGCGAGCCTACTATTGCACGGAGGCGCGCGCAGGTCACGCATTGATTAATGACTGAGCGGATTATTTTCTTCGCTTGAAGGATCCAAACAGTCTGCTGCAAAGTTTGGAGCATAACTCGGATACCTCCATGGAGACATCTACTATGCGTATATGTGACGAATTTGCGGACCACCGGGTGCGCGCGAAGAACGATCGGATGCTTTACACTCGGAGAGAGATCCGAGTTGTGTAAACGGCCTCCAACCCTAAGGAGCTCTTCAGTATCCAGAAAAGGATGGAGAGCAGCCAACGAGCTTTTGGCTGAGATTGGTGAGCTGGCCTGCAAACGGGCTAGTTCGTCAGAAAACAACATAGATTGCAGCCATTTAAAAACTGTAAGCGTTGCTAGCTGAATTTCGGAGGATGTAAGAGGTCCTCGTAGGTCAGAGTTGGACATGCGTCGCCGCCAACGCATCGCATATGCAAGGACACGAGTCAGTCGTTTCCAAGTCGAAATTCGTTCGGAAAGAGTGGAGAGGGTCTCATTATGCGGAATCACCGTCGTCGCGACGAGGACTCGGCTTTCGAGTGGAGCGCTGTCATCGAGCGTGGGCGTAGAACGCGGCCAAGCTTCTGGAGGTAATGCGAGCCAAGGAGGTCCAGAGGTCCATAATCACGACATTACCAATTCAGGAGCAGAACAGCCGCGCGACCCGATGTCAGCCGGATTTTCTGTTCCGAGGACGTGATGCCAGCGCGCTGTGGGAAGTAGTGTTTGAACTTCTGAGACGCGATTGGCAACGAATGTCTTCCATTTAGTGGGAGACTGCTGTAGCCAATGGAGCACAATCGTTGCGTCGGACCAACAATGGACTGGTAAGAGTGCGAACTGTTGAATTTTGCGCACAAAATCAAGCAATCTTGACAGTAACACCGCAGCGCACAATTCGAGGCGCGGAATGCTTAATTGCTTGACAGGTGCAACTTTGGTACGACTCGTCAACAAAATAACATTCACCGAATCTTGGCATGCTACACGGATGTATACGACGGCAGAATATGCGGAGCTCGACGCGTCTGAGAATCCGTGCAACTCGCAAGTCGTTTGGTCTGGAATTTGTCCTGTCCACCGTGGTATGGCGAAATCGTTCAATGCAGGGAGAGTGCAGTAAAAATTGATCCATTGGATACGTATATCATCTGGAATCGGGTCGTCCCAGTCGAGAGAGAGTAGCCAGAGCTTTTGGATAAGTATTTTGGCGGTAACAATAACCGGCGCGACCCAACCTAAAGGATCGTAGAGCTTTGCGATAATCGAGAGTAGCGTACGTTTGGTAAGCTCTTTAAGCGGTGGGACATCAACCTTGAAACGGTATTGATCCTTGACTGGGGACCAAGAGACACCAAGGATCTTGATGCCTTCATCCTCTTGGAGTGGTCTGTCCCAGGCGAGCCCATGATTTGACGGATCAAGGTCACACAACAACTCAGGCGAGTTACTGGCCCACTTACGTAAAGAGAAGCCTGCGGAACCCAACACGGAGATGAGCTCATCACGAATACGTCGCGAAGTCGCGAAATCGTTAGCTCCGAATAATACGTCGTCGACGTACAGACCGTGACGTAAGACATCTACGGCGTCCGGAAAGCAATCGTTATTGTCATTGGCCAGCTGTCCTAGCACGCGAAGGGCGAGATACGGAGCGCTGGACACACCGAAAGTGACTGTATTAAGTCGGAAATCCGCGATCGGGTTGGACAGAGAATTTCGCCAGAGGACGCGCTGATAATCGCGATCTTGCGGGTCAACCAAAATCTGGCGATACATTTGGGTTATGTCCGCGCAATATGCGAACTGAAACGTTCGCCACCGTAGCAGAACGTGGCCCAACTCGGCCTGAAGTTTAGGTCCCGGAAGAAGGTGATCATTTAGGGACGTACCGTTGGTTGTAATATGCGACGCGTTGAACACGACTCGTAGTTTTGTCGTGGTGCTAGTTTCCTTTTTCACGCCGTGGTGGGGAAGGTATACAGTCGGTTGCATACTACTATTCGCGTCAACTCGTGTCATGTGTCCTTGGCGCTCATAATCATCTATGAAATCATGATACGCTTTCGAATCATCCGGACGGTTTGATAGACGTTTCTCTAGCGAGGTAAACGATGACACTGCAGTGCGTCGCGATTCACCAATATTCACCGAGTCGTGGCGAAACGGGAGGCGAACAACGTATCGTCCACTCGCGTCTCGATAATGAGTAGATATAAAATGCTGCTCACATTGTTGATCTTCAGGAGAGACAGAAGTTTTCGTAGGAATCGATTCGATTTCCCAGAATTTCATGAGCGTACTGTTGAGCTGCGAGTGCTCAACGCAATTATGAACGTAGAGGCTAGACAAAATTCTATCAGAGGGAGATGTCGTCCATCCGGAGAGGACCCAACCTAGCACCGTATTTTGAGCCGTTGGTTCTCCGCGTGAACCTTTAATGAGTCCGTCCAGGAGAAGGGACCCGTATAGATCGGAACCGATAATTATGTTAATTGGATCGGAGCTCGAGAGTTCGGGGTCTGCTAATTGCAGGCCAGACAGACGCGGCCATTGCGTAAGTGAGAGCGCAGATGTCGGCACGTATGGCGTAAGTGTCTTCATGACAAGCGCATGAGTGCGGAACATGGGCTCATCACCGTGAACGGACGAAAGATAAATTTCTGCAGCCCTATTAATCGAACCCGCGGATGCACCTCCTATCCCGGTGACCGACGTGGTGACGCGGACAGATCGTGCCTTAAGGGCGTTTGCCAAATCATCCGTAATAAGGGTCCAAGTCGAGCCCTGATCAAGTAGCGCGCGTGCAATGAGAGACCGACCGCACTCGGAGCGGATACGTACACGAGCCGTTGCTAGTAGAATGCACGCCGGCCTGACAGGCTGATTGGAAGTAAGATGCGTGAGTACCACTTCGGAGTCGACGGAGTGGGAGGTAGTGGAAAGAGTGGTCTTAGGAGAGGGGTGACTCGCGGTAACCGGTAAGGACTCCGATCCGGGAGCCAGCTCTCTATGCAGCAAAGTATGGTGCTTTCGTTTGCACACAAAACATGTTACGACGCTAGTACATGTCGCCGAATTATGCGTACCTAAACAATTAACACATAAATGATGACGTTTGACAAAATCATTACGAGATGAGATGGACATATTTTGAAATCGCTTACATCGGTAGATAAGATGTTCGGAAGAGGCACAAATTGGACACGGTTTGTGCGTAGGATTCGTAGCATGAGATATCACTGACTTTAGAGGTGATGATTTCGAAACGTACTTATTATTTTTAACCGATCCAGTGTCGCGCGAGGGGTCGGAGCAAGACGCCTGTAACCCGTAACTACGATTTCGAATAAATAATTTTAAGTCATCAAACTTAGGATATACTTTTGTAGAACCCAGACTTATTAACCAGTCTCTACGTGAAACTGGATCAAGTTTCGACGTTATTAAATATACTAATATCGAATTCCACTCTTTAACTGGTTCGCCGATGGACTCTAATGCACCGACAATTGCGACAATTCTACTATAAAAGTCGCGGAATTCCGAAGCTGATTCACGACGTAAAATCGGTAAAGAAAATAAATCCCGTAAATGGTTATCGATTATGCACCGCTTATTTGCATAATGCGATTCGAGTGCATCCCAAGCTACGGTGAAATTATCGTTAGTGCATTCCAGATGCGAAATCATATTTAAAGGCTTGCCAGAAAGTGCAGATTTTAAATATAAAAACTTCCGAACATTATCCAGACCGGTGTCATTGAATACTAAAGATTTAAACAAATCACAAAAAGAGTCCCACTTATTATACTCGCCGGTGAATCTGGGCAGCTCGATGCGTGGCAGCTGAATAGTTGAACGAGGTTGAATTCGTTGACCTTGAGTATGACCAAACCTATCATCGATTTGCAGAGCGGCACAACTGGTGGTGAGCGTCTCTATGGCCTCTTCAAGTTCCGCAAGGGTATCCAAATAGATCATTTCCTCGGTCAAAAAACGATTTTGACTGAAGTATGGATGACGTCTTTCCAGTGCGACTGCAAGTTGCAGCAATTGATCGTGCACTTCACGGCATCGTGTCCAAGTCGTTTGTACATATGCCAAACGAACTCTTAGTTTCGGTGCAGATCGATCGGGTGGTGACGGGATCGATGATCGAGCTTGATGAATACTTTCAAAAAGTGACTCTTGAATTGGAAGCAAATTCTCGAAAGTATTCGAAGCTTCGTTGTCGGCCATAATGCTGAACTGATGGCAGCCTAAAGTTTATGAATGAGATGACGACAGCTGACTGGATTGTTCTTGAACGAACACAATGTTGAAGAAGCTAAGTGTTCCCAAAAACGAAGAGGCAGCGAGCGTGCAGAAAATCGGGAACGAACAGCGAGCGACGAGACAGTGCAGAGTTGAAGAGAGGCGTCCTTCCTTGGCAACGTGCGACAGCAGAATGAGCACGAAGGAGTGTGCGGTGTGGGACAGCGCAGACTCGTAGAGAGAACTCCCTTCTCGGTGCGGAATGGCAGCGAGGTAGATGCCGAAGAGTGTGCGGTGCGGGGAAACGCAGGCTCGAAGTGGGGCGTTCAGACGCGTCGAGTCCCAGGTGCGGCGGGGTGCCAGAGGGGGTCCAATTTTCGATCACGTTTTTCCAGAATGTTCGAAATGTGGAAAAAATTCACTTTTATGCTTTTTTTTTAGATTTATGACACACTGAAAATTGCACTTCACGAATCCGTAGCGTCCGAACCGATCCTGGCAGGATCGCCAAACTTTTCTGTTCGATTATGGAGCAGAAACGTAGAGGTGGTGGTTCAGGTTCGGGGAACGGGATGAAATGCAGGTTGATTTCCCCAAAAAAAAAAAAAAAAGAGAATGGTCTCACTAAACTCTTTCACAGTTTATTCATACACCTTAAATCCCAGAGGCTCGGTAATCCAAAAGCTGAGATAAAAGTCAAACACTCGCGAAACAATTTTCGTTAATTTGGACAAGCGTGGTTTAGCGCGTCGCGTCGTTGCGTTAGATACACCTTATTCGGACACGATCTTGATTGTTCGGCTGCCGCGAAAAGATTAAACGGATCGCGAGGGACCGGATAACGCGCAACTGTGAATTGCGCCAAAATAAAGAGGGCACCATTTTCGCCGGAAACTACTAACGGCTTGCTTAGGGCAAGCTTCAAACCAAAAATAATATTCTATATTTAGACAGATATCATATAAAATGGTTTAGAGTTATCGCGTTCACCGCACGAATACGGGTTTTGAATGCATTTTTTAAAATTCTATGAATAAGAGGACTAAATGAACATTTTTCGTGAAAAAATAAATCCATTTCCCTTTAAAAAAATCATAATAAAGGCACTTCTTTTGGCCTTCTAAAAGTATATAACCCGTTAATAGTTGAACCGATAATTAGAGGAATGTATGGGTAACGAATCGGTTAATTAACACGTCGAATTTGTATCATTCTTCATTGTATGTTCAGATATACTTAAAAATAAAGTAATAAAAAAATAAAAAATAATAAGTTTTCTCTAATATTTACGTAAAAATATTTTTTTATTCAGTAATTCAGACCATTGTCTTAAGAGGAGGCATCTGTGAGATTTTAGCTATTTTATATATTATTTTTTCAAAATCGAAGAAAATAGGTTTGGGATCATTTTGGGCCTAAAATTAATATTTGTTGTGTGCTAGTTTGAATTTCTTCTTTTTGATCTATTCACTATATTGTCGAATTCATTCGTAATTTTGTGTTAAATCACGAAAGAAACCCACAAAACATGACCTTGACAATATAACTTTACTTTGGATAGCTCGATAAATATTTATCGGGATCGGGTCATAACCATTCCGGCCGGTTCTTGTCATTCCTTTCAGTTTATCCGGCCCAATAATAGCTTTCATAAGTCTTCTTGCCATTTCTCCAGAATTTTTTCTATATTTTCTCGTTATAAATTCCAGATCTAAGGAGGCCACGAACACGTCTGATCCTTCCACGAGTTCAATCTTGAAACACAATAAAATTGTATTTTAATTGTAAAAAATAACATTTTGACTATCGCAAAAAGTCAGGAAAAAATTAATGCAATTTAATGCTTGGCAAGAAAACTGAAAAGTTATTTATAATTAATTATAATTATACGTATTACTTTTATAAAAATAATTATATAAAATATATAAATATATAAAATATTGATTATTATAATTATATATATAAAGCTGTGTATAAATTGTAGTGCAAATGATTATGCCGCTTCGAACGAGGCGAGTCAAAGTCTCCTCTCCTTCAACTTCCATGCACATAGCATATAGTTCCATTAATTTTAATCCAATTTATGTGTTTTTTATATAAAAGATTTCTGAAATTCTTTTACTTCTTTTTTCCTTAGCGATTTGTTTATTGATTTTAGGTGTTCCCCTGTTCCTGCATGTTTTAAGACAATCGCCGCTGCTGCTACAATTGTGTCTGAAAATTATATAAAAATTCAAAAAATAACTTAATATAGTATATAGAAAAATATAACGTAAGATATAATTGGCGTGTACGATCTTTTTTTACCTAATGTACAAAAAAAAACGCAAAAGCCATTATTATCTATAATTCCGCGCTGACCCTGGTAGAAATCTATCCAGTTTTTTTGTTACACTGTCCAGTTTCCCTATACCTTTAACACTTTAAGACCGAAACTTGTAAAACCTGGACTCATTTTCTACTAGGGGAATACAGTAGTATTTTTTATACCTTAATGAAATGAATCTTAAATACAATTTTCTATATTTCAAAGGTCCAAAACGCTATTTTGTGTACTTCAACTTATTTCCTTAAAATTTTGAAATTCACCAAAAAAAGATGTTACAAAGTACAAATGAATGTCATAACCTATGTCTTCACGTCCAATAGTCGTGGGAACGTCTAACGAACGTTGTGATTCCATATCTTTTTCGCCTTGGACTTCGTCTTTCTGCTTATTTCCATTTTCCTCGTCCCTTTTTCTGATCTTTTCGGCTTCGATATCATCATTAACATGATCCTTTTCATTGGATGAGCCTTTCAGTGAAACCATATTTCCTCCCTCCAGATTGTCGACACCTTCTGTAGAAAGTAACAAAAAGTACATAAAGATATCGCAGTGACAGAATGTTTACAGATATATACATCAATATTCAATGCATGGAAATAATTAGTTATTCTTTAAAAAAATACAGAACCCTAACAGAACAACGTTAAAGTTATTCATTTTTCTATTAATTAACATTTAATTATAAGTGATTTACATAAAAGCGACTGCGTGTTATTACCCACTTGCTCCCTTTTTTCTTCCCTATCGAAGATGCTGCGTTGATGTAGTACGCACGAGTTTCGTAACCGTTGAACATTTTTCAGAGATTTTTTAATTTTGGATTCTGATGGCTCTTCCTCTTCACTTTTACCATCTGACGACAGCACCACATTTTCTAGTACTTCGGTAGCTTCTGTTATTATAATTAAAGAAATTATTTCCGCGATCGATATGATCGAAAAATATTGAAAACATATAATTAAATGTTGATTTATTTGTATAATAATTACATAATATTTACACGAATATGCTTACTTGCTTCTTCGAAGGAACGGCGTGAATGTAATGCACCCGACTTCCGCAAACGTTGAACGCTCTTCTTAAATTTTTGCAAATGCGACTCTGATGGATTTTTACCTGGGCTTATTATTCTCCCATCTGTAAGGACTTCGATGTTTTCTAATTCTTTCCTCGATTCTGTAATAAATTGCAATTCAGTAGAGTTCTAGTTGTGCTTCTATTTTATTGTTGTTGTACTTACTATTTTTCATGATAACTTTCACTGAATACATCTTTTTCCCCACTTTGCAAATGTGCCGTTTTTTGTACTCATCTTTAAATCTCGTTCAGGAACAATACTTACTTCCCGACTGTTAGTCCACAAAATTAATGCGTAAGACATTCTTGGTTAAGTATCTGACAAAGTTTGACGGCGAAAACAAAGAAACAAGCCAACATACAAACGCCGAAATAAATAATGACTAAATATAGCATCCCGCATTTAATCGAATCGAACTCCTGTTTTGAATTTCGAGTTGTTCATTCATTTTGACTGCTAAAGCATAGGTTATATTTGATAAATGCGATAATTATATTTTTGATGCCACATTTAAAATATGTGGCATCAAATTAAATCTGTACAACATTTATTTAAACAGTGCTTTAAAGATTCATTTATTTACATTTAATTCATTGGAGAAACACGTCGAAAAGGTCTTTTTCATACAAAACTTGTTCACGTGTAACCAAATACCGGATACGACGATTTCTTACCCGAGATGATGCTCCTAGTGCCGATGAGTCAATAAACTCAGATGTTAGCATTGACATTGAAAGTAAATATTTTAGTTTTCTAAGAAAATGTTCAAAATTTTAATTTACTTTACTCTTGCTTCTGAATCATGTGATTTTATCTACTTATTAATGTATAGATGACTTAGGGAACAGTTACAAGTGAATAAATTTAATTCAGAAATCGAAGTACATAATGCTAATGAAGATGAATTTCTTGACAAATTCAAACAATATTTCGTTAACATGGAATACCGATGGAGTCCGTTTATTTGTGTCATCCCTTTTTAATATTTGGCCATTTTATTTTATAATAAATGAATTGCCATATGCTCTTCGAACAAGAGTAGAAAATTGTATACTCGGAGGACTCTGGTTCGGATATAAAAAGCCAGATCCAAACTTATTTATGTCAATTTTTGTTCAACCCTTACAGAAGCTTTATAAAGGCTTGCACTTAATTACAGAAAATAATAGTTCTATAATTGTGCGAGGAATTTTGATTTTGGGCACCTGTGATTTACCTGCAAAAGCCTTATTTATGAATATGCAGCAATTCAATGGTAAATTTGGATGCCAAGTTTGTACGATAAAAACAAAAAGTGTTAGTAAAGTTACAGTATATCCATATAAAAAAAAAATTACAACTCAGAACTTTAAATCAAACCTTGAAATACGGAGATTTGGCTCACCGAAAAAATAAGGTAGTACAAGGTGTCAAAGGTCCGTCCGTATTGTCAAAAATATGTCATAATTATGTCGAAGGTACAGCAATTGATATAATGCATTGCGGCTTTTTGGGGGGTAGCAAAAAAATTATCAATGCTTTTATTTGATAAAAAGTATTCTAAAAGGCCATGGTCATTATATAATTTTGTAGAAATTATGGATAAAAGAATTTCTCAGATCTCACCACCATCAATTGTGCAACGAATGATCCATAAAATATCTGATTTGAAACATATGAAAGCTTCAGAACTAAAGATTTTGTTATTAAACTATTCGGTACCTTTATTCAAAGACTGTATGAATGAACATTATTTTGAACATCATAAACTTCTAGTTCTTGGTTTGACTGTGTTATGTAGGCCAAGTGTAAGTCCAAATATGATAAACACTGCATCTCAAGTACTGAATAAGTACGTGATGCAATTTAAAGAATTGTACGGTTTACGCCACATGACATGCAATCTACATCTGTTGTTACACTTACCAGATACGGTCCGGAGGTGTGGTCCATTATGTGTAGTATCCTGTTTTCCATTCGAAAATCTAAATGGAGTATTAAAACGTATGATAAACGGGACAAGATATGCTGAATTGCAAATCACTTCAGCCGTCAATATACTTCAGCAATTGAAAAAGTACAAAACTGATAATTTAAGTGAAATTAGTGAAGTTAGCAGATTTTGCGAGAAAATAGAACTTAATAGTAGATGCCGACGGAAGTTGCATTTAATTTCTGCCAAAACATTTATAGTTGGATTGCTTAAAAAATTACCTGATCGTTTACCAAATATATCTAATGCTTTTATTAATAGCGGACTTTTTCTACCTAAAAAAAGTTTTTTATTTCAACAAACTTTTGGAAAATGGAATATTGTATGATTCTGAAATGTATAAACGACCAAGAAAATACAATTCATCAATTGTAAAATATCACGTGGATGATAATATTCATATAGGAATGATTGTAACTTTTATTAAAGTTGTAGGCTGTAATTGTAATGAAATCTGCGACCATTGTGATAATCTTACCGAATATTATGCAATCCTAAGAAAGTGTAAATCAAAAATACCATTTGGGACATTTCAGCTGGACTATGTACTAGATTTTATACACACTTGTGAAAAATTAAACGATGAAAACATGTTGGCGATCCCGGTAGAAAATATAATAACTGTCTGTTTTCATATTGAATGTGATAATGTATTATATGTCGTAGATCCCGTGAATGTGATCGAGTTTGAATAAAATATTATATCTCTGCAAAAAATATATTTATTATCTTAGTAGGAAGTGCACATTTAACCCCGTATTAAGAATAAGAGCCAATAAAAAATATCCACTATCGGATCGGGTTTAGATACCGCAAATTCTCAAATGTTCGCTCATTTTATACATGTAACATTATCGTGTTGAACTATGCAATTTCAAGATCAAAATTTGACCTTGAAATCCGTGGTCGCTAGGAAAAACCAGGTAAGTCCACTTTTTGAAAAAATTGAGAAACCACCGAGTTTTCAAAAAAATCACATTTACACAGCATTAAAGGGAAATTTAAAAGTTCCAGGTATATGCCCACATTTTAAGTAATCATGATAATTCGTAAAAATGTGGTGACGATATTGATAAAATATTACAATGCCGAATTAAAAAAATTGACCAAATCGAAATTAAAATTATGAATTCGATTCGATTAAATGCGAGGTTACTGTCATTTTTACCGTGTAAGTAGAGTAGGTTACCTTATAGGCCGCCGGAGACTTCCCCCTCTCCTCCCCCCAAGGCGCCAGTCCCTGAGAGGTCATTGACCCCGCCCATAGACTTTTTTGTTTTCGTCTGGTGGCCTTGAGGTAGGTCAAGGTTTGTTATTGTTTTTGTTAACCCCTTCCCCCTGAGAGGTCATTAACCCCGTTTCGACGTGCATTCTACTGACGTTGAGGTAGGTCATGACCACCCCCCCCCCTCCACACACCACCCCCTCAGAGGAGGGTAATTGACCCATACAGTCTGTGAGACAGGTCACTGTTTATTATTATTTTTATTACCCCCCTCCAAGGATGACTGCCATCTACCTTACACGTGTGCACGCACGCACGCACACACACACACACACACACAAACAGTATATGCACCGAGGCACACACGTTTTCTTTCATTCTCTCTCTCTCTCTCTCTCTCTCTCTCTCTCTCTCTCTCTCTCTCTCTCTCTCTCTCTCTCTCTCTCTCTCTCTCTCTCTCTCTCTCTCTCTTTCTCTCACTCTTTCTCTCCCGTACGCTGTTCCATTTTCTCAGGCTTACATAATATCGTATTCATAAACAGGTCCAGACTTGAAGCTCTCTTATTTTAGGGACCCTTGAAAATTTCCGTATCTCACCCACCTGCGCATTTCTCGCGTTCCCACTTATGACACATGTGATTGTCTGTATACATTCGCGCTCTCTCTCTCTCTCTCTCCCGTACGCTGTTCCATTTTCTCAGCCTTACATAATATCGTATTCATAAACAGGTCCAGACTTGAAGCTCTCTTATTTTTAGGGTCCCTTGAAAATTTCCTTATCTCACCCACCTGCGCATTTCTCGCGTCCCCACTTATGACACATGTGATTGTCTGTATACATTATTTACACTTACCGAATCGTCGAAACAATGTGGCATTGTGTCTGTCTGAAATAAAAATATTTCTTAGCTATTCGAAACCAGCAACTCTAGTGAATAATATGTCAAAGAAATGTGTCGACATCTTGAAAGGAATGAAATAAAAACTCACATTTAATCAATTCAAATTTTATTTTAAAAATAAAAAGTTTTAAATGTACAAATTTGATTACATTTTGCACTATATTGCCTACCGTAATTAAGATTACGATTAACGCATACACCGTTCTGTTGTTTTTTCCGACAATATAATTTTTGCGAAAACTGATTGTACCATTTATTTACAATATAGTCGTTTTGTCTAGCATTATTGGAGAAGTTCTTATAGAAATCATGTAAAGTATAACCATTAGCCATAGTATGCAAAAACATAACACAGTATTGACCACACACAGAAGAAGTAAAACTTTGAAGACACTTATCACTCCATCGGATCGTTTTACAGTTTCTTCGGAGGCGATGAATGTGATGTGAGATGAATGGCTGCGATCCATAACTGTCAAAGAAAATTCCGTTGCCAAATTCATTGACGTAAAAAGCGACCCAGCGAGTACCAGGTTTTGTATGATCGTCCGTATTCGCTATTATAGATGCCGGTTTCGTCCACACCCGGAGAATCAGATCCGCCGGAAATACACCTCTTGTCCTCCCCGGAATAAGTTGCAGGGCTTGTATCAGATCTTTCGAGTTCATGGATAGTTTTTTCTTTCGACGTACTACAAATGTCGCTAGTGGGTTTGTAACTGATATTCGTAGACAAAGACGGTACACATGGTCTTGGTGAAAATGTTTCCTGGTCCTCGTTTATATGTGACACTATCCACTTTCGTAGTTTTAACGAGTTATTCAATGCGCATACATATTTACCAGGTTTTTTGATTCCGTGATATATGCAAAAAGCTTCGTCTGTGTTGAGTTGCGTAAATCTCGGTGCATTGACATCGTCTTCCAAATTTTCAATAGGTCGAGTAATGATTTTCTCCAAAAATTGTTTCTTTTGATGTCCTCGTACATAAACACAGGACGATTCGCTTGTAATCTCTTGCAGTATTTGATATATTTTAGTCGCATCAGTATCACCATCAAACCCTTCGATACCGTGATGATATAGCGAGAGATACGAGTTTGTCTTGCGTAAATTTACAGGTAGTTTCACAAAATTATCAGTAGATCTGAGAATCCAATGATCGATATAATTTTTCTCGATACAAACAATCGCAATTTCTTTTAGTGTAAAAGCATGCTTTTTATTCAAGAAACCTTGAATGTCTATTACAAAACGCATAGTCGATGTTTGTGGTGCGACATGAAACGAACAACTGACATCAAAGTTCGTAGCAAGATAGTATTTTGGGACTAAATCATAAGTACCCCTCTCTTGTTACAAACTTTAAGCATTGTAATCTGTAATAATTTGACGGGAAGAATCGATTTCCAAAACGTTGTCATATTCAGCGTAAACTATACAATTTACTGTGTTTTCAAGAGCAGCGTCGAATCGTACTTCTATTCATCGACAACCACTCTTTACGAGGTTCCAATGAGTAACGCAACTTGCGGAGAGATCCGAAGTTAAATCAAAAACAAACAGACAATAGCCGTTGGCGAATTGTTCTCTCGATATTTCATTTCCTTCATTCATAAAATGAATGCCAGTGCCTGAAAATAAAGTGTGATATGCTTCTACGAAAAGTTTAGATGTTTCTTTAAAGTTTGGCCGCAGAGGCTTACTCGGAATTTGTGTGCCGTCGACGTATAGTGATAAAAAGTTGATACCGTAATTTTGAAATTTGAAAGGATTAAGACGACGATCGCAATTGAAACCTTTATTATCAACGAAACCGATAACTACTCTTTTCGGCAATTGACCTAGTATAACGTTGTCGAGTGTATCGCCGAGTAGCCCGTTATGCAATACAATTGACTTCACCTCGACTCTGGTGAGTGGATACTTTGCCGTCGTATTTGCAAGAGTTTTTGCATGTGCGAGAAGAATTCCTGGATTTATTTTGGCTCTTTTTACGAGTAACGTAATATCGCTAATGTTGACTGAAAATTTTCCATCGACGGATTCATCCATGAGCGAGAAAGCATCTTTAGAACGAACAAGGCGTAATCGTATTTCAACACCGTTTAACATAAATTTGTCTTGATTGAAAACGTCGCAGTGCAAATGACCAATAAGATCCACTATCTGTGAATTTTCCGTATATTTTTTACTCTTAACGAGTCCGACATTATCATTTCGTGTCCGTAATCCATCCATATGATTTCCCGTGTCCTTGTACCATAGGGTCGATGTCAAGTGGGACGATTTTGCTGCGGGTCCGTAGTTTAGCAATGTCTCTATATACGACCGGTACGCATAGGTATTACTGGGTGGTGATACTAACTTTTGATTAAAGAAAACATCGACTTGATTGAACATTGAATGCAAGAAATTATTCACCGGTGCAACTTTAGTATTATCCTCTGCGTGACTAGGTTGAATTCTTGCTTTGAGACTTATCATTGTATGCGCAAGATTAATGTACTCTTCACCATGACCGGGCACGACAAATTCAATCGGTGAGTCATCCGTCAACGATGACACGGGCTTATAATGTACCCAGTGCGAGCTCTCGATGGTTGTCTGAATATGTCGAGCTCCGATTTCATGCACTCGCACGAGTGTGAATGAAGGAAAGACATTATTACTTTTTAATTATCCCCAAATATATCCCTCGTTAAGTTATTACGTTTTCGTTTTCTAGACGTCTGCTTTACACTACTTTTTCTCTTGGATGTCTTCTTTTTCTTCCTTGTCGCCTTCGTCTTTTACCTTTTTGCACCTTTCGTTTCGAAATACGACCAGTTTTTGTCTTTCGTAACTTATTATTCTTACGACGACGACGACGTTTCGCGACACGCGTTGACGTATTACCAATCGAATACTGAGCAGGCTGATTATGGAGCACACTGTTATAACCCGAACCAGACATCACTTTGGAAAACTTATCTTTGGCTTTATTTGCAAGCATTCTACCAGACTCCTTTGCTCGATTTCTCAGTGATTCTTTCAAAGTTACGTTGTGTTCACTAACATCTTCGAGTACATTTATTCCTGTACGCAAGGCTTCTTTTCCAACTGCTATCGCACCCCTCCTAAGCAAAGGAAGAATACGTCTGAATAATCCTCCCAGAAAACTACCTATTCCATGACCCCGTTGATCCACAGATCCGACATAAACTTTGCGAATTCCTCGAACTCCACCACCACCAGTTTGATCTTCGTAGTACGATATATAATGATGGATCATTTCGTTGCTCAATGCGAATTTTTATCGTTCTTTAATACTGTCGCTTAAAATGTAGAGTGACTGTCAACGTCCCGTACTCGAATGGTATTGGTGCACCTGCGTGAACTCTTATATCGATTATAATCTCTCGAAAATATTTCGCGAGGAGAGGAACATAATTTGGTGGTGAAAAATGCTTCACAATAGTTTCACCGTAATTATAATTTTTACCACCAAAATTAACTACACGTAGTAATGACACTTCAGAATCATCGATCACGTTGGGCTCGCAAATGTCTGTGTACACAAATAGCAGATCGGGTATGGCTCGGGACAAACTAGCTGGATAGTAATGTTGCCTTATAAAAATTTCTTTATCGTGCTCAGTATTTAGTAAATGGTATGTATTTGTAACAGGAAATCCGAGAATCTTATTTACAGAACTATGAAACATAAAAAAGTGAACTTTTTTGCAATCTGTTTGTGCGCAATGGGGGGTAACAAAGCCACCTCGTGATTTTGCATAGTTAAATTGTAAGTGAACAGACTCCGACCAGCCAAAATACACCGATTTCAAATTATCATTAATCGCGTCGACAAAATCATATACGTCTCTATAAAAACCTTCGGGTATATTTACAGACGATTTGTCAATAATGTGCGCTCCATCCGTTGACGTATCTATGGTCCAAATTCAAAAGCACAATTATCTCGTTTTATATGAACAACACTGTAAGGAACATGAATTTCCGATAAACCTACTAACCAGGCACCGGTCAATTGAATTTCTTTGGGAAGTACTGTTGTAAATCTAGTCGTAGTGTTGTCGGGAAAGTACTTCATACTGCTGTTGCTCGGTAAAACTATAAAAAATTCAAATTTTTAAAATTTGCTGCAGGTATCCACGAATTAAATTGTTCAGGATAGCCTACCCAGCTTACAAAGACTTCCTTTTTCGAGCCTCGACCTCTAGTCCGGATGACACTATCGATTTTAAATTCTTGTTCTCTTCTATTTTTTGAGACTGTGCCCAGCTCTTGTGGATAAAAGTAACCCTCGATATCTTCTCCACGCAAGTCTTCTAGTTCGTACACAAAGAGGTTTTGGCGTTTTAAGACACTCTTTATTCGAAAAATTTCCTCGCTCCACCCTCGTTCGTATCCTTTCTTAAAGGTATTTTTTGCACTACTGATTCGAACGTTATCGCCTACCTGATACTTATACGTTTGTGTGTACTTTACAGGATATCGCAACTCAATATTTCGCCGGCAATATGAGCATTGAATAATGTAACTGAAGCAGGGGTCATTTTTATACTCGAATGTAAAGAATTATTGTAAGCATCGACAATATTTTGCATAACGTCTACGTATCGTCTGGTATTGTTACGTGTAAAATAGCGCCATATACGCTCTTTAAGCGTTCGGTTGAAGCGTTCTATAATCGCTGCTTTTACATCAGGGTGGCTGCGTGTTACTCGAAACCAAATGTTACCCTCTCGTAGATAATTCTGTACTTGTTTACCAACAAATTCTTTACCACGATCTGTTTGAAGAGTGACAGGGATTCGCTTATTGTTTCGTTCCAGAATTCTCTTAAAACCTGCGAGAACCTCGTGTGAACTTTTATCGCGTAACGATTCGATCCATACGTATTTGCTTAACACGTCTATGACAACGAGAATGTAACATTTGTTATCGTTGTACGTTTTCAACGATTTCAGATCAACAAGGTCTGCTTCCCAGAGGTCATCGACATTTGTGACGTCATATCTTAAACGTTTAAAATTTCTTCGTATGGGTCTATGCAGAGTACACGCATCTTGTGCGTTTAGTCACTCTTGAACATCATCTGGTGACACGCCATGTTTCATAAAAAATTGCCTCACATTTCGAGCACCCGAGTAGCTAACAGGATGTGAAGGGTCGTAATAAACACTTTCGATCTTATCTACGATTACATTTCGAGACCCAGCCATTCCATCTGGCTCTTGTTAGCTTCTTCTCGTTTTTCGTCGTCGTCGTCGTCAACGTCGTTGTTGTCAATATTTTCGGTCAAATTTTTCTTTCCAAATCTCGCTGCGTTTATAATCTCTCGAGATTTTTTACCAAATCGCGGGGTAGAAGTAAGATTCGAAGTGCACGAATAAAGTCTTCGCGACCAACTGGATTTACAGATTTTCGCGAGCGTGTTGCATCGTTGACGAGTTCGACGATATCGGATCCTATAATATCATAACCGTCGATATTAACGACATCTTCGTTATCCCAGGATAGACGTTTCGAGCATTGCAGATGATTCATCAATTTCAAGGCTTTCAATCTGTACGAAACTGGAACACTTTTAACTATTTCAGGGATAGAAATAGAAGATGGGATATCTTTACGATTTTTGTTTGATTCCACTTTCGATGAGTCGTTCTCACGCCGAGTATCATCTCGTTGATATTGTTCCTCTCGTTTCATACTTGCAGCATCTTCGCTGTTACTAGTATTATTATTCGTAGTCTTATCGTTTATTTCTTTTTCATCGTACAGATGTTTGGAAAAAAAATGTAAGTAACGTTGAAGCGTTTGTATATATCTTGCGAGTTTTCTACCTTCATCGAAAATCCTAGCAGCTTCTCTCCCTGGTGAAAATGGAAGAGTACACGAAGAGTACAACAAGAGTGAAATTAAGGGTACATGAAGAGTACGTACGCTTCGTGTACGGTTTGATAAGAGTACACGAAAAGTACGTACGCTTTGTGTACGTTTTGATAAGAGTACACGAAAAGTACGTACGCTTCGTGTACGTTACGATAAGAGTACACGAAAAGTACGTACACTTAAAAACCGCTTCCCGAAGAGTACAGTAAGAGTACAATAAGCGTACAATAAGAGTGATTTTGGACATTAAGAGCGATATTAAATGGAAATGTTTCTTTAACGTACGTTGAGCGTACGATGAATTTTTCGATTAGTGCGCTTAGTATAGAATGTTCTTAACATATCCAAATGTATTCGAACGTTAGCACCATGTACAAATGTGCGTGCCTATTACATATTTAAAGGGTACAGGAAAAGTACATATCATTATCATGTAAAAGGACACGTACCTGTGATTTATTAGGCATTTGCAATTTTCATTTAATTACTTTTTTTAATTCTTTTTGAATGATTTTAAGCACTTTATTAATTGTTATATGTATGCATCAACTATTTTATAAGAAGAGTACATGTAGCGAAGTAGAAACATTCTGAAGAAGAACCATGTGGTCGAAACATAAATAATATTGTATTGTATATTCATTCACATTCCGTAGCATTAATAAATTTTATTTAAAACACAAATTACACTTGAGAACACAGAATAAACGGGAAAGACACAATAATTTACATGTGCTGACTATACATTAACATCATAAAACTTACTTTCATTTATAACTTTTCATACATTTTTTGTTTAATACTAGAAAATAAATATTAATAAAGAATAAATAGTAGAATACGTATTATTGTTGTGGACGATCACATGCTATTCTCCTTTCTCCTGTTCAGCACCTTGTTACCTGAAACCGGTATACAATAAATATAGAAAAATTGACATTACAAATATACGCAAACAACTCCCAAAAATTGCAAATAATCTCGATTATTGCAATGTAATTCCTACATTAACCCTTTGCGGCATAGTGCTATAAGTTCAAAAACTCGTAACTTCGTCAAGAAAGATAATTTTCAAATTCGGTAAAATACGTGTCCCCTTATTTTCCTTGAAGAATAACATATTTACTCGCCGATTAAATCTAAAATTTTTACCTTATCCGCCTGCCTGATTTGACATGGATTTGATCTAAAGAAGTAATTTTGTTGACCCACATATATTGTTTCATTTACTAAGCAATCACATGTTACAAAAGCAACCTCACAACATTTAAAATTTTCACAGGCTTCTGCTCCAACACGCCATCTTCATTTTCCAGGAATCTGGGAAGTTCATGATTTCGTGAAACAGCGCGCGTAACAATACAAATTCTACTTCATACTTTCAGTATTATATGAAGTGTAGTAATAGTATATTATGCAACAAGGGCGAAAATTTAGATCTTCGACGATTGTGAAGTTTTTGATTCTCCGACAATCACAATCATCGGAGATCGATATTTCGCCCCTGTTGCATCCGATATTTTTTAACACGACGTGCGTGGAACTGGATATCACGCGCGTGCGAAAATTTCGCCCTAGTGGGAGCAATCGACGTTTCACGCACGGAGTATTAAAAAGAAATATACAAAAAATATACAAATTTGCTAAATATGTCAAAAAGTACGTACATGAGGTTCCCCTTGGTAAAGGAATGAAAAACATAACGATGACCGCCATAATAACGATTTTTTTGGAACTCTTTCTTCCAAGCTTCACGAGCTTCGACCGTGTCATTTTTTAATGTCGGACTCATTATAAGCCAAAAGAAGGCCCACGCCCGCAACAAATTTACTTCAGAACAACGTGTACGGCCAATCCCGATAAACGTAACAAAGGAACAAAGAACTCCCAGGAACAGAAACAATGTTGACAAATTATCCACAATATTAAAAATGTTTAATCAAAACACCAACCACGATAAACAAAAAACAATAACTAAAACTAATCTAATTAATCACTGCAATTTGTCACTTAAATGTTTGCGGAGCTGCTGATTACAAATCTGAGGCCAGCATTGGGAAATTCAAAATATGACTGATCCAATATGGCGGACACTTCTGCTTGAAACACGGTACTCGGGGTTTTTTGGGGTCGCTGATTACAAATCTGATGATATATTTTGAAAATTAAGAGCGGCTACAATATAGCGGACAAAGTATCCAAAAATGGAACCATTTTGCCTGAGGAAGATTTTTTTAATGTTTTAAGAACGGTAACACATTTTAAAGAAATTAGTTTGGACGCAGTAGGTATTTTCATAACTTCGAGACCGATAACACATTTTAAATACATTACTTGAGACGCAGTAGGTATTTTCATAATTTAGAGACCGGTAACACATTTTAAAGAAATTGGTTTAGACGAAGAAAGTATTTTGATACTGCAGAGACCGATAGCACATTTTAATGCAATTACTTTAGACGATGAGTATGTTTTTCATTTTGTGAGACCGGTAGATTATTTTAAAGAAATTAGTTTAGACGCAGTAGGTATTTTCTCAATTTAGAGACCGGTAACACGTTTTAAATAAATTACTTGAGACGCAGTAGGTATTTTCATAATTTAGAGACCGGTAACACATTTTAAAGAAATTGGTTTAGACGAAGAAAGTATTTTGATACTGCAGAGACCGATAGCACATTTTAATGCAATTACTTTAGACGATGAGTATGTTTTTCATTTTGTGAGACCGGTAGATTATTTTAAAGAAATTAGTTTAGACGCAGTAGGTATTTTCTCAATTTAGAGACCGGTAACACGTTTTAAATAAATTACTTGAGACGCAGTAGGTATTTTCATAATTTAGAGACCGGTAACACATTTTAAAGAAATTGGTTTAGACGAAGAAAGTATTTTGATACTGCAGAGACCGGTAGATTATTTTAAAGAAATTAGTTTAGACGGAGTAGGTATTTTCTCAATTTAGAGACCGGTAGATTATTTTAAAGAAATTAGTTTATACGCAGTAGGTATTTTCATAATTTAGAGACAGGTAACACATCTTAAATAAATTACTTGAGACGCAGTAGGTATTTTCTTAATTTAGAGACCGGTAACACATTTTAAAGAAATTGGTTTAGACGAAGAAAGTATTTTGATACTGCAGAGACCGATAGCACATTTTAATGCAATTACTTTAGACGATGAGTATTTTTTGCATTTTGTGAGACCGGTAGAATATTTTAAATAAATTACTTGAGACGCAGTAGGTATTTTCATCACTTAGAGACCGGTAACACATTTTAAATATATTACTTTAGACGAGGAAGATTTTTTTAATATTTTAAGAGTGGTAACATATTTTCAATAAAGTAGTGTAGACGAAGAAAGTATTTTGATACTGCAGAGACCGATAGCAAATTTTAATGCAATTAGTTTAGACGATGAGTATTTTTTGCATTTTGTGAGACCGGTAGAATATTTTAAAGAAATTAGTTTATACGCAGTAGGTATTTTCTCAATTTAGAGACCGGTAACACGTTTTAAATAAATTACTTGAGACACAGTAGGTATTTTCATAATTTAGAGACCGGTAACACATTTTAAAGAAATTGGTTTAGACGAAGAAAGTATTTTGATACTGCAGAGACCGATGGCACATTTTAATGCAATTACTTTAGACGATGAGTATGTTTTTCATTTTGTGAGACCGGTAGATTATTTTAAAGAAATTAGTTTATACGCAGTAGGTATTTTCTCAATTTAGAGACCGGAAACACGTTTTAAATAAATTACTTGAGACGCAGTAGGTTTTTTCATAATTTAGAGACCGGTAACACATTTTAAATAAATCACTTGAGACGCAGTAGGTATTTTAATAATTTTCGAGACCGATAACACATTTTCAAATCATTACTTTAGACGCATCAGGTATTTTCATAATTAGAGACCGATAACACATATTAAATATATTACTTTAGACGCAGTAGGTATTTTCATATTAAATGACTTTAATATAAAAAGAAGATTAAATAAATTAGGGGCACGGTAAGTAATATCCTAGGCTTTATGTAAACAAAAGGAAAGAAATAGTTTTCTAATGGTAAGGTTGAAGAAAGGAAAGGTGCGAAAGTAAATTTCTTAAGCCTTCTGGCTGTTAAAAGAAAGATATAGGCTTTTGAAGATAGCTTTAATTAAAGCTTATAGCTTTTTTCTATGAAGAAAAAAAGAACTTACCAGCATTATGGAGTAAGATGTTGATAGAGGGAATCGTTGTGGCAGCCTCACCAAAAGATTCATCGATGAGTTGCAGCAGTACTTACCAAACACATTTCCACGTTGAAGTGACAATCGGTATACCTAAAAAATAATTGTTAACATTTCAACAAAGAAATATATAGTTCATATATTTTTTTATATAATGTAATAAATTATACGGTTTATACTTATCTGAAATTAATTTCTTTTCAATAAACTTCTTAATGCTTCAGTATTCCGTAATTTGGACGTTTTCATTAATTATACAGATTTTGTACTAACCGCGAAAACAGGTTATGGCGCTACGACACACGCATAAACCCACACATGTTTCATATTTAAGCACCCGAACATCGCCTACACTGCCCTGCACTGAAAATCCGGCATAGAATAACGGTATTACTAGGCGTTTTTCCCTCCGCGCCTTATGCCATAGGATTAGAAAAATGAACGATAAAAATAGTACTATTCGTACCAAGGGCGTTACTTTTCCGCCCGCAGGCGATCCTCGCGCCCGAGGGTCACGAGTGTTCGCCGGAGGGTGTAAAAGTTGTGCGCCTGTAGTGCGAACAATATTTTTCGATTCTGGAGGCGTAAAGATGGCCATTTCTGCGAATAAAAACACAACAGGGCGTGAAATGATTCGGAAATGGGGCGTAAAATTGCCATTTTACGCATTCTGAATCGAAAAAATATCTGTACGCTTTATTTCGAATAACGCTTCATTATGTACACTCCTGTACGCCTTGTTTAATTCCCAATGAGAATATGGTACACTTAAATATGACTGTCAAAAGTGTACTCTTAAAAGTCTACGCGTACCTCTTATGCACTCTCGAAGTACTTTTCCATAAGGAGTACGCATGTACTCTTAAAATGTCTAAATTCACTCTTGTACTCTCGGCAAGCGAAAGGTAACTTAAAAGTACACGGAGGGTACGTACTCCTCGCTGAAGAGTACGTACCCTTCTTGTACTTTTCCCGTACACTTAAAGTGTACGCTTCATTTTTACCAGGGCTGTCTTTGATTTTTATTGCACAATTACGATCGTTGAAAGATCCGTTATTTTCATCGTGGAGAATATTTGACAGTTCCTCGTCCAATCTTGAAAGCACCGTTCCGTGTGTTTGCACAGGTTTCTTTTCACCATTTGTAGATACTTCATTTTCAGGAACAAGGATCATTTTCTTTGCGTGCTCCATACCAGACCTTATTCCTGACCAGAACTGAATAATTTAGAGAAAACAGCACCGACTATTGGAGCTAATAAAATTGGTAACAAATTTCCACCTTTCTGCAAAAGGAGAGTTTTTTTCCGTTTCCAAGTGGTAATATTGCTACGGGTGCGATAGCGTGTTTTTCTGATAGGCCTACTTCTTGTCGACAATGCGAGATTACGTAGTATATTTTTATATTTTCGAAGTAATGTTTTCTCACGCGGTTTTAATGAAACGACGCCATACAATACATTAAGTGCACATTCGCATATATGTTTTATAAGTTTTCGATCAGCCGTCTTTAATAAAGCCGCTCTCTGGCTTTTGTCAGCATGACAAAGTGCATGTAATAACGCGAGATACTTTTTTTCGAAAGGGAAACACGACGTTTTCGCAGCACGAGTACTTGCACTTTCTTCAAAAACTTCTTTACTTGAATGCTTTCCAAGGTTTCTACCGTTCGCCAATTTATTGTGTTTACTCATGCGTCTCGATACGTTCATCTTCGTGGTTTACAACGTACTGACAGCCATATATGATAATGATAATGATTAGATATGTTTACCTACGTTTCGGTACGTACGCAATTTGTGATTTATCATCAGGAAATATACAAGTACGAAATCGAAATCATCCGGTGTCGATTGCTTGAGGTCCAAAAGAAGATAACCGTGTGGATGAGAAGTTGCATCTCGATATGCCTCCTGCAGAAATTTTGAATTTTCAGGATATACCTGTCGTGCGAGATGCTGAAATTGCGCGCGGTCTTGAGGATTTTTAAACAAAACGATATAGTTAGTATTTAAAGAAATATCTCTCTGTCCGCGACCCTGATGAAAAATATTCTGTGTTATGAAAATTACACTAATATTTTTGTGATGGCTTCCTTTCGTAAAGAGGTCTATAATGGTGTTATTGGACGATTCTCGCATAAGATCGTCGATTATAATCAATTTCTTATTATCGTTGTCCTTCGAGTAATCTTCGGGGTTCGGTAACCCTTTGCGAAACTCAATTCCGCGCTGTGCAGCTAGCGACTTTCCGCCTACAGTCATTTTATTTCGATATTCATCTTGCCGTTCGGCGTAATAAAAAATGACACGATCGAAAGAGACATCCACTAAAGATGTCAAATTTTTTAAACATCTTTTTACAAAAACCGTTTTACCACAGCCCGTTGGTCCACAAACTAGACACGTCCACGGATGCTCCTAACGCGTATCCATGACAGAATTTAAATTTTTTTATTCGACAATTCTCGAATCTCAACCATTCACCATATGTTGTCAACATCGACTGATCGTGCAAATAAGAGCCGAAGTCTTATAAACTTAAGTTATGTAAAAAACCGACCTTTTTTTCTAGGCGGCGGCGGCGGCGGCGGCGGCGCGGTCCGCGGTTTCGCGAGCTTTCTTCGCGAGCTTTCTTCGCGACTTTGTAAGCTAACAAGGAGCCTGCGACTAGCGATCTTATCATCGCGGCTTCGCAAACTGATCATCGTAAACCGCGGCTACGCAAGCTGATTTACAGCGTATCGGAAAAAAGCTTACTTTTAATTTAATACCTGGTAATTAAAAAAAAAATGTAATGTGATTATTGTCTTCGTTATTGACCAACATTTATTTTGATTACGTGCAAAATAAAGCATTTTTGAATTCGTAAAAATATAAAAGTTAACTCATTTTCTATCAAAGGCAAACACGTTAGAAATTTGTTTGGACTAACTCGAGAGCGTCGTAAACATTCAAACACCTAATCGAAATCACTTGTACCTCGAAAACTTCTGCGATGAAATTAAATATAGATATTTTTTTTTAAATTCTCGATAAATCGGAAAAGGATTAAGGAATAAAATAAATCAGACACGTTAAAATATAAATTCTACAAAATAATGTATTGTAAATTATTAGAAAATTACATGTTTTCTTTTTTTTTTAAGTAAAATTTCGTTTTGTTTGACATATCAAAATATCCATATAAAAAGCAATTAATTCATTTATAACAATATTCAAGTAGATAGAAAATGATTCGGAGAGTTTTGATATTTCCACTTAAATTGTCTCTAATTTCATATATAATGTTTCGAATTCGTAAATCAGACAGAAGACTTTGGAACTTCATCGTAAACAAATATTGACGAATTTCGTCGAACACAACATTTTTACACTTATTTACATCGTTACGAATGTCACTCAAACGAATTAAATGTTCATTGACACAAGGAATAACAATTTTTAAATAAGTAATCGATGAATTTATAGATGGATTGTGACACGAAATTTAAATTAAATTAAAGAATCTCAAGAATGATTCTTTAAAAATGTGAAATTAAGATGATAATTAATAGAAAATTCAGAAAAAACGAAATGAAGAAAAACACTTGAAAAAAATGGGGTATGGAAGCACATTCGCAGCTGGTGGGGACGAACCCACGACCTTTCGATTTCGCGTCGAATGCTCTACCATCTGAGCTACGGCAACCCCGTGCATTCCCTCCGATTTAATTCAAGTCATGATTCATCAGTTCATTTTTTCTGGTTGCATCATTCCAACCCAGATGCGTTTTTTAATAAAGATGAAGATGAATTTATCGTTCGGTGATATTTCAATAAGTAATCGATGAATTTATCGGTAATCCGAACCAAACAGTGTCTGAGTTTTCATTCTGAGAATCATTCTTGAGATTCTTTAATTTAATTTAAATTGGCTGGCAAAATATTTGTCGCGCGAAATTTGAAAAACTCAGACACTATTTGGTTCGGATTACCGATAAATTCATCGATTACTTATTGAAATATCACCGAACGATAAATTCATCTTTATTAACAATTTTTAAAATATCAAACGTTGATCGTTGCATGACTATCGATGGTGTGAAATGTTGTTTTCCAAGTGTCACTTCGTCATCCTTATTTTGCGGTACAGTGGCAGATCTTTCGGCTGTCAAATCAGATTTATATTTCTTCAGTTCTATCTCTTCTTTGGCATCATCCTGGACAATCTTATCAAAGATAACTGCTTTTCTATTATAGCAGATGGTAAACGTTACTTTGAGCTCACCGAAATCTTTCTTTTCGTCTCTAAACGTTGATGTTGAAAAGGCACTTTCGAAAAAATAATCTCCAATACTTTCAGCGTTATCTGTAAATTTTGTCCAGCTGCTAGGGTCAATTACAAAACCATTGTTAGAATTCTGACTGTTTAACAATTTCACTATTGAAACGAAGTTTCCTTTATGGTTTGCCGCCAGCCCCACGTTTATCGCTTTGCCAGCGGACTTATTTAGTGGATACATAGCACCCAAGAGCAATGCCGTGGTTTGAGGAAATTTGGACATGGCAGCCGACGATGCAGGAGCCATTCGAACTCTTTTCGATAAAGATTTTTTCTTATCACTGCACACTGAATTATCGATAAATCTCGCAACTTGTTCGTTTAAAAAATCATCCGTAATTATCTGAGAGTTTTGAAGAAGCTAAGAAGAAGCAAGAATATTGACGAAGTTTTCCATTTTTATTTTTTCCCACTTATTTCACTGAACGACTTGCACTTTTTTTGTCTCTCTAGGTCTTTGCGGCACTACTGTAGCAGTACGAATGAAAAATGTCTGATCAGAAATGACTCTCTATGCGTCTAGATTGAATCAAAGTAATGAAGAGAGGGAAGAGGGGGGTGGGAAGTAAATCATAAATGTTATCTAAAAGTTTATTGCAAATAACACCGATAAAATAATTTACCGTTAACACATAAAAGGGTTTTAATTACGTCATATCACGTGAGAATGGACACATTCTTCTAACGTTGTTCGAATTTCATTTTGAGAATTTATGTAATAAATTTTTAAGAAAAAAACAATTTCAACGAAAATCGTTGGTGAGGTTTTATTTATTTGAAATAAACGTTGTAAGTGTGAGATAACAAATTGAAAGAACCGTATTCATAGGGCAATTATTTACATTGTGTGAAAAAATATTACCTCTCCTGTTTGAAAGTTTATCATAAATTATGTGATATAACATACCTATTGAAAGATATGTATGAATATGTCCATTGTACATGGTATAAGAAAAGTATATGGCTGTTTGAACATTTATCACATACTAGGTCCCGTGAGAACCTTTCATCCCGTATTATTTACGTTCTTATAAAAAAAGTAATGCACTTTATATCAAATTTTGAACAATCGACAATAAACCCATTCAGAGTGAAAAGTAAATATTTATTTTGAATGTTTGCGTTGCTCAAGTTCACAAGGATAAAATAATCCACGAATAGCTTCTTTTGTTTACAGTAGAAAAAAACGGAATATTTCTAAAATGGTCTATTTGTAAATACTTTATATTAAACCAGACTGTTATCTACTTTATGGTAAACTAAACTGATACGAATACAAAGCTTAAGATTTTGTCATCTCCGAGCTTGTCAGATTTAGTTTTGCTCTCGTTGTGGTAACATCGTAGTGATTTCCTTTGGTCGAAAAAATGGCTAGCGATTTAAGAAGTGTCTTGTGCAATTGCATTGCTTTTATTAATACTGCACATCCGTACATCAGTGAAGTTTTTGGTCCGCGATTTTTAGCATCCGCGGCTCGAAAATCGTACGAAAGACTATGTCACGATTTTCGACAGTTTTTGAGGTACATAATAGTGGACGATCGGCGTCAATTTCGTGCTCTGTTTATGACAATCATAAAACCAAGTGACACAGCATCGATGATGACGGGGGATGTTTTAAAATCGCGTGGATTGAGACACGACCCGAATTACGCCGACATTCTGGATCACTGCGAAGAAGTGCGAGGTAAACCTACTTGTAACCTGTTAGTCGGATAAATTTTTAACTCGTTGGTTCAAGTTTGTTATTTTTTTTTTTTGTTTAGAAATGTACAACGCTATATTTCGAAAAGAGATGTCCATTGGAACCGGTGATCTTGAATCGGAGAATGACACCATTCTTGTAGACAATTTGCGTCCTATTCGCGAAGAAGATCTTACCGCAGGTAATATTCGCGGAAACGATGGCAACCTCCGTCAGCCAGTACTGGCTGATATTCCGAGGACAGATCCCGAGCACCCTACGTTTGCGTACATGTCTGCACTGGATGAATGTAAGTTAAAGCACATTAATTAATCGATTACTTAATTTGAGTAAATTTCACTTTTATTTTTAAATTTAATTTGCGGTTGCATTTGTGTAGATGCGGAAATAAGTAAAATTCACGGTAATGAATACCGTCAGCGTATGAAAAAAGTTCGCGATTGGTTAAGCGATCTATACGAAAAACACAGAGAAGCAATTTTTCCTCAGACAAGTTTTTTGGAGATGAAATTCTCCAAAGAATAATTACAGGAGTCGCAATAACGATTGTCATTCGTATGTTTGTTTTTTGATAATAATGAACAAAAAATATATGTGCTTGTTTTGAAATGTCAACATTTATATAATTTTTTATTCCAGTTAGGGACGAAGAAATTCTGCGTACGCTGGACAGAAGCGAAATATTAATCCCATCCAATGATAATGATCCCGGAGCATGTGCAAACGTGCAACACTCGCAGCAAGATTGTTTCGAGAATGACATACAACTAACCAGTGAGTACAGTGATTACGGCGACGATGACATTATGCACTACAGCCACGACACTATTGAAATCAACGAGAGCGACGACGATGACATCATGGACTTCAGCAACGAAAGCGACGATGATAACGTCATCGAAGTCGAGATTAGTGCCGAAGAATTTGACGAATCTCAAGATGATTCCTCCATTGTCTACCTTAAAGATAGTATTGACAGCGTCTCACAACATGGTGGCGGCGGAATTTCTGCAGATGGTAATGTTTCCAATACAACTTATTTAACAATTGTCGATCGTTCGTTGCGAAATTATAATCGTTTCGGTGTTGTAGGACGTAAAATTATTTTTAAACTCACGGAACCTTCGATGAACATTAATCCTTTGACGTTTTTAGAAAATACGATAGAGGAGTTATTTAATATAATAATTTCTGATAATTTTTTAACAGCGTCAGGAAATAATGATAATAATGTCGATTTAATAGGAATAACATTTGACTCTACGAGTTTTGTAAAACCGGCGGGTATTTCCTTTCGAACCTTTGATAGTTTAAAACAAGAGGACTTGTGGAACCTCATAAGTTCGTTAGTGCAAAGTGCGAGAAATTTCGTACCTGACGACACATTTGAGATAAATGTGCATCACGTACGAATTCCAAACGGTAGTGGTTACAACAGGAGTTTGATCGACGAGAGTGTTTTAAAGAGCAGGTCGACTGTAACGATATCTAATGATGACAACTTGTGCCTTCGACGAGCACTTGTCGTGGGCGAATATTTCCTGAAAAAAAATTCGATTCCAAATGCAGATTTTAATTGCACTTGGAAACGCATTACGAAAACCCGTTATCAATTGCAATTTGCGCGAGAACTAATCTCTCGGGTTAACATTGCTATTCCAGAAACGGGCTGTTGGACTCCGCAGTTTATCCAATTTCAAAATTATTATTCAACTAAAGGAATAGCTGTAGTAATTTACGATGATAATAATATAGGTAACGGTAGGGAACCCCTTTTTGATGGTCGTAGTGTCATTAAAAAGTCCGACCAACTGATTAATTTATTATACGATTCGCCTGCTCGGCACTTTTCAGTCATAGTAAATATGATGGGTATCTGTGGTAAAAGAAATTATCATTGCCAATTTTGCAACAAAAAGTTTTTACGCCCAAACATGCATCGTTGTTCAAATACATGCGACAGATGTTACTGTCAACCTGCTTGTTCCAAGAGCTGTACCGTAATACACTGAGTACCATGTCTCTGTCTTGTGCAACAAGTATGCGATGCGTGTATCGACATTGACAGCGTGGATGTATTCTGTAATTTTTGTGGAATCAGAGAATTCATTTTTAAGCAGGATCCTGTTAACCAATTTCTCGATTTAGTAATTCGTACCAAGACAAATTTTTCAAAAATCGTTTGTATCGCGCATAATTCTAAAGGTTTCGATGCACAGTTCATATTAAGAGCACGAATCGAAAAAAATAGAAATCCGACAAATGAGAAAAGAAAACAAGTATTCGATGTAATTTTAAACGGAAAACATATTATTAAGATTCAAATTGGAAAAACGTATTTTATCGATAGTTTATATTATTTTTATATGCGTCTAGGTGCTTTGCCAAAAGCATTTGGTTTACCGGATTCGATTAAAAAAGGATACTTTCCACATTTTTTTAATACCTTAAATAACGAAAATTATATTGGTAATTTACCCGATGCAAAATTTTATGCTCCCGATGCTATGTCTCGTGAAGAGCGGATAAACTTTTATGCGTGGTATACAGATGCATCGGCTCGCGGTGAACAATTTGATTTACAACGAGACATTGTCGAATATTGCCGGATGGACGTAGAAATTTTAAGAAGAGCATGCATTGCTTTTCGTAAAATTTTTAAAGCTTCCGGCAATGTATGTCCTTTTACGGAGTGTGTGACGTTGGCGTCGGCGTGTTGGCGTATCTTTAGAAAAAATTTTTTAAAGTCTGAAACCATCGGTTTACTTCCACACTGAAACGGTTACAGACGAACAGATAAACAGTCGAAAATAGCAATAGAGTGGCTCCTACTATGCGAACATCAATTCAAACGTCAAATCGTACACGCTGGACGCACACGTGAATTTCGTATACCCGAAGGACCGCGAGTAGATGGATTTCTTTCTCCGAATAGCGACAGTGATAATAAAGGTCAGGTATGTTAATGTCATGGATGTTACTATCATGGATGTCCACGATGTTTCACAGAGTTACGTGAACAAAAACGGTCAGACGGTATTAGTTTTACTGAACGTTATGAAAATACAATTGCTCTAACGAGTAAAATTCGCTCTTACGGTTACGTAGTAAATGAGAAATGGGAGTGCGATTTTCTTCGCGAAAAAATCGTCAACCCTGATTTCAGAATATTTGAAAATCATCCTTTGATTCTTGAAAAAAGTCTTAATCCACGCGATGAATTCTTCGGTGGCCGAACTGGAAACACAGCTACCTATTACACTGTACAAAACGATGAACAAATACATTACACAGATGTTTGTTCATTGTATCTGTACATTTGTAAAACAGGGCGTTATCCTATAGGTCATCCGACAGTTTACGTCGGCGAAGAGTGTTCTGCGATAACCGACATTAATAAGGTGACTCTGCACGGTGTTGAAGGACTAGTTCTATGTAAAATATTGCCAGCGCGAAATTTGTATCACCCGGTACTTCCTGTAAGAATGCACGACAGATTACTTTTTCCCCTCTGTAGAACGTGTTGCGAAATTCAGTCAGTGCATGACTGTTCGCACGAGCTCGAAGAAGATCGCGTTTTCACGGGCACGTGGGTTTCGGACGAATTAAAGAAATCAATCGAGAAGGGGTATCGTATTGTTGAAGTATTCGAAATTTGGCAATATCGAATAACACAATACAACCCAAAAACGCGCGAAGGTGGTCTTTTTAATGAATACATTGACACATTCTTAAAAATAAAACAAGAAGCCAGTGGTTGGGCTCGTGAATATGTCGATGATTTATGGAAAGATCGCTACCTCGAAATGTATGAGCGTGAAGAAGGAATTCGTCTGAGTAAACATAAAATCTGTACGAATCCGGGTCTACGATCCGTTGCCAAGTTATGCCTTAACTCGTTTTGGGGAAAATTTGGGCAAAGAGAAAATTTGCCGTGAACCGAAATCGTAAATACAAGAGACGCATTGTTATAGATTTTCGCAGATGAAGAGAAAAACGTAACGCATCTTCTCCCGGTAAATGATAATGGTATGTTTGTCAATTGGATTTTCCGGGAAGAAGCAAGCGCGCAAGCGACGTGTACTAATGTCGTACTAGCTGCCTATACAACGGCCCAGGCTCGATTAAAATTATATTCCTATTTAGAAAAAATCGGACGTCGAATATTGTATTCTGACACCGATTCGGTGATTTATGTTAGCGACCGAACGAACGACCAATATGAACCGAAACTGGGTAATCTGCTCAGCAACATGACAGACGAATTGTCTTCTTACGGTGAAGGATCGTATATTGAAACATTTATATCTGGAGGGCCAAAATTTTATGCGTACCGTGTTAAAACATCGTGCGGAACCACAGACGTATTCAAAATAAAAGGTATTCGACTGAATTTTGAAAATAGCCGTAAAATAAATTTCGAAACGATACGTGATCTCGTGACGAACGATACCGATGATAATCAAAGCATTGAAGTGCGTTTCGGGGCGATAAGACGTACGGAAACGCACGAGGTTGTTACATGCAAACAAAAGAAAACAGTTAGAGTAGTTTTAAAAAAACGACGACATATATCGGACCGATATTCACTCCCGTTTGGTTTTAAAAATGTTTAATACTAATACAAATGAAAATAGTAGATACAAATTTCAAGCATTTAACAATGTATTAAAGTTAATAGAAAATAAATTAAATCTGTTTATCGCTTCGAAAAATATGTATGTGGAACTGGAATGGAGACCAACAAACAACGGTGTATGCGTTAATCGTAATCTTAATCACGGTGAGCAATATAGTGCAAAATGTAATCAAATATGTACATTTACAACTTTTTATTTTTAAAATAAAATTTGAATTTATTAAATGTGAGTTTTTATTTCATTCCTTTCAAGATGTCGACACATTTCTTTGACATATTATTCACTAGAGTTGCTGGTTTCGAATAGCTAAGAAATATTTTTATTTCAGACAGACACAATGCCACATTGTTTCGACGATTCGGTAAGTGTAAATAATAATGTATACGGATAATCATAAGTGGAAATGCGAGAAATGCGCAGGTGTGTGAGATAAGGAAATTTTCAAGGGTCCCTAAAAATAAGAGAGCTTCAAGTCTGGACCTGTTTGTGAATACGATATTATGTAAGGCTGAGAAAATGGAACAGCGTACGGGAGAGAGAGAGAGAGCGAATGTATACAGACAATCACATGTGTCATAAGTGGGGACGCGAGAAATGCGCAGGTGGGTGAGATAAGGAAACTTTCAAGGGTCCCTAAAAATAAGAGAGCTTCAAGTCTGGACCTGTTTGTGAATACGATATTATGTAAGGCTGAGAAAATGGAACAGCGTACGGGAGAGAGAGAGAGCGAATGTATACAGACAATCACATGTGTCATAAGTGGGGACGCGAGAAATGCGCAGGTGGGTGAGATAAGGAAATTTTCAAGGGTCCCTAAAAATAAGAGAGCTTCAAGTCTGGACCTGTTTATGAATACGATATTATGTAAGCCTGAGAAAATGGAACAGCGTACGGGACAGAAAGAGTGAGGGAAAGAGAGAGAGAGAGAGAGAGAGAGAGAGAGAGAGAGAGAGAGAGAGAGAGAGAGAGAGAGAGAGAGAGAGAGAGAGAGAGTGAGAGAGAGAATGAAAGAAAACGTGGGTGACTCGGTGCATATACTGTGTGTGTGTGTGTGTGTGTGTGTGCGTGCGTGCACACGTGTAAGGTAGATGGCAGTCATCCTTGGAGGGGGTAATAAAAATAATAATAAACAGTGACCTGTCTCACAGACTGTATGGGTCAATTACCCTCCTCTGAGGGGGTGGTGTGTGGAGGGCCCCCCCCCCCCCCCCGGTCATGACCTACCTCAACGTCAGTAGAATGCACGTCGAAACGGGGTCAATGACCTCTCAGGGGGGTAACAACAATAACAAACCATGAGCTACTCCAAGGCCGTCAGAACGAGATCAAAAAAGTTTACGGGTGGCGGTCAATGACCTCTCAGGGGGAAGAGGTTAACAAAAACAATAACAAACCTTGACCTACCTCAAAGCCACCAGACGAAAACAAAAAAGTCTATGGGCGGGGTCAATGACCTCTCAAGGACTGGCGCCATGGGGGGGGGGGAGAGAGGGGGAAGTCTCCGGCGGCCTATAAGGTAACCTACTCTACTCGTGTACCTGAATTGTGTCGATGTCAAACATTTAACCAAGAAATATATGTAATGGCTTTAATTTTGTGTATTAATAAGTATTGTTCCTGAACGATATCTAAAAATGAGCAAGAAAAACGCCGTATTAGTAACATTGTGAAACAATAAGATGCATTCAGCAAAAATCTTCCTGAAAAATGGTAAGTAAAGCAATAATAGACTAAAAGCATACCCATAATATCAAGTTGAGTAACTGTTTTCATATAGAATCAAAGAAGTAATTACCAAACGTCGACGATTTCACAGATTCTGAATTGTGAACCCTGGTTAAAATCTATCACAGTCGAACATGCAGAAATTCGAAGAAAAGGCTCAACATTTGCGGAACTCGGGAATATTGCATATATATAGACGCCCAAGAATTGTGATAATTTTTTCTTTCTATTTATTTATATTTATTTCTATAACAGTAGTTAAAAAATATTTCGGTCCTGGCATCAGATGGTAATGTAAGCTCACAGCAAGATCTGTTAGTATCAGCGCAGCATCTTCGATAGCGAAGAAAAAACGAAGCAAGGAGGTAAGAACATGCAGTTGCTTTTATATAAATTACTTATAATTAAATATTAATAATGAATAACTTTAACGATGTTTTGTTAGGTTTCCGTATTTTTTTATAGAGATAACTAATTATTTCCATGCATTGAATATTCATGTGTAACTGTGAACATTCTGTCACTGCAATATCTTCATGTACGTTTTGTAACTTTCTACAGAAGGTGTCGACAACTTGAAAGGAGGAAATATGGTTTCAGTGAAAGGCTCATGCAATGAAAAGGATCATGCTAATGATGATATCGAAACCGAAAAGGTAAGAAAAAGGGACGAGAAAAATGGAAATAAGGAGAAAGACGAAATCCAAGTCGAAAAAGATATGGAATCACAACGTTCGCCAGACGTTCCCACGACTAGTTGACGGAAAGACATAGGTTATGACATTCATTTGTACTTTGTAATATCTTTTTGTAAGCGTTATACATTAAAAAAATAGTGGGTTCATACCTTCGAAATATACAAAATTGTATTGAAAATTGATTTCTTTAAAATATAAAAAATACCACCGTATTCTGCGCGAAATTATGGAAAAAAAATATCTCTTTGTAGATTTCATACAAAATATCGTACACACCACTTATAACTTATGTAACATTTTTCTATATAGTTTATTAAGTTACGTTTTCAATTTTTGTATAACTTTCAGACTCAATTGTATCAGAAGCAGCGGCGATTGTCTTGAAATTTGCAGGAATACGGGAACACCTAAAGTCCATAAATAAATCGTTAAGGAAAAAAGAAGTAAAAGAATTTAAGAAATATTATATAAGAAACAACTAAATACCCTAGTGAAAATATTCATAAAATCATATGATAAATCATATGATATTTTTATAAACTCAACTGATCCATAAAGTTTTTCATGCGATTTCTCGAATCACCTAAGATATTAAGGCGATTATAAAAATCTCATTCGATTTATTATATGATTTAAAATAAATTTTCATTAGGGTTGGATAAAATGGGATTAAAATGAATGGAACTATAGGCTGTGTGCATAGAGGTGAAGGAGAGGGGATTTTGACTTGCTGCGTTCGAAGCGGCATAATCGCGAATAAAGGAAACAAACCAGCTAAGGAACAAACAAACATGTCCAGGTATCGTGCAGACATAAGCAGAATTGACAAAAAGATAGCGATGCTAAAATCGAAGATAGAAAGAGGAGACAGAGATATTGAAAGAAGCTGAGGAATGCGAGAGTGAGGAAGATGACTCTGAGGAACCGACCGAGAAGAAAATTAAAAACTCACAACTAAACTCACAAATTTAAATGTTGAATTAATTTGTTAATAGTTTCAAAATAAACTACATATTAGATTATAGTTATTAAGAAAACGTATCCAATTAAAAGAAGCATAGAAAATAAATAAGTTTTTCCTGCATATCAGTAACAAAGTTATTTTAGAATTCCATTAAGGGGAGTCTTCTAGCCCAGTCGATAAAGTAGTAATCTACGCTAAAAAACTGAAATTAAAGATGATTCGATTTTTAAAAAATTGGAACCACTATATATGATGTCCTACAAAAAATGAAAGCCGTCGGTTAAGAATCAATCGAGTATTGTCCGGAATAAATGATATTTCCTTATTCCGGATAAATGAGCGGATCGTTGAAGATTTTAGTGTTAGTTACGTTACTCTTGAATGAATTTTCGGTGAATTTGAGAACATCTTCGCACGAAGTCCACTTTGTACATTAGCATCGAAAAATTTTCGATGAATATTTTGCATACCTTCTCAGGCCTCAATTAGGTTGTGTTTGGACGTACTTTAGGTGCATTTGAGAATATTCGCACGAATTCCGTCATAAACCTGCATATAATAATTTACCACAGTTATGTGACATATTTTTGGTGAATCACTCGAGCGCATATTTTTTAAGTATTTGGAGTCTTTACGAAATCCACATCAGCTATTTCTACAAATCTTATCGGTGCATCTCTGAAGGCGATTTACAAAATGCAATTTGCCGTATTTTTAGCGTAATTCAAGTACGCTTGGGAGTCCTTTGCAAATCCATATCAGATCATTGGCTACGAATGTTTGAAGTACTTTCTGTAAATTTTTCAGACACCAGAAATGCACATTGCACGCATTTATAGTGGATCAGAGCTTGCCAGAATAAAAGCCATTAAATATCCGTTTATAATCCGTGATCGTCTCAAATGACAGATCATCAACGAATTAGATCTACTACGTATCAGTCATGGATCACTCACTGATCCACCAGGAATCAATTTTTTTTGCAAGGGTATAGTGGCATCACCTAAATGCCACCTAAATGCCACCTATTTCAAAACAATTTCTTGAAAATTTAATGTAGATGTGATTCGATTTTTCCGATACTTTTTATAATTTTATAATCATGGAATATTACAAAATGAATGTTCATCTGCTAAATTTTTAAAAGCCTTGTCAATTTATTGATAATTAATAAACAAATTAAAACAAATAGCCTGTTCAAAATACAAAATTCATTATTGACGAAACCGTTAGACATAACATTATGAAATAAATGCTGTTAGAAATAAGGAAAATATCGTTTTGAAACAATAAGCTACGGAATCAGTGTTTAAATAATCATTATTTATAACCAATTCTGAAAAATGCCTATAACTTATGCAGGGAATTATTTATAAAGTTAAAATTTTGCATACACTTCTAAAATACTGTTTGAAATGAGGAAAATTTCATTTTGAAACAGTTCGCTATGGAATCAGTATTTAAATAAACATTCTTTATAATCGCTTTCGTAAAATCCGTATAAATTGTGCAGAAAATTCTTTATAAACTTAGAATTTTGCATACACTTCAAAAACACTGTTTGAAATAAGAAAGATATCGTTTTGAAACAATTCTTTCCGAAATCATTGTTTAAATAATAATTGTTTATATCGAATTCTGTTAAATACGTTTAACTTGTGCAGGAAATACTTTATAAAGTTAAAATTTTGCATACACTTCTAGAATGCTGTTTGAAATGAGGTAAAATATCGGTTTGAAACGATTCGCGACGGAATCGTTGTTTAAATAATCATTATTTAAAAACAATTCTGAAAAATTTCTATAACTTGTGCAGGAAATTCTTTATAAAGTTAAAATTTTGCATACACTTCTAAAATACTGTAAGAAATAATGAAAATATCGTTCTGAAACAATTCGGGACGGAATCATTGTTTAAATAATCATTGTTTTTAACGATTTATGATAACTTGCGCAGGAAATTATTTCTAAAGTTAACCTTTTTCATACACTTCTAAAATACTGTTTGAAATAAGGAAAATTTCATTTTGAAACAGTTCGCTACGGAATCAGTGTTCAAATAATCATTGTTTATAACGATTTCTGTAAAATGCGTATAACTTGTGCAGGAAATTCTTTATAAAGTTAGAATTTTGCATACACTTCAAAAATACTGTTTGAAATAATGAAAATATCGTTTTGAAACAATTCTTTCCGGAACCATTGTTTAAATAATAATTGTTTATATCGATTTCTGTAAAATACGTCTTTATAATCGTTTCAGTATACTCCGTATAATTTGTACAGAAAATTCATTATAAAGTTAAAATTTTGCATGCACTTCAAAAATACTGTTTAAAATAAGGAAAATATCGTTTTGAAGCAATTCGCGACGGCATCAATATTCAAATAATCATAGTTTATAACCGTTTTTGTAAAATCCATATAATTTCTGCAGAAAATTCATTATAAAGTAAAATTTTGCATGCACTTCAAAATTACTGTTTGAAATAAGGAAAATACCGTTTTGAAATAATTCACGAAGAAATTGTTGTTTAAATAATCACTGTTTATAACGATTTCTGATAAGTTGTGCAGAAAATTTTGATAAAGTTAAAATTTTGTATACTCTTCTAAAATACTGTTTAAAATAAGGAAATTATCGTTTTGAACCAATTCAGGACGGCATCAATATTCAAATAATCATAGTTTATAATCGTTTCTGTAAAATCCATATAATTTGTGCAGAAAATTCATTATAAAGTTAAAATTTTGCATGCACTTTAAAAATACTATTTGAAATAAGGAAAATATCGTTTTGAAACAATTCACGACGAAATCGTTGTTTAAATAATAATTGCTTATAGCGATTTCTGATAAGTTGTGCAGAAAATGTTGGTAAAGTTAAAATTTTGAATGCACTTCAAAAATACTGTTTGAAATAAGGAAAATATCGTTCTGAAACAATTCGCGCCGAAATCATTGTTTAAATATTGATTGTTTATGACCATTTCTGTAAAATCCGTACAATTTGTGCAGAAAATTCTTTATAAAGTTAAAAATTTGGATACACTTTAAAAAACCTGTTTGAAATAAGGACACTAACGTTTTTGAAACAATTCACGACGAAATCATTGTTTAAATCACTGTATGTCATATTAATGTTCAATCACTGTTGGCGAGGAACAAATTAAATGAACTGCGTGATTACTTTCGGTCTTATTTCTTTCACATTATACTGTTGTCTGAAACTTGGCTTACGGATAGTTCTCGAAATGATTTTCTGGTATTAGATAACTATACCCTTACACGTAATGACCGCGGTTACGGTATGGGTGGGGGCGTGGCGATATATGTACATAATTCTATAAATTTTAAAATCTTGGAAACCTCTGATAGTCAATTGTCTTTATCCTCCGAATTCATTTTTTTGGAGGTTCGAACGCCTCATCTGCCTACTGTGTTGGTATCAGTTGTTTACTGACCACCAAGAAAATCATTTCAACAGTTTCAAGAATGTTTCGAGAAGATGAGTCCAAATTATGAACGAATTATTATCATGGGAGACCTCAACATCAACTTGAACCGTGACTGTAATGACTCATCGCGCCTAAAACAATTTGCCTCAGAGAGTAGTCTTTATATTTACCATTCTTGAATACGTTCCACAGCTCTACTGCGGACTCGTGGAGTGATCACTGTCTAGTTGACAATTCCGACAACATTGTAAGTCATCACCAGGACAATCTACCCTTCATTTACGGTCATGATTTGATTGCCATTAACTATGAACTGCTTGTGAAAACACCGGTAAACTCAATTACCTGCAGAGACTATCGACATTTCGACACTCACTTTCAAATGCTCGACGATCTCGAAGCCTACGACTGGGAAGAATTCGGTAAAGCGACAACAAGCACATCAGACGTTAATAATTTATATAATATTATTTCCTCGAGGATTTCTAGCATCTTTCATGCACACGCTCCATGTATTACTTTTATTCCTAAACATAAGCCCGCACCGCGGGTCACACAAGAACTTCGCGAACTAAAGAATGAACGCGATTCTACGCTCAGTGCTTTTCGTAGAACACTCCACCCTTCCATTAAAGCTCGTCTACTCTCATTAAATAAAAAAAAAACAAACTATAATGGAGGAAAGCCCGTGCCACCTACTATCAAAAGCACCTGTCGGGGCTAAAAAAGCCTAATCTGGTATGGAGGGAGCTTCGTAAGCTGGGTTTAGTATCACAGTTGAAAAACGAGTCAACCCTCTGTTGCACTGCCAATGAGATCAACATGTACTATGCAGCCTTAACTTCTCAATACAACAAAATACGAGAGAACAATCTCTATTCTACCAGAGAGTTTAATGATAACGACTTCTAATTTACTAATATAAGTATCGAAGATCTGGCTCAATGTATTGCGGTGATAAAATCAGAGGCGAGAGGTACGGATGATATTCCTCTTAGTTTTTGGTACAAAGCTTTTCCTGAAATCGCCTCACCTATGGTCGATCTTATAAATTTATCTTTTAGTATTGCCACATTTCCTTCAGATTGGAAAAAATCAATACTGATTCCTATAAGTAAGGTGAAAAACCCTGTGGGCCCCTCCGACTATCGTCTAATTGCTATCCTTTGTGCATTCTCCAAATTCGTGGGACGCCTGGCATATAACCAGATATCTGATTTCTTGAACAAAAGTAGCTGGCTGGATTCGCACCAATCTGGGTTTCGAAGAGGTTACAGCACGCAATCCGCCCTGCTCTTGGTAACCGATTATTGTCGCCGAGCCATTGATGAAAAGATGATAGTTATCATTATTTTATTCGATTTCAGTAAGGCTTTTGATCTTGTGGATCACGAATTGCTCATTCGCAAATTGAAAACTGCAAACCTTTCTAGCACACGGAAACATAAGTTCAGCTGTTTCGGTAAGACGTAAATGCAGTTTCTGCATGTATCAACCAGCAACGCCATCTTCCGCTCGTTTGGTATTATCCAACCTGCAGTTTCTGCGGGTCTTACTTTATCAGTATCTGTAAACATAACCTTGCGTATCGCGAGGCGTCAGTATCGCGCTTGATACGTCAGTTTTAAACTTAATTACTGTTGATGACGTTTTTTTCACCGCAGAAACTGCATGGACAAGATTGCTGCCATGTACCGGGCGGTTTCCCGCGTTTCCCGCAGTGGTGCCCAACTTATCACAATAGTATTCGACACCGATTACGTTCGCGATGTATTGCGGAATTGGGGGAACTTATGTTTCCGTGTATGGCCCTAGCCTGGTTCACCTCATACCTGTCGGGTCGCTCACAAGCTGTCCTAGACAGGGATGGAAAATTATCACCTTGGTTGCCGACTAATGGCGGAATGCCGCAGGGCTCTGTTCTTGGACCATTACTCTTTTCGATTTTCATTAACGATCTCCCTGGTGTACTCCAGCATTCGCGCCACATGATTTATGCTGATGATGCGCAAATATTTCTCAAATGCCATCCTTCTGAGATCAACAGCTCGATGGCACGTATCACTGCTGATGCTGAGCGTTTTTGTGACTGAAAACAAACTTAAGATCAACCTTGAGAAGACTAAATAGCCTTGATAGTGTGTAGCCCGTACTATATCAAGTTACTCGATCTAAGTACTCTCACTAACATACATGTCCGGGGATGTTCCTTTCCATGGGTAAAATCGACAAAAAACTTAGGAATTGTCATAGACGCCACTCTCTCTTAGAGCGAGCACATCACACACATTTCTAAGAAGGTCTACAATATTTCCCGGCAGCTAAGGGCCAATCAAAATGCGCTTCCTCTAGACCTGCGTAGACAGCTTGTCACATCACGTATACTGCCTTATTTTGATTACTGTTGTTCTGTCTACAACGACCTTAATGGGACTCAATAATTACGGGTGGAGCGGTTGCTTAATGTAGGCATCCATTTCGTCTTTTGTATTAGAAAGAATGTTCACATCACACCCTATAGAATCAAGCTTGGTTGGCTTACAACAACGTCAAGGAGATTGTACTATATCAGCATGGCGATCTTCAATATATTTAGAAGTAAAACCCCACCGTATCTATATAATTAATATGTATGGCGTAAAAATATAAACGATCGGCAACCCAGAGCGTGCTCCGAAGACCTCAAGATTCCAACCTACAGGACCGAGACTTACGCGAACTCCTTTTGTGTAATATCCATTCGATTGTGGAATGCTCTGCCATTAGACCTTAAAAAATGTACAAGCAACAGCGCCTTCGGTACTAAGCTTATGCGTCTCCTTTTGGAGTCTGATATGTCAGGCCGTCCGTTATTTAGGATTAATACATAATCACAAGTATTCCTTGTTGTGATTCTAAACTTGCGAATAAATCATTCTAACCGAGGATAATTATGAGCGCGATTATAATTATGATTAGAAATGTTCTAATTTGAATTGCTACTCAGTATTGAAGGCGAAAAAAATTCAACTGGCGCTTCCTTATATTATAACTGACTAGTTTCTTGCATGCGAAACCGCTGCGAAACTGTTCGAACGATATCAAAGATAATTATATATTATAATTCTATATCTATCACTCTATTATTGTACTTCACATTTTGTGATTAATTTTATACCATTTGTCATTCTTATATGTAGTTGGCCAAAGAAGCCTATACTTCAAGCCAAAGTTATTAAATAAGTAATAATAATAATAATAAATAATCACTGTTTATAAGGATTTCTGATAAGTTGGGCAGAAAATTGAAGCACTTCAAAAATAATGTTTGAAATAAGCAAAATATCGTTTTGAAACAATTCGCTACTGAATCAAGGTTTAAATACTCATTCTTTATAACGATTACTGTAAAATGCGTATAACATGTGCAGAAAATTTGTATATAGTTAAAATCTTCCATACACTTCAAAAATACGGTTTGAAATAAGGAAAATATCGGTTTGAAACAATTCGCGCCGGAATCATTGTTTTAATAATCATTGTTTATAACGATTTCTGTAAAATGCGTATAACTTGTGCAGGAAATTCTTTATAAAGTTAGAATTTTGCATACACTTCAAAAATACTGTTTGAAATAATGAAAATATCGTTTTGAAACAATTCTTTCCGGAACCATTGTTTAAATAATAATTGTTTATATCGATTTCTGTAAAATACGTCTTTATAACCATTTCTGTAAAATCCGTATAATTTGTGCTGACATATTATTATAAAGTTCAAATTTTACATGCACTTCAAAAATACTGTTTGAAATAAGGAAAATATCGTTTTGAAACAATTCGCTACGGAATCAAGGTTTAAATACTCATTCTTTATAACGATTTCTGTAAAATGTGTATAACCGGTGCAAGAAATTCTTTATAAAGTTAAAATTTTGCATGCACTTCAAAAATACTGTTTAAAATAAGGGAAATTTCGTTTTGAAACAATTCGCGATGGAATCAAGGTTTAAATACTCATTCTTTATAACGATTTCTGTAAAATGCGTATAACATGTGCAGAAAATTTGTATATAGTTACAATTTTGCATACACTTCAAAAATGCGGTTTGGAATAAGGAAAATATCGGTTTGAAACAATTCGCGACGGAATCATTGTTTAAATAATGATTGTTTATAACGATTTCTCATAAGTTGTGCAGAAAATTTTGATAAAGTTGAAATTTTGCATGCACTTCAAAAATACTGTTTGAAATAAGGAAAATATCGTTTTGAAACAATTCGCTACGGAATCAAGGATTAAATACTCATTCTTTATAATGATTTCAGTAATATACGTATGACCGGTGCAGGAAATTCTTTATAAAGTTAAAATTTTGCATGCACTTCAAAAATACTGTTTAAAATAAGGAAAATTTCGTTTTGAAACAATTCGCGTTGGAATCAAGGTTTAAATACTCATTCCTTATAACGATTTCTGTAAAATGCGTATAACATGTGCAGAAAATTTGTATATAGTTAAAATCTTACATACACTTCAAAAATACGGTTTGGAATAAGGAAAATATCGGTTTGAAACAATTCGCGCCGGAATCATTGTATTAATAATGATTGTTTATAACCATTTCTGTAAAATCCGTATAATTTGTGCTGACATTTCATTATAAAGTTCAAATTTTACATGCACTTCAAAAATACTGTTTGAAATAAGGAAAATATCGATTTTAAACAATCCTCGACAGAATTATTGTTTAAATAATCATTGTTTTTGACGATTTCTGCTAACTTTTGCAAGAAATTCTGTATGAAGTTAAAATTTTGCATACACTTCTAGAATACTGTTTGAAATGAGGAAAATTTCATTTTGAAACAGTTCGCTATGGAATCAGTGTTTAAATAAACATTCTTTATAATCGCTTTCGTAAAATCCGTATAAATTGTGCAGAAAATTCTTTATAAACTTAGAATTTTGCATACACTTCAAAAACACTGTTTGAAATAAGAAAGATATCGTTTTGAAACAATTCTTTCCGGAATCATTGTTTAAATAATAATTGTTTATATCGAATTCTGTTAAATACGTTTAACTTGTGCAGGAAATACTTTATAAAGTTAAAATTTTGCATACACTTCTAGAATGCTGTTTGAAATGAGGTAAAATATCGGTTTGAAACGATTCGCGACGGAATCGTTGTTTAAATAATCATTATTTAAAAACAATTCTGAAAAATTTCTATAACTTGTGCAGGAAATTCTTTATAAAGTTAAAATTTGGCATACACTTCTAAAATACTGTTTGAAATAAGGAAAATATCATTTTGAAACAGTTCGTTACGGAATCATTGTTTAAATAATAATTGTTTATAACCGTTTCTGTAAAATCCGTACAATTTGTGCAGAAAATTCTTTATAAAGTTAAAATTTTTGATACCCTTGTAAAATACTGATTAAAATAAGGAAAATATCGTTTTGAAACAATTCTTTCCGGAATCATTGTTTAAATAATAATTGTTTATATCGATTTATGTAAAATACGTTAAACTTGTGCAGGAAATACTTTAAAAAGTTAAAATTTTTCATACACTTCTAGAATACGGTTTGAAATAAGGAAAATATCGTTTTGAAACAGTTCGATACGGAATCTGTGTTCAAATAAACAGTCTTTATAACTGTTTCTGTAAAATCCATATAATTTGTGCAGAAAATTCATTATAAAGTTAAAATTTCGCATGCACTTCAAAAATACTGTTTGAAATAAGGAAAATACCGTTTTGAAACAATTCACGACGAAATCGTTGTTTAAATAATCACTGTTTATAACGATTTCTGATAAGTTGTGCAGAAAATTTTGATAAAGTTAGAATTTTTGATACACTTCTAAAATACTGTTTAAAATAAGGAAATTATCGTTTTGAAAGAATTCGGGACGACATCAATATTAAAATAATCATAGTTTATAATCGTTTCTGTAAAATCCATATAATTTGTGCAAAAAATTCATTATAAAGTTAAAATTTTGCATGCATTTCATAAATACTTTCTGTAGTTCTTTTTTGTAGTAACCAAATTTTGTAATGCTTCTGTTTTCTTTTATATGAAATGGGAACCTATGAAATGGGATACGGTAGAACTTACCATGATCATACCCTTCAATTTAATGTCAAGGTCAGTTCAAGATAAATGTTCGAAAATGTCAAGTATAGCAATAGTAACATGGCGAGGTTTCAACTGCAATTACAAAAATCTTACCATATGTATGTATTCAGTCTTTTCTAACAATACCGTCGGCATTAGCATTGCCTTAGATGTACCGCGTGGAGGTTTGCATGATCGGGTTTACATCTCATCGGGGAGCTTTGTTCAGGTGGTTCCCCTTGCTGTCCCTTCAATTAACGGGTATGGTCATGTTCTAACGTCAGGCTTTCCGCCCTAATAATAATGGTTCCCATTTCATCGAGATATTATTGTCATACAGGTATTTATGAGATATTCACCTTGAAATGCCCTTGACTCTGACTTCAAGGTATATTCAAGGTTATGTCCTGAACGTAGAATTTTCCCCACTTTCCAAATTCGTGATAAAAAATAGTGTTTACCAATTGAAAAATTGAACTTGACCTTGAAATGACCTTCAAGGTCATGAACAAGGTCAAATTCACTAGTATAATTAAATAGCCAGGGATAAATCCTCAAAATCTTCTTTGATACATTTTCCCCGAAAATGCACTCCCGCCGAATTAATTCGCAATTCCGAGAGCTTTAAGTTTAACCTTGAAATTATCTTGCCGGAAAATCGACCATATCATATTCGCACGTAAAATTTTCCGCTCTGTCAGAATCCATGAAAAAATGGGGGTTTCCATTTAAAAAAACAAACTTGACCTTGAAATAACCTTCAAGGTCAATTTCAATGGTACCATTAAATAGCCAGGGGAAAATCCTTAAACTTTTGTCTGAAACATTTTCCGCGAAAATGAACTCCCTCTGAGATATTTAACCGTTCCGGAACTTTTTCCCATCACTGTATACACGGTGCCCGATAGGATTCTCCGGAAAAAGTACACCAATTTGTCCTAGGAGCTATTGTATTTTGGTTCACAGGTGGCGCTGTAATCGATAAAAATCCAAATTTATCTGAAGACATTGAAATACCTCGAGAACTATGCACAGAATCAAAAAAGGTGTGAGATGAAAGTTGTTCGACACGAAGGGGAGCATCCAGTGATAAAGAAATTGACCCCCTCACCCACCCCTTGGGGGTCGGGTGGGGGAAAAACAATAAAACTTAAACAGGAACCCCCATTTTTAATTGCAGATTTGATTTCTCCGGAAAAAAATACACCAATTTGACCTAGTAGCTATTGCATTTTGGTTCATAGGTGGCGCTGTAATCGATAAAAATCCAAATTTATCTGAAGACATTGAAATACCTCGAGAACTATGCACATAATCAAAAAAGGTGTGAGATGAAAGTTGTTCGACACGAAGGGGGGCATCGAGTAATAATGAAATTTACCCCCTCCCCCACCTCCTGGGGATGGGGTGGGGAAAAAACAATAAAACTTAAATAAGAACCTGCATTTTTTATTGCAGATTTGGATTCTCTGGAAAAAAGTGCACCAACTTGACCTAGGAGCTATTACATTGTGGTTCTCAGATGACGCTGTAGTCGACAAAATGCGAAAGTAAAAAATCCCTGAAATTCGACGTATCCAGAATTCACATCAGATCTGCTAAATAATAGTAGACGTATTTTATTTTAAAAATACTATTCAATGCCACCACGACGAAATGTTCGCTTTTCTTTGATTATTATTCTTGTAATGTGTTTTCTAGCCGCTACAATGGAAATTATCTGAAAAATAATCATGGATTTGGGAGGAAAGAGCGTGATCCCCGAGTGGAAGGTTTGCTGCGCGTATTCCTCTCGTGAAGCATACGCTAGTTTTTTTCTGGCCGCATCCATTACTCCCGCGGGCAGCACTTTTCATCCCACGGGAGTAATGAGAAAGAAGTGCGCATGCGCACGGGCACTCAGACGGAATTGACAACTGTCGCCACGCGTAGCGGATATGGAATACGGTCATTCTAACAAAGCCGGGAAAAAATACATTTAGCGTTACCCAGGAACAACGACATGGACGTAGTATTTTTCTGTTCCCTTTGGGGTGCTTGTTTTACGTGAGTCCCCTTGCCTCTCACTGTTCACTTACTTGAGTAAGTGTTCGAAATGTTTACGTTCCACTTCAATGCATTTATTTATTCTTTCTTCAAATGACTTTATACAGGATAGTATCATATCTGCAGCTGCGCAAGCAGTTGTAATGCGTTCCACCATGTTTTCAACTAGTCGCTGGTACTTGTTCATAAACCTTACCTTTTAAGTAACCCCGTAGGAAGAAATCCGATGTATAGGATGTTAAATCAGGTGACCTCGCCGGCCAATTAGTACTTCCCTTGCTACTCTTGCAAAATGTGCTGGGCAACCATTTTACTTTCTTTGATCTGCAACGAATTCTTGTGACATTCTCAATTTGTAACGATATTTTACACATTTTCATTTTTATCATCGAACAAAAACGCAAAAACTAGTGAATGAAATTGGTGGACTTTTTTCCGAGGAATCCAAATCTACAATAAAAAATGAGGGGTCCCTATTTAAGTTTTATTGCCTCTCCTCCCCCCTCCCACAGGGAGCGGAGGAGGAGGAGGTTGATTTCATTATTACTGGATGCCCCCCTTCATGTCGGACAACTTTCGTCCCACACCTATTTTGATTCTGTGCATAGTTCTCGAGATATTTCTATGTCTTTAGATAAATCGGCCACGCTGTATATATCACTGAATCAAAGAAAAGTTAAAAGTTCTGTGGATTTGCCTATATACATATATAAATATGTGGAAGGGTTGTTTTGAGTACAATTATATATAAAAAGCAGCTAATATATTATATACACATACTTTTTATGTATATTTTTCGATGACTGTCTCCATAAAGGCCATATGTTCCCATAATAGCTACTTTATATATATATATATAATTGTACTCATAACAACCCTTCCACATGTTTATATATGTATATGGGCAAATCCACAGAACTTTTAACTTTTCTATGATTCAGTGATGTACGGAAATAAATATGTTCACTGTTAAAATATATTTAATGTATGTTGATATTTCGTTTAAAACACATTTAAATAATATATCTGGACGATATCGAGTAAACACAGACACTTGTTACAGACGTTTCCGAATTAAAAACCGAAAAATTTAACTTGTGATTCTTACAAATTATTTAAAACTGTGCTATGCTACATCTATGCCATGCAAGATATTTGATTTTCTCAAAGTAGAAAATGTAGTCAAGTAAATACACTAAGTAATAGTCACAGTCTGATCAATGTGCTTGCTTGTGACAAAGAACTACAGGGATTTAAAACTGCGTGATAAGTTTTGTAGAAATATAAAATTAATTTAGATTATCTATTATAATTTTCATGCCATATTATTAATTGTTTTAACTCAGAATCCAATTTGTTACTAACGTAAAAACGAATAAATCACACTGACACTCATCTATGTGCCCCTTTTAAAAATGATTTTATACAGGTTTAATCATTTTCACTTTAAACGTGATTATTTTCAAAATTGCCTTTTTTATTGCGGCACACTTAAAATAAACAATATTTTTAATTATTTCTTTCTGTGATCGTTGTAAAATTTCATACTTTATCAAAAAATTATGACGGCATCTTTAGGTTTTGCAAATTCGTGAGCACCACTCCTCCCGGATGGCTTTACTTCAACGGATCTTCGTTATACGATTTGCAGAGGGTTTTAAATACTTTTCAGTAATTGTATTCTTAATTTTTACAGGTTGATGATTACAAATCTGAATTTAGAAATTTGAAATTCAATATGGTGGACCCAATATGACGGACAAAATTATCAAAATATAATCTAAATTGGGCGAAAATCGAAGATCAGAGGTTATTGCGGTCGCTGATTATGAATCTGAAGGTAAAATTTTGAAATTCAAAATGGTGAATCCAATATGGCGGACAAACTTACCACATACGACTTAAATTTGACAGAATTTTTTTTTAATTGTTATAAGAAATTATAAGAAAAAAATAATGTTAATCGGGTTCCTATGTATATTATACACAGTTACAATAAAAATAAAATCAACTGAAAAATAAATCCTGCTACAGTTTCTAAAAAAATCGAAATGATTCTCATTTATGGTGAATCGCGTTCTCTTTTTCATAAAATTATCATTGTCTTTCATTCTTATGACAGTGTACAAATTAAAAAAAGGAAGCGATGATTAAGAGTTGCGGAAAAAGTTAACGAAGTAGCTGTACTAGCAGCTATTCAACAAAATCCACATGTAAGCACGCGACAATAACATCACGAAGCAGGCATTTCCAGAGATAGTATTCAAAGAATGTTGCATCGTCATAAGTTTCACCCATATCACAATGCACTGCATCAGGAAATACATAACGATGATGTTTGTAACTGAGTAGTGTTCTGTGAATGGGCACTTCAAAAAATGCAAATGAATCAATTTCTATGTTAATGTATTATTTACAGATGAATCTGCATTCACCAACCATGGTGGCATCAATAGGCGTAAAATGCATTATTGATACGACAAGTTTATCATCAACCTCCTTGATCGGTGAACGTTTGGTGTGAAATCGTAGGAAATACACTAGAGGTGATTTCATTATCACTGGATGCCTCTCTTCTTGTCGAACAACTTTCATTCCACACCTTTCTTGATTCTTCAGATAAATCGGCCACTCTGTATATCAAATGGTAGGTGAGGGCGCCGGCATGCCGTCGAACGTAAAATTGTTGGGCGTATCATTCATTCTGGTGTCCGTTACTTTACTTGAATTTTTCACACATTTTCGGTTTTTTCATATAAGTAAGATCTAAGTTTAGCAGTCTTAACATTTTCTTTGAAAAATGTTTTTCAGAAATGCCGTAGTGATTCCTATAGATGGGGCTAGAGAATATTTCATCCATCGTGAAATGATTAATTGATGATATTACCACCAGTTGCAGAGTATAAGACGCAAAAATTCAAATGACTATTTGTATAATACGGGATTGCATAAAATTCCATGTATTCATATAATACGTGGATATTTTTAATTATTCTAGAATTTGTAATTTCCAGAATAGATTTTTTTGGTTATTTTTTATTACGTTGAATTCAATATTTATATACTTTATACGTGAACCAACATTTTCATGATAAAATTAGAATATTTATTTTCCGGATAGTCATCTCAGTATTTTGTAGGGTACGCGCTTCATTGGCGGATATTTTTCGTCTATTTCATAAAACGATGAAATTCTCAAGGTAATGTGGCGTTAAGACAAGAATTTGGAAGAAGTAATCAAAATAATGTTTTATAACAAATATGATGGGTCATGCCACTGATATGGATGCAGGACTGATAACATCTTGTAAATAAATGTGTTTTGATACTAAAAATGCTTGGTTCGTGTATTTTCTATCGTTGCATTGACTGGGATGACAAATGAATTTCTTCATGTCTTATTTAGCAGCATGTAAATTTTAAATATTTTCTTAATCTGTATTTCTCTATCATATATTCTAATACCGTGTTCACATTTTAATTTCGCATAGCAGTCTCACATTAAACCATCGTTATTTTATCGAGAAGAGATCTGACATTTCAAAATAAATATAGCTATGATGAGGTCACAAGGAAATTGCACTGAGAATTCCCGTTAAAAAAAATATTAAATATTCAAAAATTTTGTAACTGATTACTAAGGAATAGATTAGAAAGTGAGTGAGCTGTTTGCTAGGACTATATATGTGGTTGATAGGTAAGGACGCACGACCGATCATCGAACTCCAGAGGGCTAGAGGGTACCAGCCGTGTTTACATAAATCGTAGCTCTATATCGATGTGTGAGAGAGAAGGCTGTATCGTGTTTTTCTCTATATCTTTAGTATTAACCCTAATCGACCCAGGCGTACAGATTTCTAACGTTGACTTTGATTATTCACTGTATTCACAAAAAGTAATATTCGGTTATGCAAATGGTCATATGTTATGTTTTCGAGGTTGCTCTATCGATTGGCGCTGAGAAATTTTGAAGAAAATGACACCTAACCCCTATTTTTCAAAGAAATTAGAAAAAAATACTGATTTTTCGTGCTTCTTTTTCTCTTTTCTACAATTTTCGACGGGAGAAAAATTTTCTATCCCTACAAAACATGTCAGAAAAGTGTTCCCGATAGCTAAGGAATAATATCATGCCTACGAAATTTTTTTTTTTTCATAATGATGGTTTCAAAATGGCTAATGACGGAATCATTTTCTGAAGATTTATGAATTTCGATATTTACAATTCTTTTTTAATGTTTCCAAGGTCAGAATATCATTCTAATATATTTTCGGGGTAGCTGAATACGATCTGGATGTCCGAAATACAAAATTCAAGTGGCGGATCCAATATGGCGGATATCTGAATAAAAAAATCGTTGTTTCTTATCGAATAAGAAAGAAATTGCTCATATGGGGGCTTTTGGGGTCGCTGAATACGATCTCGATATCCGAAATACAAAATTGAAGATGGCGGATCCAATATGGCGGATATCTGAAGCAAAAATCGTTGTTTCTTATCGAATAAGAAAGAAATTGCTCATATTCAGCCCTTTTTGGGTCGTTGATCATGATCCTGACGATAGAATTGCTAATCTCGGAATATTGGATATATTATTTGTTAGTTGTTACCTTTTCGCCGTTCATCACTGAACGTTGCCCGATTCTCGTCGCGTGGAGGTAGGTAAATATTCAGAATCTTATTTTTATTTATTTTTTTTGTATTTTTTGTTTGGTCTTTTTTAATTTTTAAGTTTCACAATAATACAAGTTACATTGGACACATATTTTTTTTTCTGTTTGTTATGTATATATCTTTTTTTTTTATTTTTATTATTTTTTTTTTACATTTTTCATAGTTTAGTAAACTATATAATATATAAAAATGAAAAAAAAATACATAAAATACGAAAAATACAAAAAAAATAAGATTCTCAATGTTTACCTACCTCCACGCGGTGAGAATCGGGCAACGTTCAGTGATGAACGGCGAAAAGGTAACACCCAACAAATAATAATATAGGGGAGAACGGGGTAATATCGACCTACCTAAGCAAAATTGATTTTTGAGGTAGAGAATGTGGTTTAATGAATTTGTACGTTATGCTTTTTTAAAGTGTATTGCATGGGTAAACATTTATCGATATTGTTAATACCTTGTTCTGGTCTATTATAGGATTATACCTTCATTAGCAAAAAATTGCAATTCTTCAGATTCTGTCAAAGTATGGGTAATTCCGACCCCAAAAGGTGTAATTCCGACCGCGTTTATTTTCAGCACAATTTCGTAGTGATTGATAGGTTTAATTTACATTTATTAATAGTAAGTAAGGAAGATAATATTTTGCTATCACAATAACTTGTTTATGTACAACACTACGTACATAGATCACATACCTACTCTACATTGTTGGTCAAAAATGCAAACGCAAATGGTCACTTCTAATATCGCACGAGAAAACAAGCGAAGCAAATTCAAATGTTGTGGTCGAAATGTAGAAAGAAAAAAAATCAAAACATTTGTGATATATTATATATAATGTATACATAATATTGCATGATATGGTTGTGATAAAAAGCAAATGAAAATTAACTCGAAAAAGGACGGTCGCAATTACCCCATACATTAGGGGTCGGAATTACCCTGCACGTTCGTTATTTAAAAAAATACACGCACTTAAAAATACACTCTCATCTCATTAAAAATCAAATTGATTTCATTAAATATAAGGTTAAGGCTTTCTAAATTACATACGTTTGATTCGTTTGCACAATAATTTCCAACTATATTTACTTATTTATAATACTACAATTTTTAAATTAGCGCAGTAAGAAACAATAACATCACTGCCACATGGTTCAATGCAAAGTAAATAAACAACTACCGCAATCAAAATAGTTGTACTCATCAGTGTTTTCACAAAATTTCAATAACATTACGGGATGTCATATTGTAAGCGAGATATTACGGGGGGTCGGAATTATCCGACCTGTCGTAATTACCCCGTTCTCCCCTATCCAATATTTCGAGATTAGCAATTCTATCGTCAGGATCATGATCAACGACCCAAAAAGGGCCCCATGCCCCATATGAGCAATTTCTTTCTTGTTCCATAAGAAACAACGATTTTTGATTCAGATATCCGCCACATTGGATCCGGCATCTTGAACTTTGTAATTCGGATATCCAGATCGTATTCAGCTACCCCGAAAATATATTAGAATGATATTCTGACCTTGGAAACATTAACAAATAATTTTAAATATCGAAATTCATAAATCGACAGAAAATGATTCCGTCATTAGCCATTTTGAATCTACCACTTTGAAAAAAAAATTTCCTAGGCATGATATTATTCCTTAGGTATCGGGAACACTTTTCTGACATGGTTTGTAGGGATAGAAAATTTTTCTACCGCCGAAAATGGTAGAAAAAGATAAAAAAAAGGCACGAAAAATCAGTATTTTTTTCTAATTTCTTTTAAAAATAGGGGTTAGATGTCATTTTCTTTAAAATTTCTTAGCGCTAATCGATAGAGCTACCTCAAAAACATAAAATATGACCATTTGCATAACCGAATATTACTTTTTGTGAATACAGTGAACAATCAAAGTCAACGTTAGAAATCTGTATGCCTGGGTCGATTAGGGTTAATTTATTAGTAGTAGTCTGTAGAAGCAAAGAAAGTAAGAGAGAAAAAGAAAAAGAGAGAGTGAGAGAGAGGGAGACTGACTAACTGACTGACAGCAGTTTATTACTGTCCTGACCTCTTTCCGTAGACAAGCGAAGTAACATCCTGCCCTTTTTTACATGTGGTCGGTCAGGATGTAAAAAATATAAAATAATCTTATAAACTATATATACATATATCGCTCGAGATGAAAAAAATACGGCTTAAGTTGGCAACGCAGTATCTGCTAAAGTTTATCTTATTACTTGTAGTATGAACGTGGAAGAAAGAAGAAACAGAGAAGAGTGAAATAACCTAATATAATATAACTTAGACACGTGGTAATGGGTTCTAAATCATATTATATATTACAGACATGAGTACTATACTAATCCGACTCGTAGCACTCGTCTACGAGGATTCTTCTCCCAGTAATGATGGAAAGAGATTTATACGAAAAGATGATGTGGATGAGAGGTTCTGCAATGAGCGATGTAGCGAGTTCCAATATTGGATGGCTGTGATCCAGAAAGATCGAGCAAAAATCTTAGTACGGGGAGTTGGAAGAGTGAAATTAGATGATTGAATGCGAGAAGAACGGTACAATGAGCTGTCGATTGGAATAAATCTGGATGAAAGGTAAGATAGTTATTATCTGGTTAAACTACCAATGAAATAAAGTCTTCTTGACAGGATAGGGAGCCAGTTTGCCTTTCGTCTCGCCTCAAGCAATATATAAACCTCAGGGTGTTATTCTTAAGGCGTTGCAATTTATAGCAATTTATGGAAGGCGTGGTAAGATACCTTGATGAATCGGAAATTACACGAGTGGCGCAGTCAAGATGACAACCAAAGAGTGAACAGGTTGACGGATTGGGGAAGGAATGATCGACGATACTTAAGCTTATAAAGGTCATTGTGCACTTTCGATGAGATGGAGTTTAGATTCCATGACAGGTCAAATGCTATTATTATTCCTTCACGTGGTTGGAATAAAGGGTTCTATCACTTCCAACCATGATTTGTTGGAGAATTAGGCCCTTGATGGTAACCAGATTTGTGGTGGAGCCGATGATGATGGCTTGGGTTTTATGCGTGTTAAGCGTGAGCTCAAAATCCTGGGACTACCGAAGGAGCTCAGCGACATCAATATTTAGTCCCCTTACAGTCTCAATATAGAAACTTATGAGAGTAGGTAGATAAAGTTATGTATCGTCGGCAAAAATGATAGTGGTATCTCGACAATAGTGAAGTCTGACAAAAAAGGTGTTGATGACAATGATGAAGAGAATGTGGCTGAGACTTGTACCCTTCAAAACGAGGGTGATTTGATGCGTGGCTAATGAATCGATGACCTTTGAAAGGTGAGGTGAATTTATAATTGGATGAGTATCAGATGAACTTTATTAAATCGAATGACAAAAGATGATTTCCAAGAGGATGGGAATATGCCAGCAGAGAATGCGATATTAAAAATATGGGTCATGTATGGCTATAGAACAGGGAAGAGTGGTTTAAAATGTGAGAGACATAGGTGGTATTGGCTTAACGCCCGTGATTTGTTTGAGATGCGGTTTAAGGACTTCTTGACAATTGACAGAGGAAAGTGAGAAAGATAGGCGAGGGGTAAGTAATGGCTGCTGAAGAATGCTGGCAAGCGTCGCTGTATCACATGGTGAATGAGCTGATGAAACTCATAGGGTAGAACTCGATGCCATATTAGCAAGTTCTAAGTTTCTTAAGCAGGATCAAAGTTTGCTCAGATTAGTTTGTTGTGATATAAAATTGGTTATGTATCGACACATGTATCGATCTTTCGCAGTTTTCAATACATTTTTGAGCTCGCGGCGCAATGTTCTATACTGCCCTAGAAGTAACAAGCTTGGCGAACGCTTAGCTCGCGTGTATAATTTATCAGGTTCTCTAATACTTGTTCGTAAATCAGAGGTAAGCGAATGGGTGGAGCTAAGTATAATTCGTTTAGAAGACGAGGGCCACGTAAGTGTTGAAACTTTCCGTTGCACAATCATACAGAACGTTAAGGACATTTGTAGGTTCATTAGAAGCGAAATGAGATGCACGATTTGTTTCTAGTGATGAGAATCTAAGGTGAATTTGCGTATTTAGATCATTCGCGAAAGGAAGGTTATCACAGGTAATGTAAATTGCGGTAGGTACCAGTTTCTTGCTAATTTCCTGCTAAATTAACTAAAAATTGAGAGTAAATGGTTTACCGGACGTCGATAGATGGTAATAGTTAAGATGTTGTGCAGAAATGCTTTAACTTCAAGAAAAAGATATTCAGGATCATTAATAGAAATATTATTTGAGCATTCAATAATAGAAAAAGCAGCGATTTGTGGAGGTAACATGCGACACCTTCATCTTTAATATAGCACGATTCTCCATCAGCACGTAGAACACGATCGTTTCTTATGAGATTGTAGTTCGGAATCGATACGCAAGATGACTCGATAGAGTGTGTGTCATGTCTCCGTTAGGGGTAAAACGTGAGTTGAATTATTCAAAAACACGATTTCGACGTCCTGCAGTTGAGCCCGAAGCGAACTAATATTAACACACGAGATTTTAAATAATAATGAAAAATCATATGTAGACAAAACATCAAAAGTACAGTGCGACCCCCCGTTAAGGCGATCTCCGTTTAGACCGGGTTCACAATAAGGCAGAATCATGATACTCGTTGACGCCGAACGCATGCTTCTCCTACCCCCAGTCTTTACCACTGGAAGTGTGGAACGTCGTGTTGAGGGCTATATATACTGCGCATATACGCGGAAAACTATCGATACTACAGGTCTGCAGTAGAGGGGATAATATTCCACCCTTCCCTCTGGCCTTAACGGGAATTACGTCGGAACTAACGGTTTCCTTAACGGGAGGTCGCACTGTAGACGAGTTTCGCGGTAGTTCCTGGATTTTTTTAAGATCTTGCTCCATTGTGATAAGCAGTTCGGCGATACCATATTTACGGACATTGCCATTACAGGCCCAAACATGCTTATAAGCTGCATTTTCTGTTGATTTCTAATGGCAGTTCTTTTGATTTCGACAAATATGGCGTCTGATTAGTGGAGATGATCTGGTGTGCAAGACCGACAAGGAAGTGAGAGCAATATTCTGTAGGCGTTGTAGTTTGATGTTAATAGCCTGAAATATCAGCGATTACGAGGGTGGCATAGTCAAGATGAGGGATGATCAATGAGTTGACGAGTGATAATAAAACAGAACGAGGGAATTTTGGTTGAAATGTTGACATATCTATTCCATGATTGGTCGGAAGCAATTATGATACCCAGGAACTTCACCTCAGTAGAGTAGAGAATTACGTATTTACCAACTATAATTTGTGATACGGTTATGTTCTTTATGGTGGCAAGATTCTGGGAAGAGCCGATAATAATGGCTTACGTTTTACGGGTGTTATGTGTAAGTCCATAATTCTGCGACCGCTTGTCCAGTTCAGCGATATCGCTTTTGATACACCTGATTGTTTCATGAAGTTGACTAATTGGGGTGGATAATGTAATGGAGTCAGAAAAAAGTGTGTTAATGATAGTGATGAAAAGAATCGGTCGAAGGATAGTGCCCTGAGGAACTCCGGATGGAGTGTACTGTTGGAATGCAATCAAATGATCGATTGAGATCGATCCGACAGCAATGAATATATCCACACGAGTGCAAAGCCCTCAAAACCCTAAATTACGAATATAAGCCAGGATGAATGTATGGCTGAAGGAGACAAAGGCCTTCGAGAAATCGAACTGGACTACGATGCTGCCGTAGCCTCTGATGATTTCGGATTTCCAAAATATGTATCATAGACCAAAAAACAAAAGCTTTGCGATGAAATTTCTTGAAGCGTGTCGGACTACGGATACTTTACCTCCTGCAAGATTCTCACTCGAGAAAATGTAAATTTTTGCGAGTAATCGTGCAAATCTGTGGGAGCAAAAGTTAAGAGAGAGAGAGAGAGAGAGAGAGAGGGAGAGAGAAAGCAAGTGGGGATTTGATTGACTGAAACGAATTTATTAATGTCCTGGCCACCAAGTGCCGTGGACAAATTGTGAAAAATATCCAGTCCCCTTACAAATTTCTGGACATGATTTGCGCAAATTTACAAAAATGGATTATTAGTAAATACCCCTATAGGATTTGTGTACTGATCATACAATTTTATACATACCTCACATAAATAAAAATTTAAAAAATTAAGTCTTGGTGTTTTACGTTCCTTTAATAAATACATTGTATGTTTCGACCACTAATATGGGTCCTCTTCAGAAAGAAATATATTTTAAAAAATGAATATACAACAATTGTAAAATGAACATTATTATATAAACTAACAAAGTACGTAATGAATCTCTCACCATCATTAACAGGTTGAAAAAATTGTAAATCTATTGGTTTGAGTTTATCAAGTCCGGATCACCCAAACGCATGGAAGGAGTATACGAGTCAGCTGGAAACAGTATATATATTATAATATAATACATGGAATCAAATATCATAGTTGAAGGTTTGAAAAAGCGTCACTTAGCCTCTAGTTTAGCCATCTTTGCAAATATCTCGCACGATTTTTATTTATGGATTCATTTATTTATCTATTCTAGTTTTGAGTGCGTCCAACAGCCATTGGCAGGACGCACTATTGTACAGAAATTAAATAACGAATATATAATATATAAAGTTCGATACTACTCGAGCAATAAGATTGTAAACAGCGTGGGTTTTGATAAGCCATGGTTCAAACAATAAATATACTTAGTAGTTTGTTGAAATTACTAGGTGATGAAGTTATATAATTCACTACAAACGGTCCTAAAGCGAGTAAAAATCTGTAAAATAATGGTAACTTCTCTACACTTCTTAAAATCTTCAAGTGATATGAATTTAAACTGCATTAATAGTTGTTCATAATCCGAACCTCTCTGGGGGTAACGTCCATCAGCTTTCCAGAACAAATAATTCAGATGATTTTTCTGAACCGATTCAAGCATGAGGATATGCTTTCGAAACCCAGGCGATCAGACTACCGATGCATATTCAAGCCTCGATCTAAGTAAAGCAAAATAAAGAACTTCGATTGTCTGCGTATTTTTAAATAATCAGCAAGTCCGCAAAATACAATCTAACATTCGATTTACATTTCAAATGATATTTGTAATATGTTCATTAAACGTACGCGTACTATCAAATACAACTCCAAACCCCCTCATGCTTTCGACTCATTGCAAACTTTCGTTTTCAAATTTTTTGATTGAATAGATACCACGGTGGATAGGATGATGCATGAAACGAGTTATGATAAATCGAAATGAAACATGGAAAATCGTCCATTATTATATAGTAGAGATGATTCTAAGCTAGGTCTGGAGAATCGCATAAATATAAATATTGCCAATTTGCGGAAGCTAAAAACATTCCTAACCCATCGAAACCGACCTTATCAAAGTTATGTTGAATGTTGCCCGGATAGATAGATGAATTAATATGCAAAGTAGTGGATGGTAATGATCGCTTGGAACGGCAGGAATACACGGAGCTGTAACGTAGTCTATATTCAAAAAAACTAGATCTAATGCTCTCTCCATAAAATTGAACACATCATTCTTCTGATGTACATTAAGCATGTCCATCATTTCACCTATAATATCAAAACGAGAATTATGGCTAACAGATGGAGCATATTCAATAAATGCTGGTACATTGAAATCACCCAAAATGATTAAAGGTTTTGGCGGCAGCGCTAAAAAGGATCGGAATTAATGGCATCAGAATTGTGGGTGTTTCATCTATTAGAAGAGGATGTTAATGTTACATACTGTAGAAACTGAGAAGAAGCAATTCATAAATGATTCATCAAGAGATCTAATATAGCATACTGTGTGGCTGTAAATGAACTTATTCATTAATCGAACACGTCCGAAGAATGGAGATTATGCATTGATTTATACAAACAAAGGCTAAAGGCAATTCTTCATAGTAAAATAAAATATATTGAGCACAAAAGGTTAATTTGTTATTATCTCAAATTATTTTTCATGATACTAGGGCACCAATCAGGACACATACTGTCTATGCTTATTTGATAGTTAATATATAACGAATTTTAAACACAAAAAAAGCGTTATTAACCTCTCAATCTGTTGAAATAAATCAGATCAAGTTGAATCCCCTGAATTTAATAAAAATAAAAGTAATAAATCATTAATAAAAATGAAAGTAATAAATCAATAATAAAATATAATACTCGCATAATTATAAAAGTAACATAAATGAAATCAAAGCTATTTTCAAGATCCAACCAGTACAATTATCAGATCTTTTTCAAATATTTAATGCAAAACAAATTATTAGACAAAACTTTAGTTCTAAGAAAGTTACAACTTTCGTTCATTTTTGTAGATTCATTTTGAATAATTATTATATAGAATCTAGCACAAAAACCAAGATACAATTTGTTTAACTTTAAAATTATGAATATGGATGAAATTAGTATAAAAATCTTCCCCTCCAAATCCAATCCTCGCACCCTTCGATCAACCCCAATTCTCCTAAGGATGGCTGGTTATAAAAGCAAGTGATCTCACAAAATTCAACAGTCATCCAGTTCGGTCAGTCCGAAGAATCAGTTATTTCAACAGTCTAGTCGGTTCGAAATATCTGTTACTTTAACAGTGTTGTCTACTACAATTCGCTACTACAGTTCAGACCTTCAGCCAATCAGTCATCTGAGAGTGGTGTCCGTTCCGGGGAGTCGACTCGATTTCTTCAGGATCAACCCTTCCGGACGAATAAGGCCCACAGGAAAGCATCATACCCTTTTTCACGGCCCGCACCTTTGCAACCATCACTAGCCATACGCCAGTGAGTATAATACAATTTAGATCTCCACCCACATAAACATCTTTAAATATTAATACCTCCTTTCCGAATCCTTATATAATTATTCCCTTTAACAATAATAAAAATTCTTGATATATACCCCGTGTGTTTGAGTATTATTTTTACCAATTCTACCTCTGGTCCTTGCCGACACAGCAGCATCCGTTTCTTCCGAATCCCGAAGTCGATCCATCGGTCGAGTCGCCCTTTTGGCGTTCAAATTTTGGCCAGCTAGGCTTAAGGCCAGATTACCGTGGATTTCGTGTTTGTTTGAAATAAATTTTATTCACACCAAAAAACGTTTTTGGAAATCGAACTTTTTATATCTTAAAATACATGTCATCAACAATTAAAATATACTTTTTCGTAATTTTTTGTCAAAATGGCGGCTCAAAGTGGCCCCTCCTTCGGACCAATGACATGATTTCTGGTCTTCATATGCGTTATTTTCATGTATTTTTGCGTTTCTTCTTGAAGTACGCTGCTCTTTAGATGCTTCCGTCGCTTCAAGCTCGGCTCGATCAACACGCCTGTCGTTGACTTTATCAGCGTTCTGCCTTGCTTGCGGGCCGATCGTAACGCCCATAACTTCCATAACTTTCAAAATCGGTAAAAACCCTTCATTAAAAACTCAAGCAGCACTAAAAGCAGCAATTTCAAGTGTTTGTTTACCAACAAACTTGTGCTTAGGAGCTATGTTCCAAACACACGAATTATAACTTTCGTTATATTTTTTGAGTATTAGCGCCTAAGCATCTCTCGAGCACTTTTTCGTCGGTTAATTCCTCATAAATTGGTTCTAAAAGATCTTTCACTTGTTCATCGAAAGCCGAAGGATGTTTCAAGTCATGTAATTTATCTGTAGCTATTGCCTTTTGATAACCGCAACATGAATCTGCTCCGGCTGGACAGCACTCGCGTCGTTGTTCATATCTGCTGCAGAATCGGGGTGAGCAAGCACAGCTTTTTCAAAGTAGCCAGATAATGTTGCCAGTTGCGCTTCAGTGGATTGTAAAGATTTTACTGCAGGTAGGTCATTTTTTAGGCCTCTTCTTTGTTAGTACTTTATCACCTCTTTCTAAGCCTTTCTTTTTTCTTTTGCTTTCAGAGCTCTCTTTATTTTCGCATGGTTCTTTTTTGCTTCTTTTCCACGTCTTTATATACTCTTGCCTACGTGTAAAATACATGCTTTTTTCTTCATTTTGAGAGCCTTACCATATATCTTCAATTTCTTCGAGTCGCTTGAAAGTTTTACTGTCACCGTCACCTATATAATATTCGTACATAACACCGTACGTCTCCACAGATCTCATAAATATGTCTTGCACTCCTTCAACTTCTATAAGACCGGCACTACCATCATGAGCTCTTGCACAATTCCTGCTTCAAAGTGCTCCGTAAACCAAGTATCAAACTCTGGCGTACTTTCGGAAAACTTTTGTGAATAATTACTGCATGCTTCACAAATTTTTGATTTCATGGCTACATCTATGACTTTGTTCGCATACTTGCCGATTAAACTGACAATTCCAAGTGAAGCTGTGAATCCTCTTTTTGACCACGAACCGTCGTCCGAAACAGTAAGCCTATCTTCGCGTAATCCTTCTTCTTTATTCATTTCCTGTTCTTCTCTGACAGCTTTTTTAAAAATTATTTCAGTAACAGCCTTCACTACACAACAAATGTATCGTAAGCTATTGTAATAGGCATTTGCACTTAATGCGTTCGATGAGATGTCCATCAGTCCACAAAAATTCAACAAACCATAAAAACTAACTCCTATCAAGCGCATTGCAAAAACTATCCTTCTGTTGATTTCGTGCCCACTACTTATTTTTGGAGATGAAGGGATTGGTTCACTCTTCTCACAATTACAGATGATTTCTAATAGAAAACCCAATCCTTTTAAATCACTTTTTCCGAATCGCACTTTCTGACCACAGTTTGCACAAGCAACTCTTTGCTGCAATAATACAAACACAGACCACTGAACGATCACGTAAGCCAGAGACGGATCGATAATTATTTCCAATTGCGGCTGGCTGTTTTTCAGTTTTTTATTAGCAGCACTGGTTTTTTCAATGTTACTATCTGAAGTATTGTAACCCTCATAACGCATGCTAGAAATAAGTTAAGTGTGTGAAAGTCACTAACTATGAGTTGGTATCTACTGTCCCTAGTTGTCGGGTCTTGGTGACGCCGATGACGCGTACGGCCCTGGATTTTTGACAAATTGTACGGAAATTTGACAATCCTGGTGGTGCGCAGGTCCATCCGGAGTGGGGGTGGACCCCCACTCCCAAGGGAGAGGGAACTGGCCGTCGGTCTGTTTCAGAGAGACCGATCGTTCGGCAGTTCGAATCAAGCAGCTTCGCTGAGAGGTCACTTGATTTGAGCTCATCGTAGATAGGCAAACGAGGTCGAATCGCGACTAGTTTGAATTTCAAATATTCTTGAAAGATAGGAATTATTCGAACTCCAATCCCGCTTAGAGAAAGGATTAGAATACGTTAGGACGGCTGCGGTTGCGCGATTGCTGCGGCAATCCCGTCTAATCATCCAAATAGAAATAATAATTAATATTAATCGGAAATAATAAATACGAGTAGGACTTAGCTTTCTGCGGTAAATAGAAGCGAACTTTTTGTTATAATTTTTGTTGCAGGAAATATTGTACTGCAATACTCGCTCATAGAATTATAGGTTAACGATATTTAGGACAGGCTGCTAAATCCGGTCGTGTCACATTTTCTACATCCGAACCACGCGGCATTGTTCTAGAATAAGGTATATCTTAATAATTAGGAATTACGGGTCTAATTGTCAAATAAGTATAAACGCATGTTAGAATAAGAAACGTAGAATAGTATGTATTTAGAATTTTAGTTTGCAATTTCGTAAATCAATAAAGTAATAATTACTGTCAGATTAATTCCTGGGCGTTGTGTACATTATTTCTCGACCTTCGCTGCATGTTTAAAATTAAGAAGTCGAAAAGGGTATGCTATTCTCGAAGTCATCAGTCTTTCGCAATAACCATAAATTCAAAAAAAAAATATATATATATAATTAGAGTTTCACTAAATTAAAGTAAATGTAAATCAACACGTACTGAGCGTGTTGGTTACAGTATGTCGATTACCATTAAATCTCCTCTTCTTCGATCTATGCGGTATTCCCGATGATGTTTTTCTATCCATGATGAATTTTTAGTACACACGAACGAAACATTTACAAACGCGTGCAAAGACTGAAGCGAACTATTACCAACGAAAATGCCACGTATACTAAACTAGAAACTCTGCTGAAACTACAGAGAAGTAAACACTTTTCAAAACCGAAAGGAAACAAAACAATAAGGCGGTCTGTTGAAATGTAAAAGCTGCCATCACGCCGGGTGCGCAAGCGGCCTGATTTACTGTTTACCGCGCCCCGCTCTCCCCTCTTTTATACCTGTTTTTCGGTCGTTCGGACCTTCGGGAGTAATTCTATATTATTTCTGAGAGTATTTCCTAGCGATTTATGAAAAAAGTCGAGTCGAGTTGAGTCTGTATATGTGTCTGACGTGTACAATAAAAGGGCTCATAGAGTTTAGTCATTTAGTTACAGTGCCTGCGTGCTCTTTATTTTTATTTTTATTGTATAATTTTGTGAACTTATTGTTCAATTTCGCTCACCGTATGTAGTATACCGGGTGAGTCACGTAGAAGTGCGGATAGGGAAACCCATGTTAAATCTATGCGCGTCCTGATTGACCGCGTCCAATGTAACGCCGCTTGTTATTGGCTGCGAAAGTTGCAGACAGTCCAAGGAAATTATGAAGATATGTGAAGTTAATAGTAAAATAAAGGGTAAGATTTTATTTGTTTTTAAAGTTGTGCTGCCCAAAAATAATGTAATGAAAATAAAAAAAGTATAATTTCTATTATTTTATTAGTGAAAGAGAATTCCGGTAGAACATAACCCCCTTCGTAAGGGAATGTCAACATCAACAATCGAACTCTAGGAGACAGATGCAGCTGATCAGGTTAATTGTCAATACGGAATTTATTGATAATTTGTTGATAAACTTCTTCATCCACGACGCAAGGGGAGTTCTACAGAAATAAGTCAGATAAGTTTCTTTCTTTAATCACATTGTTTTTTCCATTAAATGCAGAATCTGGTACTTTATGTAATTTTATTTTTATTTCAGATGCAGAAATTATCGACAGCTCCCTATGAAGTACAAAATTTATTCTCCATGATCTGAATTAACCTGTAAGTATTTTTGTAAAACCAAACCTTCGCCTCATGCAATAGTAGTAAGTTACTAAACCGTTGCTCCAGGTTCTGGGTTTCAGAAACGAATTTTTTCACACTTTCTTTTCAATAAACATTCGTTATCATTATGGCTATTGGATGCATATGTTTCGAATGTTTCTGCAGCTCAGAAATATGAAGAATAAAGATTTACGTTTTGAAGCCCATGACAGGTTATGGAATATGTCATTTGGCACATGTCTCGGATCACTAGCTTTACGTAGAATTAAAATTGTAAATCATTATTTTTATTATTTTCAAGTCACAGAATCATTCCACGCTCATTTATCCGGCAGCCTCTATAATGACGAATATTTTTTCAGAAAGAAATTGCGAGGTAATTCACTTTTTAAACCTAGAACTTGGAGCAAAGATTTTCTCACTTTTTCCCTTGCCTGACAACGCACTCTAGGACCTTTATGGAAAAGACAACGAAAGTGGACAAACTTCATTTGCTTATTTTACAATTTTTTTAAAATTTAATTTAATTGAGTAAGTGCTCAAAATGTAAGCCGCCAGCAGCTGTACAGTAGCCTAAGCGGTTGTAAAATTCGTTGACAGATTTCCTCAACATGTCGATGGTGATATTTTGGATGATTTTAATAATTTCATTCCTTAATTCTTCAGCGCTGTTAACGAATGGTCGATTGTACAATTCATTTTTTATGTATCCCCAGAGAAAGAAGTCCAGCGGATTAAGGTCAGAAGACCGAGCAGGCCATCTTACTGGACCGAAGCGACCCAACCAACGTCCAGGAAAATTCTCGTTCAAATGGTTCGTGACAGGTCTGACTCCATGAGCTGGAGCTCCGTCTTGTTGGAACCAGATCAACCGTTCTCCCTAAAATTTGTTGGACGCAATTAAATGTTTATTTTAACATTTGTAATTTACACAAAGTACCAGATTCTGCATTTAATGGAAAAAACAATGTGATTAAAAAAAGAAACTTATCTGACTTATTTCTGTAGAACTCCCCTTGCGTCGTGGATGAAGAAGTTTATCAACAAATTATCAATAAATTCCGTATTGACAATTAACCTGATCAGCTGCATCTGTCTCCTAGAGTTCGATTGTTGATGTTGACATTCCCTTACGAAGGGGGTTATGTTGTACCGGAGTTCTCTTTCACTAATAAAATAATAGAAATTATACTTTTTTTATTTTCATTACATTATTTTTGGGTAGCACAACTTTAAAAACAAATAAAATCTTACCCTTTATTTTACTATTAACTTCACATATCTTCATAATTTCCTTGGACTGTCTGCAACTTTCGCAGCCAATAACAAGCGGCGTTACATTAGACGCGGCCAATCAGGACGCGCATAGATTTAACATGGGTTTCCCTATCCGCACTTCTACGTGACTCACCCGGTATACTACATACTGTGAGCGAAATTGAACAATAAGTTCACAAAATTATACAATAAAAATAACTCACCCGGTATAGTTCTAAATACGTTTATGATTTATGGCCTATTATCAGGTGATGTGTTGTGCGCGTGCAGTCATTAGTCATTTTTCTTTTATTGTATTTCCTTAAATTCTGTTTACTCCGTTTTGATTTTATGCGTTTATCCACGGCATTTAGTTTAATTATTTATGTGTATGTTTACTACAACTTTGTTTTTATCTGTCAAGAATTGTGTTATAATGCATTGTGGTTTTCTAGTGTAATGTTAATGATTGTATATTTAATGTCCTATTTATCGCCCCGTTACGGTTTTTATGAATTTTTGACATAATGTACAATCTTTTAATTCTGGATCACGCAAGTCATGCATAAGTGTTTAAAACGGAAGCCTGGTGATATCTCTGGTAATCTTAATTCACCAGCATCGAATTTGCAAGCCTCACCAATCTACAAACGTCTTCGTTCTAACAGACTACAGTCCGATCCTGGTCCGGCTATTAAGAAGAAATCGATTTTGTGCTTAGAGTGTAAAAGAATTGTTGTTAATCCAGTGAATTGCTGCACGTGTGCATCGTATTTACATCCTGGCTGTTCCCATAAAACCGCTAGTGGTCAGATATTTTTCTGTGGCAATAAACGCATTTATAGTTGCAAAACTTGTATTCATAAGTACAAAACGATCTCCGACATTATCGGTGGAATCCCTTGATCAGTGAATTATCTTTGCATAAGCAAACCTTTTCATCATCGTTCACAGGAATAACGCCTTACCAGGTTTCAAATAACATGAGTAGTGATAACAACCTAATGGAAACGGATAGAACACCTATTCTATCACAACCTACCGAAGCCGCTCTTGATCCATCTTCTGTTAACCTTGCAGATATGGTCTCATTTATTCAGAGATCTTTTGAAACAACGAATGCTGAACTTCGTTTAATTAATTCTCGGATGAATGATTTTTCTAATAGAATAAATCTGTTAAATAGATATAATAAATATAATAAATCTAATAAATTTTTCTAGAAAAATAAATAGGAAGTGTCCTTTATGAATAAGAGAATCGAAACGCTTGAAGCTGCATCAAACAAAACTGACATGGACATCGATGTTTATATAAATGAAGCTTCAGATAGAACAGCTCGCTCCTGCAATATTATGGTATATGGTATTCCTGAATCTGCTTCTCCAGAGAATCAATCCATGGAAGTTGCTAGTGTCACTGATTCGTTAAAGATTATAAAGAATGTCGATTTTTCATCTATAACGATTCGCCGACTTGGCCAACCATCTAGTAAGGGACCGCGTCCGATTGTTGCCAAACTTTCCTCACGAGATGAAGTTCTTCGCATCATAAAGAATCGTGCCCTCCTACCTAAGGGCATATCTGTCACAACGGACAAAACAAAATTGCAGAGGGATCGTTTGGCCGCTTTGAAATCGGAAGCTGATGCATACAACAGTACTCATACAACGGATTCTAAAGTAGTTCGATACGTCAAAGACAACCCGACCCTCGTTACTGTTCCGAAGTCATCTCAATTGGATTCCGTTGCAAGATATAATTTTCGTCAATAATGATTCTCAAGATAATGTAACGATCTACTATCAGAATGCGCACTCGCTGAATAATAAATTAAACTCTATGCACACGAATTTATCTCAACTTGTCATCACACCAGATATTATACTTTTCTTTGAGACTTGGTTGAAACCGCACACCAGTCATTCAGAACTTGGACTAAGTAATTATTCCATCTATCGACGTGATCGTATAGTTCGGGGTTCTCAAGTTGGCCATGGTGGTGGCGTTCTTGCCGCCATAAAGCGCTTTATTACGGTCACTCAGGTCCAACCGGATATATCTTCTGAAACGTTGTTTTTGGAGTTGAAGCTCAGTACTAAAAACATTTTACTGGTCATTGCTTATTTCCCTCTGGGCTCACCTGCTGATGTCTTGGCCGAATTCCTGGAAGCGGTGGAAAATCAATCATCTCTGAAGCCAGATTATGAATTGATTATTTGTGGTGATTTCAATGCCCCCAATCTCCGATGGATAAATAATCCACTTACCATGGAAATGTTAAGCTATCTAACACCAAAATGACAAATTTGCGCCAATATGCTTCTTCGAACTTTCTCATTCCTTGGTTTGAGCCAGCTCTATAGTGAACATCATGCGAAGGGTTATTCCCTGGATCTTCTTTTTGCATCGAATTCAGTCGTAAGGAATCTTCACATTCAAGATCAATTACTCAAGTTAGATGACCATCATGAGGCAGCTTTCTTCGAAGTCTCTTCGCACGTGCCTGCTCGTATACCAAATCGTGTTTTAAGTTTAGATTTCGTGCGTGGTAATTACGATTGTTTAAATAGTACTTTCGAGGATTTGAACTGGTACGAGCTTCTTCAATCTAATGTCGATGAAAGTCTAGATAAATTTTATAATATTTTGCATGCTTCGATTGAAAAATTTATTCCTGTTAAAACTGAATCTACCAACTCTTATCCTCGCTGGTATAGTAAAGAACTTATTCAGCTCATTGGTTAAAAGAAACTCCGGCACTGTAAATGGAAGCGTTCTAATATATTTTCCGATTATATTGAGTTCAAACGATTGCGTGCAAATTGTATCCGCTTAGCGCGAACTTTATATCAATCGCACATTTCTCGTATTGAATCCGGTATTGTTAATAATGTTCGTGTTTTTTGGAAGGATGTGAATCAACTCAAAAAGGGTAACGGGTTACCCTATAACATGTATTGGGGTGATAAGCGTGCGTCGAACAATAACAGTATCGCGGATCTCTTTTCCGGTTATTTCTCATCAGTCTATAAGTCTCCTATGCCCTCCCGAGGGTTTGTGGATGATATCGAGTCACTTATGCGGCCGTTTACTATTACGGAAGACGAATTAAAAAGTGCTATAGATTCTTCCGAGGACAATTTAAACTCTGGTCCGGATCAGATTCCACCTTATTTTGTTAAACAATGCGCAAAGTCTTTAGTTAAACCCTTGGTGCTCATTTTCAATAACTCTCTTTCTACCGGGAGATTTCCAAAAATTTGGAAGGTAGCTTTTATACATCCAATTTTCAAGTCAGGTGACTTTCATGACCTATTTCTATCTTAAGTTGTTTGGCTAACATTTTTGATGCTGTTGTTTCTAAATATTTTTCTGATTTTTTTTCAAATTTTATTATTAGGGAGCAGCACGGGTTTATCACTGGACGTTCCACAGTAAGTAATCCGTTACTCTACAGCAACTTCATAATTTCGTCTTTCAGGCAATTTTCACAAGTCGACTCGATCTATTTTGACTTCTCGAAAGCTTTTGACTCAGTTAGTCACTCACTACTATTGGAAAAAATATGGAATGTCGGAATTCGCTGGAAATTGTTTGAATGGCTAAATTCATATTTGAACGATCGAAGCCAGTCGGTGAGAATAAGTGGTGCCACATCATGCTCGTATCGCGTAACATCTGGCGTTCCCCAAGGCTCACACTTAGGTCCATTATTGTTTATACTTTTTATTAACGACCTTCCCGGCTGCCTTCGATCGGCTAAATGCCTAATGTATGCTGATGATATGAAGTTATTTGCTAACATCAACTGCCCTATGGACGCTTCCAATTTGCAAATGGATATTGACAACCTTCTAGCTTGGTCAGCCGACAATGATCTATCCCTTAATCTGAAAAAGTGTCAGGTTTTAACTTTTCATAAGAAAAAACATGTGTTTAAATATGGTTATCTACTTTGTGGTACCCCTCTTAATAGAATCGAGTCCATTTGCGATTTGGGCGTCCGGTTTGACCATTCTCTTTCTTTCTCGAATCATTTTAATTTTGTTACGGTTAAAGCGTTGAGATTACTTGGTTTTATTAAAAGAGTCTCGTTTCAATTTCGCAAACCAGAAACAATTTTATATCTATATAAGAACTTAGTTTTACCAGTTCTAACGTATGCGTCGGTGATATGGTCTCCTCATACTAATATTATGTTCAATCTTCTTGAATCGGTTCAACATCGAGTACTGAGGTATATATCAAGTAAATCCGGAAATCCAATGAGTTTCTTTGACCATAACTTTGAGCCTATTACGCGATCATACAGTTTAATGTCCTTGCGTCAACCATTTGATTATTACGACCATTTGTATGCATTCAAAATCTATTACCATCTTGTAAACTGTGTAGACATTGTATCTCTGTTTCGTCATCGTTCATTATCTTATAATGTTCGGGTGCTTCGTGTCTTAATAGAATCTCATAATGTATCCAATTACGGTTTTTATTCAGTCGTTGATCGCCTTCGTCGCGTTCTGAACAACATGCCTCCGAATGTAAGAAATTGTCTGTCGCTTAGCACCTGTAAAACGCGCATTCGGTATTATATTCTAAATTTACCTTAGATTTATTTTCCTGTTCATTTTTTTTTGTATTTTCGTTATACTGAGCTTGCGTGTAATTCAATCGACAGACTATTGTATTTATTTTTATTTTTATAAAGGGCGTTTTCGCCCGTTAAAACCGATTAAATAAATAAATAAAAAAAAATTTTGAATTTTTCAAAATTTTCCATGGTAACCTGGCCTTAAGTTTGAACACAACAAATTGGTGTCAGCGGTTTTAGGTCGTTACATTTGGTGACAGCGCCATAGAACGGAAACCGTTACATATGGTGACAGCGCTACAGAACGGAAACCTGTGCTGCCAAAAGGCCCGGTAGAAATAAAAAACATTCCCTTTCAATTAAAAAAAAAATAAGAAAAATAAAATTCTTATGGTGACAGCGCTATAGAACGGAAACCTGTGCTGGCAAACGACTATGTAGAAGTGCAAAACGTCCACTTTTCAATTAAAATCATTAATTTTTTTTTCGTAACATCCAAGCAACAATTGGGTTGTGCAAGCTTCAATAAATAGCTTTTTAATGTTCAAAAACAATAATTTTTTTCGTGTTTATAGTCAGCAACATCTAAGTTAAAATACGGTGTAATTTAGACTTTTATTTGAATTAATAGTTCCTCTTATTTTTCTATTTCTTTTGTAACATCAATAAATATCGTTCATAGTAAAGCAAAAAAAAAATAAATATAATTCTATTATAGAAAAACAAGCAATATTAACATTTATAGATAACAATGAATCGTATGTTCCTTGCGAATATTCCTCCCCCTGGTGGCTCCATAATTAATTTGTTATACATCTCCATTTTCAATAGTAGGCATAGAAAATTATTATCGCTGCAACAAAAAAAAAATAAAACTATAAACAAAATTAATATAAGAATTCTAAACTGTCATCCATAATATAACATGACAAGTGGTGACAGCCGTGCGAGAAAACTGTTGATGCAAATAATCGGAAGGCTCTAAAAAGTACTATTGCAAAAAAAAAATGAAAATAATAATTCTACACTGTCATCCGTAAAATAATCTTACAAGTGGTGACTAAAAATTATGATTGCAATGATATAACATGTACAAAAACAAAATGTTAAAAAATTATTTTCTAAGACAAAAGGAACACACATATCTCCATTCTGCACCATTTTCCTAAGTTTCTTGGCATTCTCAATGGTTAGGCAATAAATTACACATTGGTTATAATTTGTCTCTTCATATCTCTCGGGTGGATAGGTCGGACATACAATAGAATACATTTACAAGACATTTACAAGACATTTACAAGACAATACATGACAGCACAAGACAACACCCACCCAGAGCCAGTCCCCCCATTAATGCGCCCCGTAGAACGTCTTGACCCCTCTGTATCGCATTTGCACGGGGTCTGGGAAAACTACGGAAAACCCAGGCAGATACAGTCGACGAACTACTTTATCATCAGGGGTTACCCTCTGATGATAAAGCAGCTGTGTCTCCCACTCAGCAATGAGCCTGCTATCTTTGCCGTAGTTTTTTTATTTTTCATAGTCACCCTTCCAAGTATGGATCCATAATCAGGATCCTTTCACTTGAAAGAGCGACTGTGCGTCGCACTGACCGCAGGGCAATTGCTGTTGGTCATATCGTAATAATAACAATGTTCTTTTCATTTAAAAATTATAATTATCAAATGTATTTTGTGAATGTAATTTATTTTCTTTCAGATTTTAAAATATAATGAAATAATGATACTTTAATCAATTTCCAATATTTTGCAAAATTCTCATATCTTCAAACATACAACTTATTCACAATTTCTATATCCCTGCATAATATTTCCAGATAAATACATAAACGACAGTATGTAACTCATGATTAACATGATACAGCACATTCTGGTATATTGCAATTATTTTAGAATCCTCTAAAATTGTATAATTTTTAATATTTTCTATAAGTTTTATACTTTATTCTTTAATAATGTTTTAAAATCTTTCAGCTCTCAATAGTTCAGCTTCCCCAGTTTACCGAGCGAGTTTGTTCCCTTTCTACTGATCTGGAATGTTTTTCTCTCGCATTTCATTTACCTTGTTCTTAATAGTTCCGCTAAGCAAAATGCAAAATAGCCGTCTTGTAGTATTTTTTTTTTGTTCCAGGCTTGCAATATAAAAAGAGTAATGCCGAAGAAAACAAAATTATATTGTTTTAAAGTCAGGTCTTAGCGTAAAGATTAAAACGTTTTAAAAATAATTAATTTTTCACAATATTAAATCAATACAATTATTTAATGAATCGCGAACAATGTATTTTCATATCATCTCATCTCAACATGTCATCTCACAACAATTACATAAACAAAACACTATCGAGGTCAAGTTCGGCGTATCGGCACTACTGCGAGAAAGCAGGAAAAATTTTCCGGACGAGTAGAAAGTGAGGGAACCCTCGTTCATGGAAAAACATTTCCCCTTTCTGCATTGCCCGGAACTATTGAGAAAGTTGACTGTAATTATAAAATTTAGGTTTTTAAAAAATATTCGAGATTTTCAAAATCTACGATTGGCAATTTTTCAGTAACAAATTTAATAAATTTTGTTTTATAATTTTCTGAAACGGTCAAAATTTATAAATCCGTTTGTTAATTTGTTACGGATGCTGGCTACGCACATAATAGCACTCGTAATATAGACAATACTTGCCTTTGTAAAATCGACAAGACACACACACCGAAGGGCCCGATTCGGCGTCGCACATAGATTGCACACGTGCTTAAAACTTACACGGGAACCTCGGGTTCCTCTAGCTGCAAGCCCAATCGGTCAAGAAAGGAACGTGCCACACCGAAGCTCGAAGTAAGACAATCCATAAGATTGTGACTGACACGCGCACACAATAGTACACGTGCCCCCAATCGCCGAGTTCACGAATAGGTTAAAGGGGTGAGCGATTCGTGGAAGATGACACGTGGCCAACAACAAGTGCAGGTGTCCATCGCGAAGAAACGATGATCTCATCGACATCTACCATATAAAAAGGGCAATCGTATTGCCCGAAGTCAGAGTCGCCCCGTGCATGATGGATTGAATATCTCTGAGTCAGAGTCGCGCCGTGTACGATCCAGAGAGGATCTTTGAGGCAGAGTCGCCCCGCGCACGTAACTAAGCACATAGCTCGACGAATTCGGTTCAAGACTCGGGAACTTAGAGACTTCGCGGCACGTTAATCCGCGACTCTCCACGAATCAACGTCTTTATACAGGACTTAGTTCCTAAACACCCGTTCGTTCTGATAGTGTACGTCCTACGGTTGGCATTCTTTTCAATAATAATAAAGTTATTATTCTTAAATTCACCGCTATTTTTGTCACTTGGGGTGTCGATCTCATTTATGCATAAGATCCCAAATAAACGATTCTCAGCTACCGAGAATCAATCCTATAACTCCTAATCCTTGAGAGAATTCAATAAATTAAGAAAACATAAAAAATGGTGGCAGCGGCGGGAACCGCAGTGACTGGTGAACTTCAAAATAACTTTTCAAGTACGAAGAAAATCAGAACGGGGAAATGGAGTTCAGTTCGCGTAAAATATCTTTCCGTACAGAAAGTTGCAAATGAACACGAGCTGTTTCGCGACTCAGCTATCCCGGATTCATTGCTCCAGACCGAGGTGGATGCCTTATCTAAGTCAAGATTCACGAGGGCGCTTCACTAACCTCAGGGACTGTCCAGTAACTTGAGGAAACTCAACGCATCAAATAGAGTAGAGAAGACATCGGGGATGCTGATAGCCTACATCATGAATGCCGCTACGTAAGTAAATTTGTATTCCTGTACAAATTTTCTCAAAAAGAAAACTTTGGAATAATTTCTCAATATTTTGCTCAGAATCATATTTAAATTTCACGAACAAAAAAGAGGGAACATTTGTAAACTATTTAACGATTGTTGTGAATTTCATGAACCTTGAAATATTGCTGATTTTTAAAAACTATTTTAATTAATTTTGCAACACTATTGTAATTCATTTTGAAATGCTAATTCAATTAATGTTGAAATACTGTCACAATTAACGTCGAAATATTGTTGTAATTAACTTCAAAATATTATTTTAACTAACTCTGCAATATTATTGCAACTAACGTTAAATATTATCAAAATTACGATTTATTACATCCCGCGAATTATTTAGCAAAAAAAGGGGAAGATTTTGGCTACCGTCTATTACGCGATTATCGCGCTCTCCAGAAAGCCATAAACGCGTCGAGAGATTTTAACGCAGTTGTCGGTCAGAGATTATTAACTTTGGCAAATCGTGATGGTAGGGACCATTTGATTTACTGCGCGACAGGCCCTATGGAAGTGCGCCTCACGCAACTGAATCCAGATACGCTCGAGACTGCCGTAGAATACGCTAGAAAACTAACTGAAAAATACAGCGCGAAAGGCGCAGGATCCGATCCTAAGCTAGGAGGTCGCGGAGAAAGATATTATCAAGCGTCTGCTTATTTAGTTTCGACAGGTCTGCAATATAAGCGTGATTATTTGGACCGGCCAGGACGTTATGAAATCGATCCTGAATGGCGAAATTATAACGACACACAGTGTAAGTAGAATTTAATGAAGAATTTATGGAGTTGCAAATAGTGAAAGATGACTTCCCTATCGATGAAGATGGAATCATGGGAAATCCTTTTTTTCGAACTCTGGGAGCAAAAATCGATTACGAACAAGATTGCGTACATATAAGAAGTGATATGATCACATTTATTAATGAAGAGTTCATACAAATTTCGCCAAGAAGTCGCAGAGTAGTTTACGTAGAAGTTCTAAACAACTTAGACTTCGGATTTATATCGAAAGTCAACATCTGCAGTGGTTTAGTTTTCGGTAATGCCCTAGTAACAAATCGCGATGGATACGCATATCTTTATATCATAAATACGAATGACTATGAAATAAAATTTACCGTCCCACATATTGAGCTGGAAGAATGCGAAGTAGCAGAAAATATACAAAGAGAAAATCATAAAAAAAATAAATTATCCTATATGTCCCTTATATACAAAATTCATTAAAAGGTTTGCGATTTTTATGCAATCGATATCAAACGTTTGCGTTTCATTTGCGATTTGAGAAAATATAGCAATCTCTCAAATATCATAATAAATAATGCGAAAATAAACGAATTATCGAAAGTTACTAGATCCAGCTCGCCTCTATTTACAAAAACCATTAAAAGGTTTGCGATTTTTTTGCAATCGGTCTCAAACGTTTGCGATTCGCTTGCAAATGATGACAATTACTAATTTTTCGTTTGCGACTTTGTCATTTTTAAGTTATTTTCGGAAAACGATATGGCCGGTTAACTTCACGTTCGCATTTTTGAAAACCAGTTTACTCAGCCACCAATCGATCATTTCAACAAAATTAGGCTCAATCGTTTGCGATTCGTTTACGAATTATGAATTAAAGGTGCTTTTTCCGCTAAATTATAAAAGAAAAAAAATTGTCCTATATATACTTTATACAGGGTGGCCGATTTATCTGAAGACATCGAAATATCTCGAGAACTATGCACAAAATCAAAAAAGTTGTCGGATGAAAGTTGTTCGACACGAAGGGGGGCATCCAGTGATAATTAAATTTACCCCCTCCCCCATCCCCTGGAGGTGGAGTGGGGGCAAAAACAATAAAACTTAAATAGGAACCCCCATTTTTTATTGCAGATTTGAATTCTCCGGAAAAAAGTACACGAACTTGACCTAGGAGCTATTGCATTTTGGTTCACAGGGGGCGCTGTAATCGATAAAAATCCAAATTTATCCGAAGACATTGAAATACCTCGAGAACTATGCACAGAATCAAAAAAGTTGTCGGATGAAAGTTGTTCGACACGAAGGGGGGCATCGAGTAATAATGAAATTTACCCCCTCCCCATCCCCTGGGGGTGGAGTGGGGGCAAAAACAATAAAACTTAAATAGGAACCCCCAGTTTTTATTGCAGATTTGGATTCTCCAATATTGACAATTTTCGCCCGCGTAGCGGATATGGAATACGGTCATTCTAACAAAACCGGGAAAAAATACATTTAGCGTTACCCAGGAACAACGACGTGGACGTAGTATTTTTCTGTTCCCTTTGGGGTGCTTGTTTTACGTGAGTCCCCTTGCCTCTCACTGTCTCACTGTTCACTTACTTGAGTAAGTGTTCGAAATGTTGACCTTCCACTTCAATGCATTTATTTATTCTTTCTTCAAATTACTTTATACATGATAGAATCATATCTGCAGAAATTTCTGCGCAAGCAGTTCTTATGAGTTCCACCATGTTTTCACGAGTCGTTGGTACTTGTTCATAAACCTTACCTTTTAGGTAACCCCATAGGAAGAAATCCGGAGATGTTAGATCAGGTGACCTCGCAGGCCAATTAATGGGGCCACCTCTACCAATCCACCTACCATTGTAATCACGGTCTAGTATTTCCCTTGCTACTCTTGAAAAATGTGCTGGGCAACCATCATGCTGAAACCACATTGTCCGTCGGACGTCCATAGCAACATCCTCAAGTAGTAATGGTACTTCTTGTTCTAGGAAATCTCGATATTTTGTTCCATTCAAATTACCTTCAATGAAATAAGGACCAATGAGTTTATTTCCTATGATTCCACACCAAACGTTCACCGACCAAGGACGTTGATGATTAACTTGTCGTAACCAATGGGGATTTTCTACGCTCCAATAATGCATATTATGCCTATTGACGCCACCATGGTTCCTGAATGTAGATTCATCTGAAAATAATACATTAGCAAAGAAATTGTGGTTCGTTTGCATTTTTTGAAATGCCCATTCACAAAACACCACGCGGTTATGAAAATCATCGCCATCTAGTTCCTGGTGCAGTGAAATGTGATATGGGTGAAACTTATGACGATGCAATATTCTTTGAATACTGTCTCTGGAAATGCCGTAATCGCCATGTAATTGTCGTGTGCTTACATGTGGATTTTGGTGAATAGCTGCTAGTACAGCTACTTCGTTAGCTTCTCCTGTAACTGTTAATCTTCGCTTACTTTTTTTCATTTGTACGCTGCCATCAGAGTGAAAGGCATTCACAACATTGTAAAAAAAAGAACGCGAGCGAGCATTATCTGGAAAACGCTCAGCATACAACGCAACAGCATCGTCAATATTCCTCTTACATTCACCATAAATAAGAATCATTTCGATTTTTTCGGGAACTGTAGCAGGATTCATTTTTAACTTGCAATTCGATTTAAGCAATGAAGGGTAGACAAAAAATAGTCGCGTAAACGGAAAGTTGTTATTCTAAAAGCAAAGTGACCTCCGACCGAATTACTACCAATACAATGGACTTCAAAAACAGTCTTACACTGAGAGACCGTGAATACTAAATTTTAATATGGGGATTAGAAAGTCGCGATATCCATTTACTTCCCTTCAGGAAAGTAGAGAAAAATGTAGGTGAACTGGTTACGTGTGACTCAACTTATGTATAAAATGATATGCTACTTTATTTTCGAGTTATGTCGCCCTCTAGTGTTATGTAACAGAACCGGCGCCGGTGATGGCCGAAATGCAAGCGATGTACATGTATGAAACCACGTGAGTTCTCTCGGGGTCCGGTAGATGGCGACGAAATCCCCAAATGAAGTAAGAGTTTCGTTTTGTTTAATAGAAGCTGGTTTGACCGTCAATGCTCAGCTTATTCATTCTCATTTCGGAGAAAACATACAGAGAGAGAATGAATGAGCTGAGTGAAGGGACATGACGCGTTTTTTAATGGATTGCGTGATGTCCTCTTTTTGTTTATTAAATAATAAATTTAAAACCTAAAATGTAATTTTATTGAAGGTAGAAAACTTATTTACAAAATTGCTTCCATATTGTATGCACAATTTTTATGTAATCAGTTTTGATTTTTAATATGAAGAATATCAATTATTCATAATCTTAATTTTTCGAATGGACATTATTAAAATTTCATATTCAGAATAACAATTTTCGTAATTGATATTACTAAATTCTAATATTAAAAATTCTAATATTAGAATTTTTAATATTAAATTTTCATAAAGGGATCAAATTGTCCCTATTTGCCCCCTGGATGCCCCCCTTCGTGTCGAACAACTTTCATCCGGCAACTTTTTTGATTCTGTGCATAGTTCTCGAGGTATTTCAATGTCTTCAGATAAATTTTATCGATTACAGCGCCACCTGTGAACCAAAATGCAATAGATCCTAGGTCAAATTAGTGTACTTTTTTCCGGAGAATCCAAATCTGCAATAAAAAATGGGGGTTCCTATTTAAGTTTTATTGTTTTTGCCCCCACTCCACCTCCAGGGGTTGGGGGAGGGGGTAAATTTAATTATCACTGGATGCCCCCCTTCGTGTCGAACAACTTTCATTCGACAACTTTTTTGATTCTGTGCATAGTTCTCGAGATATTTCGATGTCTTCAGATAAATCGGCCACCCTGTATACAAAATCCTTTAATTCGTTTATTTTCGCATTAGTTGTGATTATATTCGGAAAATTCGCATATTATCTCAATTCGCAAACGAATCGAAAACGTTTGAGACCGACTGCAAAAAAATCGCAAACCTTTTAAAGGATTTTGTATACAGGGTGCGAGCGTACGATCCGAACATAGGGTATTATACCATGATAAAGGTCGAGCGTTCCTGATTGGCCAGTTCCAGCCCGTACGGTTCGCCCCATTGGCCGCGAAAGAGCATGGAATGGCTGAAACTGGAGATGCGAGTACTGCCTTCACTGTTGAGTACTTCAGTCAGCCACATTCAGTAATTCGGTTGAAGTAAACATTGAGTGCACGATAAAAGATCGTAGATAATTTTCCTACGTTTAATGTTGTAAATTCACTCTTAAGCCGGTAAGAAAGTTACAACGTTGTGTAGTGAATTTGTAGTAAATTTACAACATTAAGCGAAGGAAAATTACAACGGGTTGTAAAATTACCACAATTAATAGGTTATTTACATTTACGATCTTTTACAGTGTAGGAAAATTACATCTACGATCTTTTATCGTGCACTCAATGTTTACTTCACCCTGAATTACTGAATGTGCCTGACTGAAGTACTGAACAGTGAAGGCAGTACTCGCATCTCCAGTTTCAGCCATTCCATGCTCTCTCGCGGCCAAAGGGGCGAACCGTACGGGCTGGAACTGGCCAATCAGGAACGCTCTACCTTTATCATGGTATAATACCCTATGTTAACTTCACGGACGTCGTTATGGACCAATTAGGGCAGTCCGTGTATTTTACAACTCCCGACCTTAAATCTGGGTTCCATCAGATAATGATGGATGCGCGAGACGCAAATAAAACTGCGTTTTCGACCCCAAACGGTCACTATCAATGTGTAAGGATGCCGATGGGAATAAAATACGGTCCCATCGATTTTCAGCGATTTATGGATCTAGTATTAAGTGGCTTACAAGGGATAGAGCTGCTAGTATATCTCGATGACATAATAATTTACGCCAAAAATTTGTACGAATATGAGATTAAATTTAGACGCCTCATGAAACGACTTCAAGACGCAAATCTTACGTTGGAACCCGATAAATGTAAGTTCCTACGCAAGGAAGCCGCATACCTGGGGCACACTATTGGTAATAATACAGTCTAGCCGGATGCGGAAAAGATCGAAACGGTAAGGAAATATCCCGTCCCCAAAAATCGAAAAAACGTTAAACAATTTCTTGGACTAGCGGGATATTATAGACGATTTGTTGAGGGATTCTCAAAAATCGCTCGCCCGTTAATTATCTTATTATGCCAGGATATCAAGTTTACATGGGGTGGCGAGCAAATAGAAGCGTTTGAGAAATTAAAGGATCTGTTATGTTATACACCAATCTTACAGTTACCAAATTTCGAAGAGCCGTTCGTTGTCACTACGGACGCCTCGGGAGTGACACTTGGCGCTTTTTTATCGCAAGGCAAGATTGGTGATGATCTACCAATCGCCTACGAAAAACGATCTAAAACGCTAAGAGACTGCGAGTCTGAAATACTGACGGGTCAGGAAATCCTGCCCCGAAAAAACGGGGTAAGGATTTCGATGAAGTAACCGAAACGTATGGAGCTGTTGAAGCCAACGTGACTGACTACGACAATGAGAGCCAGAGTTCCAATGTAAAACTGCTGGGAGTTGAAAAGACAGCTCGAAAGAAGTGCATAACCAAGGTCGAAAAACTCGAATTGCCAGCCTACATGAAAATAGGAAAAACTCGGTCGAGACAACAAGACGGATCAACTTCAATGAAAAAACCTCCTACACCGGTGAAGAAAAAATAAAGAAAACAATATATAACGGAAGTAGAAAAACTACAAGTGCCGGATTATTTGAAAATTGACCCTACAGTAAAGCGAACTCAGATAAAAGATAACCCCCAAAACAATAAAAAATGAAGTGGTATCCGAAGCAGGATTAAATTTAAACAATAAGAAACGGTTAGCTGATGTTCGAATCCGTTGGAGGAAATAGAAAGCTTCCATACTATGGACGAACTCGCGTCACAACCGGATACAGAATTCACGTATTCCAAAATGGAAGAACTAAGCGTCAGAGAAAACTCGAAGAAAAAGGCGAAAATGAAAAATCGAAAGAATCATATGCCGTACAACGACAACCTAGAAGATTCATGGAAAATGCACACCAAACACACTATCTACATCTCGATAGGCTACACTACACCCCACTCTTGCTCGAGTACATAGGCATGTTGGGACTATCAGATGCGGTGATAGGACTTACGTCATCGTACGTCGGGAATTTCCCGAACGATACGGCGCCGATTGAGGATCCCAACGTCTCGACGACGATCACCCCCATACAGCAACGTGGGGGAATGGCCCAAAACGTAAACAGAAGTCCTGCGGTCCCATAGACACTGGGAGAAATGAAGACTTTTACGAGCCTGTCGATTCTAAACTAAGAATAAATACTACCAATGATCATGTATTCTGTAAAAAGGGGAATAATGTCTACTTCACCACGGCCAATGGACATTTAGATAGCGAAATCGGTCTAGACCCCGTGGAACGACACTTAATTAATTCCAACGAATGGTCGCTCAAACGATTGAAAATCAGTAAAGTGATATATAAGTACACAAAAAAGGTAAAGCCCGATTCTTCGAACTTGTCGTTAAACAAGACCTTGATGATCTAGCCTTAAAATCAAACATTGTCAAATCCATCAATGTATTGGATGCCCTTTGAACAAAATTTGAAATTTCATCCATAAGAAATAAGAATCGGACAGGATTGCAACATGTTCCAACATATTCAATGGCGACATATACAAGATATAATACAATCACTACTTGGCCGACGAGAACTAACGATCACCGTTTGTAAGGACAACCATTCCATACCACCGGTAAGCGAGCGATTCACCATAATAAAAGAACATCATGATTCAGTTATAGGGGGTCACAAAGGAGTGACCAGAACGTATCTTCGCTTATGCGCAAAGTTTATCTGGCGGAATATGAAAAGTGACGTCACGGAATAAGTAAAAAGATGTGCTGGATGTCAAAGGAAAAAACTCATGCGCGTAAAAACACGGTTACCAATGTATTGATGCTATGAACCTATCACCTTTCTTAAAGATTGGCTGAATATATGCAGACTTCCAGACGTTTGGAAAGATACAAGAGGAGAGTGATCGATTAAGCAGAGACAGCGCGGGATCAATAAGTGATGGGAGGCAATTGTTCAAGAAATATGGTGGAATATTGTCAGGACCACCGTGAGTGTTAGCGTCAAGTTCATTAAATGCTGTAATTAAGTCAGTTTTGGAGTTTACATGTGACGTGGAGAGAGATGGAAGGAAAGACTATTAAAATCATTAAAAGAGTTGACTCGGTAGACAGAATCAAAATGGGTAGAAAAATAATCAGCAATACCAGAATCAGTGTCAATTACAGTTGAACCGTTGCGGAGATAAGAAGGAAGGGTGTTATTAGATCTTAAATTATTCACATAAGACCAAAAAGATCGCAAGTTTGAACTTAAGTTTGATAGGACGGAAGCCAGTTAGTGCTTATAAAGCTGACGCGAAAGACGAACACACTCAGCACGTAATTTTTTTAAAAACAATGTAATCGGCGGGATCGCGACTAGTTTTCCAAATATTGTGCGAGCGTTTCTTTGAATAAATTAGTTTAATCAAATATTTATTGTACCACCTGGGGAAAGAATTTAACTTAATAGATCGCTTTTTAAGTGTAACAAATTTATCAATAACAATACTTAACGTAGAATAAAATTACGAGACAGCAAATTTTATATCATAGTTCGAAAAAAGAAAATCCCAGGAGACTAAATTAAATTCGCGGTTAATAGAGGCATAATCTGCATTTACAAAATCAAGGCAAAATTTAAAACGCGACATACAATGTAACGGCACTTCAACACTAATCGAGAACAGTTGAGCACACTGTTCAGCAGACTTCACAAGTTCTTCGCAGGAAGCAGCTGGTATGATAAGATCAGGAGAGCCAAAACATAAGTCCAAGGTGTATCTCTTAGAGGGGAGAGCCGGATAGTATTGCACGAATCGAAGTGCTGCGGCAAAATTTGCAAGAGTTGCGGCTTTCATATGGCTGTCCGGTGCAGCATAGGCAGAATGATGAAAGGACACAGGATTGTCCAGTCGAATCTATAAACAATCCTGACAGACCAAGCTCCGATGTGCGAGTGGCGCTATTGAGCCAGGTTTCCGTAAAAACCAGAATGTCAAGTTGAGGCAGCATTTAGTGAATATTACCTCTGAGATAATCTAGCTTGTTGTTAATTGAGTGTACATTCTGGTAATACAGTGTTAACGATTTGCTGGAGGAATGTTCGTTCCGGGGATTTTATGTTGCTGTATGATGGTAGGAAAACCGTCGCGGTATGTGATATTGCGACGAACTAAAGGGTAAGCCGCATTATGTTCTGCTACTGTCAGCCTCAGTTTAGCTAACTGTTCACGCTGCTGCTTTGTTTTGTCGGAAATGACAGTAATTCCTGTGGGAAGTTGATCCCTCTTGGATATCACTTGCATGACATCGCGATTAGAATTTAGCTCGAGATCTTCCGTGGAACAACTGTATTTGCCCCGAAATATGGGAGGTCGTCGCCTTTTAAGCCTGGAGTGTATCCATGACCGATTGGTCCTTGAGACAGCTTGCGACGCGATTAATCGAACGGAGGATCCCTTGATGATGCTGGTTAATCAGCATGAAATTCAGGGGAAGGGGGCGTTTTTGTACAACGCGGCGGAATGAGCGGCGCGAAACCTCGGTATGGTTTTCAACGTGGGACGTAGTGGTGCACAGGACGCTGAATCAGTCATCAATCTGTACCCAGTTCGTCTCAGGGCTAACATTAGTCCAGGCGGTAGAGATTTTAAGGTGGAATTTTGATATACAGGCAATTTTATTTCGGAAATCACTTCTTTAAGTGCTTAAGATAAAGGTAAAAATAATGCAAAGTCTGAGATGAGTGCGGAACATATCAAAAAACCAAAAACCTAACGGAAAAAAATCAAAAACCTAAAAAATGTGAAATTTTACCTTTTTTTTTTGTGATATTGCGACGAACTAAAGGGTAAACCGCATTATGTTCTGCAACTGTCAGCCTCAGTTTAGCTAACTGTTCACGCTGCTGCTTTGTTTTGTCCGAAATGACAGTAATTCCTGTGGGAAGTTGATCCTTCTTGGATATCACTTGCATGACATCACGATTAGAATTTAGCTCGATTACTATTGGTCTAATCTGGCCAGAGGTACGAAGAATACCAAGACGACAAGTAAAAAGATTAGAACAATCTATGCCAAGCAGAGACAGAAGCTGTTTACGACGAGAGAGGTCATAAGTGGATATGTCACCTGAAGTACAATCGGTGACATTAAATAAAATAATATTTCTAGAGCGGCGATGTCTGTCTTCAATTTCTTTACTTACAATTTCTATAACTGAGCCATCTGAAACACTTACGGAATCCGTTGACTTATTTTCTAATGCAGTTAAGCGTTCATCAAAACAATGCTGTTTCGAAAGGTGGTCCGACTCGAAAAGTCCTCTACATCTATTAGCACAACTTGAGTGAAAAATTGAATTGCACTTGATACAGGATACCGAATGTTGAAGTCGTGTAAGAAAACCTCCAGATATGGAGCACTGAACAAATGCATATTTTGCAGAATGAAGTGTCCTTTTTGAAGGCTAGCAAGGAGAACTGCCGTCTTCAATATTCATTGCCACTTTTTGAAAATACAGTATGTATCGAAAATATTCACTATACGAAGTCAACAAGAACAGTATGTTTATGTTCTACTCAAATGCAGAGTCACCGTAAATAATCACAACACAGTAAATACCAACACAATTAAGTAAGCGACATTCCAAAAGTTTCGAAAAATTGACAAATTACATTAAAATTGCGGAGTTTATTGCGCAGATACTCAAGAATAAAAAGTAAAAAAGATTAACATAAACAAATATAAATAAACATGAAATTCTATATGAAATTAGGAATGAAATTAAATATAAAAATGATAAATTATATCAAGGTTTAACCACTGAATCTGTTAAAAACAAATCAGATCAAGTTAAATCCTCTCAATTTAATAAAAACGATAAATTAAATCAAGATTTAATCGCTGAATCTGTTAAAAATAAATCAGATCAAGTTGAATCCCCTGAATTTAATAAAAATGAAAATAATAAATTATTAATAAAATACTCGCATGATTATAAAAGTAACATCACAATGACATCAAAGCTATTTTCAAGAGCCAAACAGTACAATTATCAGATCTTTTTAAAATATATAATGCAAAACAAATTATTAGACACAACTTTAGTTCGAAGAAAGTTACAACTTTCGTTCAATTTTGTAGATTCATTTTGAATAATTATTATACAGAATCTAGCACGAAAATCAAGATACAATTTGTTTAACTTTAAAAGCATGAATATGTTTGAAAATAGTGTAAAAATCTCCCCCCTCCCCCCAATCCAACCCTCACACCATTCGATCAATTGCACTTCTCCTAAGGGTGGCTGATTATAAAAGCAAGTGATCTCACAAAATTCAACAGTCAGTCAATTCGGTCAGTCCGAAGAATCGGTTATTTTCAAGTTTAGTAGTGTCTCATCTAGTACAGTTAGTACAGTCCGAAGTATCTGCTATTTCAATAGTGTCGTCGGTCCGAAGTATCGGTTGCTTCAACGGTGTCGACTACTACAATTCGTACAGTTCAGACTTTCAACCAGTCAGCCATCTGAGAGCGGTGTCCGGTCCGGGGAGTCGACCCGATTTCCTCAGGATCAACCCTTTCGGCCGAACAAGGCCCCCAGGAAAGCATCACACTATTTTTCACGGCAGGCACCTTGCAACCATCCACCCATACACGCCAGTGAGTATAGTACAATTTAGATCTCCACCCACATAAACATCCTTAAATTTTAACTCGTCCTATCTGAATCCTTATATAATTATTCCCTTTAACAATAATAAAAATTCTTGATATATACCCCGTCTGTTTGAGTATTATTTTTATCGATTCTACCTCTGAATACTCAGGAAGGTCACCAGTACCAGAATAACAAAAATCCGTTTTCAGGGTATATTTAATAAATAAAGAATCATAGCGGCCACACCGGGGTAGGGCCGTACCCAACGTCGAAAACGCTGTTGTACAAGTCATGTGTGTATCTTAAGGCTTGAAACCGGTAGGGTAATGTTTATTGAACATTTTTAAACGTTTCTAAGTATTGTTGCCCCTTAATTAAAAAAAGGAATTTTTAAATTGGTAAGTTATGAAAAAGTTCAGTGAAAATGGATGCATTTTTTAATATTAATGGCTAAAATTTTAGGATTTTATGTAAAACATGTACTACCACCATAAAAAAAAATTACAGTATTCGCCGATCTTTCAAAAACTATATTTATTTTGCAAAATTACTCCAGGGAAAAGTGAAAAAAATTAAAATTCATCAAATTTATGTTTCATTTATTTTAAAATATAAATGTAGGCATGGAAAAGGTACAAATTAATCCAAAAATTTATAAGAAATTAAATTTCTACTACCTACTGCAGGTAATGCATAAAATAAATCGGTGTTCCTCGCACACGGGGACTTTACAGGCGGAACATCCGCAACGCGCTTTCCTATCTAGTTTCCGGTCACATTGTACGCAGCGGTGAGCAGGTTGGTGTGTTATTTTTTTTTAGATTTTCGAATTCTTGGTCTGTATCCATGCCCATGATGTTTTTGATACTGCGTTTTAAATATCTGCGCAGGTGCAGCTCTTCCAATCTTTAGCGCATCAAAGGGAACGTCATATACCCAACTAGTTTTTTCAAGACGATAATAGCATTAGTAGATTTCCGTCCGTTGTCTGCTTTTAGTTTCCACATAATGCGAACGACACTGATCCCAAAATCGGGAGACTTATCCAATCCGAGAAACCATAGACCGATCACGTGTCTCAATACGTTGTACAAATTGTTCACTAACGTCTTGAACGAACGTATTGAGAAACCCGTGAAACCGGTGTGGCAACAGATAGTAGAACAACGAGGCTGCAAAATGGGTGTATTCGGCTGCAAGGACGACTTGCTTATCGACAGGAGTGTTTGTCAGGACGCAGTCCAGTAAAAGCGTAACCTGTCGATAGCCTGGCTGGATTACATGAAGGCGTATGTCTCAACATCGCACGAGCTTTTAAGCTTGTTGCTCAAACGCCTCCATGTTCACCCAAACGTAGTGAAAATTGTAGAAGACCTGATGCCTCTTTGGAAAACACTCTTTGTCATGACATCGGGCAAGCGTCGAACGATGTCTAGACTGGTTCAATTCCAAAGAGGTGTCTATCAGGGAGATTCTCTGAGTCCTCTGCTCTTCTGCATCTCACTATTGCCTCTATCCGTTGCTCTCCGGAAATCTCAAGGGTACATGTGTGGACCGCCTGGTGAACGTGTACATAAGATCACCCATCTTTTCTATATGGATGATCTTAAATTATACGCATCAGGCGAGAATCAATTACATCGATCTCTAAACATCTCCCTCACATACTCGAGAGATATCGGCATGGAATTCGGATTGGACAAGTGTGCAATCGTTCATTTGCACAGAGGAAGATCAGGCTCTAATAACAACGATATGGAGCTCGTCAACGGAAATGTCAACCGCCACTTTAGCGCCGAAGAAGCCTACACATACCTCAAAGGTATGTCCAGGCTGTGCAGGCTGCTAAAACCACCGTCATTAAGAAATACCGGCGCATTCTCCGTCAGATCTGGTCATCAGAATTGACCGGGAGAAATAAGGTGGCAGCCACGAATATGTTGGCCGTATCACCAGTGCTCTATTCATTTGGAGCACTGAAGTGGAACGTTGACGAGATAAGAGGTCTTGACCGAAGCACACGGAAGATGATTTGTATGCAACGCAGTTTGCATCCGAGATCTTCCGTGGAACGACTGTATTTGCCCCGAAATATGGGAGGTCGTGGCCTTTTAAGCCTGGAGTGCATCCATGACCGATTGGTCCTTGAGACAGCTTGCGACGCGATTAATCGAACGGCGGATCCCTTGATGATGCTGGTTCATCAGCATGAAATTCAGGGGAAGGGGGCGTTTTTGTACAACGCGGCGGAACGAGCGGCGCGAAACCTCGGTATGGTTTTCAACCTGGGTCGTAGTGCTGCACAGGAAGCTGAATCAGTTATCAATCGGTACCCAGTGCGTCTCAGGGCTAACATACGGAAGGAACAACTCCGTATGTTGGAGGGAAGGCATATCGACAAGCCATTGCATGGACAATTCTTTCTAAATATCCAAGAACTTGGCTTGTCGGCAGAGATGACCTTCTCGTTCTTAAGATCAGCCGGCTTGAAGTCCGAGACCGAGGGTTCTATCTTCGCATGCCAGGATGGCGTCATCAATACCTTAGCATATCGCCAGAACGTCTTACACCAGGCAGTACAGAGTACGCTTTGTAGATTGTGTAGATGTTATGCTGAGACACTAATGCATCTTTTGGAAGCATGCCCAATATATGCAGTTTCAGCATACATCGAACGTCACAATGCGGCTCTTCGAGTGCTGTATTACCATCTTCGCAGCACTTATGGTATTGATGCGACCCCAGTTTTGCCGTACGTCCCTACTGATATTGAATCCGTAGTCAGGAATGAGTCGTGCCGAATATACTGGAATTACTCATTCCCGACGAGCAGGCAAATATCAGCCAACAAGCCTGACATAGTCCTTGTTGACTTCGATGACAAATCCATCTTCGTCATCGAGTTCTCTGCACCAGCAGAGACAAATATAGTCAGCAAAGAGGACGAAAAACGGATGAAATATCGAGAACTCCTGTTCGAAATGCGCGAGCTATATCGAGGATTCAAAAGCAAGCTCGTCGTGCTGATAACTGTGGTGCTGGGAGGAATGAGACCAACTTTCCTCGAAAACATCAAAAATATTCGGGCCTGTCGAGAACATGCAAATTCCATCGCAGGCCGAATGCAGAAAGCAGTGCTGCTGGGATCTCTCCGTCTACTGAGGTCACACGAGATCCTGTAACCACTTACCCAATGGAGAGGGAGTGGTTACAGTTGCAAAAGAAATGGCCCGGTGCAGTCTGCAGCTGAGGAGATGGATATCGGAGCCACTTTTCTGCTGCAGACTGCGCACGTGGATTATGGAGGGCCAAGGGAGGTTAAGGTTTTAGTCGGTAAATCTTGCCGTCAACATCCAACGTGAGAGAGTCCGACACAGAGGGGTTAAACAACATCTTCAACCCCCTATGGTGTCTAACGCATTTCCCCCCTCCGTCAAAAAAAAAGGGCCCAAAGGGAATGATGCGTAACACAATGCGGCTATGCAAAAAGTTGCATCTTATCCTATCTTCCCAAATGGCCTACTCGCACCTCCAGGTGTGCTTATTGCAGCCGGTGGGCCCTGGACTCTTAGTAACCTTGCCACAGATTGGGTAACCAACCCCAGTGGATGGCGAGGTAATAGACAAACGAAAGGCATAAAAACGAGGAGTAGGGCTAACCACCCTACTCCCTGTATTTGCAGTTACCAATAGAATAACGCGCAGGGCTCCTGACCATCGGGCTGCTTCGGATGCAGCCCAGTCCGGAGGTGGAGGGGCCGAAACAGGTGTCCCGGGACGACGACCCGCTGATGTCCACGGACGATTTCAGTGGACGGAGGATCTCAGGCAAGATCTAATGCATTGCTACGAGGATAACTGTCCGCAACAGAGAGGCTACATGGCGCGAATGCATAGTCGATTTGCAGTAATGCATCCCGAACTGGCAGATCGCTTTTCGCAACAACAACTGATAGTAGGGGAGGCGAAAAGGGGATTTCGGGATTTTGAGAAGCGCGTTAGAATAAGATATATGAGAAAGCCTGCACCCTAATAAGTGTCCCCAGGAAATATGAGCCCTTGAAATAGGGCCGAACGCGTAAGACCTCTCGTCAGATTTGAAAAAAAAAATCGATGGTCAGAAATGCTCGAGCGCGTCAGATTAAGGGTAGGTGTGTTAATTACATGTAGATAAAACAGTATTTCATTAATCTATTTCATCTTGACGTAAGGAAATGAGAGATTCGCAAAGATGCAAAAAAAAACGTTACCTGGATTTTCACGAGCGCGGTTACATTTTTTTTTAATTTGAAGGAAATTCTTCAGGGATCTCAGATCTGACGATTTACGTAAGCCAAAGTGGCTAAAATAATTTATAAAGTGCCGCGTTTTCAGCGCCATCTTTCCTTCTCCCCTTTTCGTGCTTTCTCGCTCGCACCCCCCACGCAGCTTATACTTTCCATGTGCTGTTGTCGGCGCCATGTCCGCCATGATGGTACGTCTCGTGCGTCACGTGTAACCGACAGTTTCGTTCCCTTTCGTTTGTTTCGGTTATAATGTAAACGAAAAGTTATTAATACGTTATATTAAGTGAATTAATACGGGAAATAAAACGATGAAGTGTGTTTTTTGTTCTGAAACTTCCGAAAAGGTGATTAAGTTCACCTTAGAAACAAAAGAAGTGCCAGACTGTTTTGGAGTTTCGTCGCAACAAGCCGGTTAAAAGAAAAACGCACAACAGCTACAGTGATTTGTACATTTCGGAGAATAGTTATTTAAATAATGGCTATCACTCTAAATATTACAGACTTTTTACAGCTGTAAAAATACCTGTCGATTTTACAAAACAACCGGAATCAGAGAAATGTCCACCAACAGCTGAAGAAGTCTCAGAATTTTGTGAACCTGTTTCTTCTACGACAACTCAACAGGATGCTGATACATCCACCGACAAGTAAATGCTCACAATGAAGAAAAAAAATTAAGTGAAAATACCAGATTTATTGGTTATTATTATCATGAAGTGTAGAGTTCGTTTAAATTTGTTAAGTCGATAGTTTATCTGAAAATATAATTCTTGAATATAATAGACACGCTGCTGCATTTCTGTATACGTTACGATCTTTTAAATTATGAGAAAATTGTTTCGTACTACTGGATTGGAGTTATTATGTCAAAAGCGTTGAATCAAAACTGTGAGCTTAATTCAAAGTTTGTGTGCAAAAACCCGAGTCGACCTTAAAATTTTGTTTTTATGCTTTCGACAGGTTAGCTTTAATTAATCAGTCTGACACAATTTTGTTATAGTTTGAAGGATCGTAACGTATACAGAATTACAGCTGTAGATCAATTTTATTCAAGAATTAATAACCCAACACTGATTAAAAAATAAATGTAAGCTCGTCTCTGCTTTTTGCACATTGTTGGGTGTAGACACTAAAGGATTAAACAAAAATTATGCAACGTGAAAATTACGAGAACGGTTTTATTATAATTTTAGCGGCCGCCGTAAATAGCTTCGTAAAGCGTACTAACTAAATCGGTAAAGCGTATAAACATGTACAAAGGTGTTTTTACATCTAACGTCAATATTTACGCTCACAGGATCACGATGGGTCGTTTCAATTCCTGGAAGCATATTTCGCGATAATACAAATAAAAATGGATATTTCTAACACACATCACATTACAAAGTGCCTTTTTAATTCTCGAATCAAATTGACCCATTACTGCATTTCTGTATAAGGTACGATCTTTTAAACGAGGATAAAATTGTTTCATTCTGCTCAATTGGAGTTGTCCTGTCAAAAGAGCCGAATCAAACCTATGAGCTGGACATGGCTTCTTGCACATTTAATTACAAAGTGGCTATTTCATTCTGTTGTGATCTGTTGATACAACTTTACTTTTATATGTCCAGTTAATGGTCACAACAGAATAAAATAACTATTTTGTAATGAAGTGTGCAAAAAAAGGAGTCGACCTTAACATTTTTTTAAAACTCTTTCGGCAGGTTAACTACAATTAATCAGTATGATACAAATTGTTCCTGGTTTGAAGGATCGAAGCTTATACAGAAATGCAGCTGTAGATCAATATACCATTTTACTAAAAAACAAAATATAAATACTAATTGACCAAAAAATGTATGTTAAAAAAAAGTTTGTGTTACGCGGTATTCCTGTCAGCACAATGCTTACTCTTAAAATTGATTTAGGCTGCCTGATTTTTTATTTTATATCCTGTTTTGGTATAATGTAGATTCATTTGAACATAATATATAGGAAATAACATATTAAAAAAAGTTGTAATAATTATTAGACATTATCAAATCTGTTAATTTGCGTAATAGAATTTGTTTATTATATTTCAATTTTAATATTTAAAAGTTATGTAAAGTTTGTTATTTCTTATGCATTATGTTCAAATGCATCTACATTATACCAAAAGAGGTCTTAAAATGAAAAATAAGGAAGCCAAAATCAATATTAATTCATGATGTTGAAGTTCATACTGGTACACATAATAAAAAATTTATAAATTGCAGTAATTATATTTTTTAAGCGTGGTAAGAATAAAATAAATATTTAATAATATTATTTATATATTATAATAAATATTTTCTTGAAATAATTTTTTTAATATTTTTTCTTCTTAAATTAAAAAAAATTATTAAATTAATGATTTTCAGAAAATATTTATTTAATTCTAAATATTATTTTCTTAGCATGATTCAAAAAAAATATTTACTCGAATGTAGGAAATTATTTTTTTTTCAGTGTTGACTTACATCAATCAATATTTTTTTAATATCTAAAAAATTAGCTTATTTCTACATTTTTTATTTGAGTTCAGGTTCAAACTCATCGAAAAGAAGTCACCATAATTTTTTTAAAAAACTTATATGAAGGGAACCTAAGTTACAGGGGGAGCCGTGATCCAAAATTGAGATTTTTATTTTGTATTATCTATATTGTTGAGTTATTTACATATTACAAAATGTATGGTGACTTTTCTATGAATTGTAACATAATCTCAAATAAAAATTCTGGATGTCACCATATTCTTCAGATATTAAAAAAATATTAACTGGTGTAACTCTGTCAGTACGAACTTCAGTATCATACTTAATTGTACATATTATGCTGACAGCAACAGATATTGCCGTGCATCCTAAACTTTGTTTTCAGTACACGTTAAGAAAAAGTAATCTTTATGTGAATTTCTAAAATGATTTTTTTAGATGATTAATTTACGCATAGCTTGAATACTTTCCTATCTTTACGATTGTGCAATTTTCAGAGTCAGATATAACAGGGTGTACTGTAATTTAAACTTACTGTTATTATTTAAAGATGTGTTATTCATAAATTGTTTTTAGGGAAGCAGGATCAAACATCTGTGAGCGAGACTTTCAGGATTTTGAGAATAACTTTCACGAAGATGAGTCAGTTAGTAAAGAGGATTCGCGAGAACTCCAGTGCTTCATATGTGAAAGATCACGTAAAAGGTATCATAGTCGTGAAGTTACATTGGCAGTGAGCAGATTTCGAACTATCGATAAGTTGAAAAGTGCAGCTACCGAATACAACGATGTTAAAATGTTGGAAAAAATCAGTGCCTTTTCTGATGATATGGAAATTCCTTATCACAAATGTTGTAAGGATCAATATTTAAGAGACATTTGTAAAATAGAGGAAACTGATTTTCAAAAAAAGAGAAGGGAATCGAATGTCGGTTATGTCATGTTATGTGAAATGTTGGAGGAATATGTTGTAAAAAAAAAGAGTGTCTGTTTTTCGATCATGTCCAAAATGAGTATAAGACATTACTCGAGGAATAAAGTAAAATATTAGCTGAATCCATCTCCAGCACCACATTTTCAGATCGGCATTTAGAGCGAAAGATAACGGAAACATTCAATAATAAGATTAAGATAATTTATGCTGAAAAGAGAAAGTTTCTTGCACCATTTTTATCCTGTATTGTTAATTACAGCGATTTATTTAAAAGCATGGCATTGAGAGAAAGTGTTCGTTCGGTAGCAGCAAAACTCAGAGAAGAAATTCTTAACTGCAGCAACACAAAATTGTCTGAAAATTGCACTGCTGAGGACTTAATTAAAGGAGAGTGTGATTTTGTCCCAGAACTTTTAACCTGTTTCTTAGAAACATTACTTAGGGGTGATATATCTGATTTGTCAAAAAGAACACGCAAAAATAGAAGGAAAAATAACGATCTTGGAATTTTTTCTATCGGACAGGATTTAATATACGCTGCATCTAACCACAAAATCAAAACTTCAAAGCACATTACTATGGGTCTGGCAGTAAAAAGTTTGTGTAACAGCAAAAAAATTATTAACATATTAGCCAAATATAGACACTGCTGCTCGTATATATTTTGGAAGAGTTAGATACTAAAATGACGTTTTCAACGGAAAACAGTACCAACGTGTGCCCTGAAGATATTTTGCGTCGCCCGGATTTGAATACCTCAGTAGCTTTTGATAATTTCGACAGATTCGTTGAAACGCTGAATGGTAAAGACACACTTCACGATACTGTGGGGATCATTTACCAGGACCGTCTTCGATATGAAGATATGCCTGCTGCATCTGTAAGTGTCAGTGAAACTGAAAATGCAATTCCCAGTGACTGTTTACCCGACAATTTTTCAGAGTCCACGAACACAAGACAGAGAAAGCGAAAACGCAGAACATTTGATGAAATTACTTTTGAAATGCTTCGTAGCTCAGGCGGTAACGTACTGGACTACGAAGTCGTAGGTCGTGAGTTCGATCCCCGGCTGGGCAATTTTTCGAAATTGTTTACAGGCAGCAGTTCGCTATGTGTAAGACGAACCACGCTGTCTGTTTAGCATTTTCGAGGTATTGTCTTCAGGCGGAAATCGAGCCATGGCCGATGCTGTACTTAATGTGGGTTTCTGCAGTTTCCTACATTCTCGACAAATGTGAGTATGGCGCCATCTAAGACGACCTGCAGCTCTCGCAATGGTACTCACCTGTACCCGGACAAGCTCCCTGGGAGCTTTTGGGACACCTCGATCGAGGTGGAAGGTAGAGGATAAAAAAAAAAAAAAAAAAAAATGCGCCGTACACAAAGAAATTAAAAATTGGAACCTGGAATTCGTTCGACATCTCTGCATTGAATTATACTCCAGAAAGTGTACTTAAATCTAAACAATTAGATATTGTGTGTATGTTATTGCATGTGCATAAAATGTCAAATGTTCCAATGTGTGTAGGATATCATAGTAAAATTTTAGTGATACATCACCCGTTCAAAAATGTTCGTACCTTACACCGATAAATGAATATCCCACAAATAATTCTAGAGTGAAGTCAGGAAATCGCAAAAGAACGCCAATCTCCCTACATCCAGGTCACGTACGATTTAGCTATTGCTCGAGCAAGTTATTGTATTCAAGCTCAAGAATCACCTACATTCGATAACGTTTTCATTCACATGGGGGCCTTCCATACTGAGATGGCTTTTTTCAAAGCTATATTGACTCGTTTATAGAAGAATGTGGACTAACCAGTGTCATGACTGAATGCGACCCGATTGCTAACGGCTCAGTTGCAGGCTTCATTGGTGGAAAAAATTATAATAGATGTAAACGATTGCATTCGTTAGTGGCATTTGCACTGCGGCAATTGCATTTTCAATCATTTCTAGACAAAGAAGATTTTGTAGTTGAAGAATCAGTAATACAATATCTTACCACATTCATGGAACATACCGATGTCTGTCCACAAGTACAACATGCAGAAACAGAACATGTCATTGAACGTTACGATGCCTATACAGCCGACACTTTAGCCGGAAAACATGGAAAAGCGGCACAATATTATGCAATGTACATAGACTTAATAAATCTTTATCATTTATTTATCAGAAGTATTAGAGTGGCAGATTTAAAATTGTATATTTACACACTAGGGAAAATCGTATGTTTGTTTTTCTTCTACAATCAAAAAAATCTACAATCAAATCTTCTATCAGCAAAATTATAGTAGATGGCTAGTTTATTACATAAACCAACTCCAGAATGTGGACAAGACACATCCGGGTCCACGAACGGAAATATGTAAAGGCTCATTTGGGATAAGAAGAACTATCAAACCTTTTTCGAGGATCCCGGTTGATTTAACGTTGGAGCAAACGATCAACGGTGAAGCCGCACGTCGGCTCACTGGGATCGTCAATTTAACAAACTCCATATCTGCCAGACAATGTTGGGCATGAAGTCATGGGGCTCGAACGCGAATCATCTCACACGTTTTAACTCGTGCAAAGGTTAATAACGGTCATAAAGACATCGCAGCCGACTTGCACCCAGATATAATTAAAAAAAACATCAGAAACAGATTGAATCTTTTTTGCGGATGATACAACAGACGATCAACCCATTTTCTTGCTCAATTGATGACAACAAACTATACAATATTTCAACTGGAGAGGCTACCACTCCGGAAGCAGCAAAAAGTTTGTTGAGTGGTGTTACTCCCGGAACGATTTTGCGGTACAAATTTATAACAGACTGCAATGCACATTCTGATCAATTTCACAAACCGTTGAAAAAAAATGCAATACTGACTTTTGGTAGTTTAAAAAAAAAATAAGAAAATGAAAATAGGGCAAACAGTACACGAGGTTACTTTGCAGCGGGATCTCTTCGGGCGTTTATTAGCTATATAGCGTTTAGTCACTGGAGACGAACGTAGATATTGAAAAAGTACTACTTTTTCCAATAACTCCGGTTCCACTGTCACTGTGCCACATAGATGGGTGTATGAATAAGACTGATAAGTCAGTGTTGGTCCACGAGTTGGACAAGAAATTGGAAGAAATGAAACTGCCGCCACAACAGTCAGACGTTGTTATTGTAGACGGGTTTTTTTCTAAACACTTTCAAACAAATGCCACGAAACTTTGGAAACCTCTTGAAGAAAATTTTACAATGCCTTGTCAATAATTGTTCAAATAGAATAGCTATTGAATTTGATCGATATTTACACCTTCGATCAAAGATTTCGAGCACAGTCTTAGAGATGCCGACGACAAAGATTTCCACATCGTAGGTCCACAACAAAACAAGAACAACTGAGTTTAGCAAAGAATTAAAGAACATTAAGTTTAAAGAAGCTCTTGTGAAGTTTCTTATCGATCACTGGGCTAATGACGAAATGACTAGGATAATCGGTAACAAAACAATATATCTGAGCCACGTTTTTTGTTATGTATATTCTGTTACCGATAATCATCAAGTAACCCGAAACATTGACGATGAACTGTCATGCCCGGATCATGAGGAAGCGGACACGAAAATAATATTTTTCGCGTGCCAGTTAAAAGAAAAGGATAATATTATAATTAGAACATCTGATACAGACATCGTCATTATCATGCTAGCCAACATGGAACACCTCCAAGCACCGTTGAAAATTTGGGTGGATCTCGGTGTAGGTAATGTTCTATTTTCAATTACAATTATCATGTTTATCTTACATTTCATTTATACTACTTAGTAATTACATCTTACGGTGTCATAGTATTATCCGAAACCTGGTTACATGTAGTTACGGATGAAGTTAATGTTGTCCCTGTATAAATGTCTGCAAACTTGGACACGAATCTCATTATAGAAATCACGCAAAATGATGTTCTCAAAGAATGGGGTTCACCAGTAAAATTTTTGTATTATTTTTTATTATTTTAAATAATAATTTAGGTCATAAATAACACAAATAAAATCTAAAAAACAATTAATTCATTAATTTGAGTATTTTATTTGCCAATTAAAAAACTAAAAACAGTTTCGTGTGACGTCACTATGCGGGTTCGGCCGTCAACCAATTCCGTTCGAATATTCTATACTCTGCATTTATGTCATATTTAACCTCAAAAGTTTGCTCGGAAATTTTAAAACGGAACAAGCAAACTTGTATTATGGACAAAGTTCTGCTATTTTACAAATAGGTTCAATATACATACACGAGACGACAAACAGTAACGTCACGACGTTCGTCCAAAGGTGCATCCTTGTAGCTGATAAATGTTACCTACACATAATGTATACATAGATTTTAAAGCTATTTTTGCAATTAAGAAAACGCAAATGACGGCATAATAAAGTGTATGGGTCTAATCAGCAGGTCTTATGTCCCTTTTTTCCATAATAAAAACTTTGAAGCAAGCAAACTATTGAGGTTAAACATGACATATAAGGCACAGCAGAATATGCGAACGGGATTGGTTGACAGCCGAACCCGCATAGTGATGTCATACGAATCTGGCGCGCTTTCAAACGGAAGAGTTTTTAATTGACAAATAAAATACCCAAATTAATAAATTAATTGTTTTTTAGATTTTATTTGTGTTATTTATGACCTAAATTATTATTTAAAATAATAAAAAATAATACAAAAATTTTACTGGTGAACCCCATTCTTTGAGAACATCATTTTGCGTGATTTCTATAATGAGATTCGTATCCAAGTTTGCAGACATTTATACAGGGACAACATTAACTTCATCCGTAACTACATGTAACCAGGTTTCGGATAATACTATCCTCAAAAATTCAAATTTTTTACACGTTTTCTGCCGCATCTTTTCGATTCAATAGTTTCGATACTTGATAAACGAGAGAAAATGGCTGCGTCCGTCACCTCTCTTCTCCTGTTCGCCCCCTCTCTCCTGGTCACGCCGATCGCCCCCTATCGCGCTTGCCTCGAGCATGCATGCGTGCACATGTGTGGGGGTTCACCGACGCGGCTTCCGTGTTTGTATGCGTCTTTAATCCCTTCGCCGACCCTTTTAACCTCTTCTGCAGAAATGCGTCAGAATCGCCGCAGACTAGTCGGCAGATGAGGATTTCCAGCAAATTTGCTGTATATGTGATGACGCATATTCCGTAGTTCTGCCGACATATCCGCCGCCTGATTTTTCCCTTATATGCGGCAATATGCAGCAGATCTGGCTGTCTGGGTCGTGTTATTATAATTGAAAATTTTTATGCAATCAGTAATATGCTGGTGGTAATTTCACTTAATAATATTATTAGCATAAACAATTCTATATTTTATTCAATTTTTACGTTACTCACTACTTTGACCTATGCAGTTGGGGTACAACTACCTTAACGCCGAGAAAGACACTTTTTAAGCCACCACTTCCACGTCGCTATTTCCAATTCATTTGACGGAGAAAAAAATTGTGACATAGTGAATTTTGTCGATAAAAGGGTGCTCTTTCTGATGGTGTCCATGAAATTTTGAAAAAATTTAAATCTCCATGTGAAAATGGAGGTTTTTCGTAAAAAAACACAATTTTTTTCAATAAACTTTTTTTTTAACTTTGATTTTCGTCGAGTTTCCGGCTTGGAATCACTCTAAAATCTTTGTAGATCGTGTAATTTTTATCTGAACTTAAAGTATCGACGATTTATATAATTAATTTAGATCCACAAAATTGAAAATGGCGGCCAAAACGCCAAATTTTTTACTTAAACATTCAAGAATTTTTTTCTCGAAAACTATGAACTTTTGGAAAAAAATTGTAACAACGAAAAATGTTTAATATCGATTAATGAATGCAATAGAATTTATTTTTTTTTAGTTATTGGGTTTTTGAAGAAAAAAATAAATGTCTCAAAATATTGGGTTTTTGAAGAAAAAAATAAATGTCTCAAAATATTCTGAAAAAATTCTATTGCATTCTTTAATCAATGTTAAACATTTTTTGTTGCAATAATTTGTTTTCAAAAGTCCATAGTTTTTGAGAAAAAAGGTTCTGAAGGTTATATGTAAAACTTGGTCTTTTAGTTCAACGCTTTAAATTTATATCATAAAGAATAAGGATGTTGAACGCTTTTAGCCATGAAATATGTTTCCCGATTCCCACCACGTGGAGGTAGCGTTTATAGAGAATCTTTTTTTTAATTTTTTTATTTTTTATACTTTTCTTTTCTTTTTTTTTTTTTTTTTTTTTGTTTTTTTTTTCTTTTTTATACTTTTTTTTCTTTTTTTTTCTTTTTTATACTTTTTTTTTATTTTTATTTTTAATCTATACTTATAATGAATGAACTCGATCGAAACACGCTTTACAAAAAACTTGCACTCAATACACATCTTTGAAGTTCTAACTTCACATTTTTCGCTAGAACAGGATTTTTATTGTTTACTGTATTCTACATTATGTTTTTGTTCGAATTTTTGTAAATGTGCTTTACTTATATTTAGAGCCAAATGTTTTGTTCCTAGTGGTTTACTTCCATCACTTTCATGTACCATGTTATGTATTATAGTAGCGTTTGTATTAGAAGCTTGAACTAATCTCATGAATATCGTCCAAGTCCATTTTTTCGACCTAATGGGAGAAGAAACACTATTACAACGTTGATCATGAGTGTCAATACCTCCCATTAGTTTATTGTATGCGTAAAATGCATTAGGAAAAATTAGTGAACTTTTTCGTTTATCTGTTTTGTTATATCGCTTTACCGCTGCCGTAGGTGTTACACAAGCTGCTGTTGAAAGGATTGACACTGGCTTGGAATCCATAACTGTAATAAAATTTAGCCCACTGTTTTTATCTTTTTTAACTACATATGTCCGTCTCTGAGAAATATTATTTCTTTCTTTTATTCTATAATTTCTAACAGTGCCAGTTGCACGTAATCCTATTTTTTGTAAATGAATCAATAAGTCTGGAGAAGTAAAAAAATTGTCGAAGTAAACGTGATAATTAGATAACTTTTTCTTAGAATACTTTTGAAGCAATACCTGAAGCATTTGTAAAACAACACGACTTCCGAGAGAACATTTCGGTATGAGAACGTATTCAGAGTTTTTACCACAATATATATCGCAGTTGAAAATGTAACCATTTGCACCGCATAAAGACCACATTTTGATGCCAAATCAATAGGCTTTCCTCTAATGAATTGTTTCAATCGACATCTCCCATAATATTTCAGCATCATTTCATCAATTGACAAGGCTGTACAAAAAATTCCAAACTGAGTAATATTATTATTGAAAATGTTTAAAATTTTGCGAACACGCCAAACATTGTCTTTATCATTTTGATCTTCAGGCAACGAAAATTTAATAAAAGACATTATTTATTCAAATTCATCTCGTACCATAACTGATGCGATTGGTTCACATCGCAAAACTGGATCTGTCGACCAGTAATCACGTTGAGAAAGTCTTTTGTTATAAGTCGATAATATTATGATTCCTAAGAATGTATCAAATGTTTCAGTAGTAATAGAATAACCATTTGAAGCTGTAGCAGAAATTATATAATTTTTTAATTCCAATGAAAAAAAAAGTTCAAAAAGTTGAACAAGAGAGCAAGAAAATACATTCCTTTTTTGACTGTCAATAAGCAATACCTCATTCATCAAGTTTCCTCTATGTTGATGTTCACCATCTACAAATTCATTAACGCGATCACTTTCTAAGTTACTTTGTGATTCATTGTAATTATTCAAAATTTGACTGTAAGATACGTTTGGAAAAGTAACTTCAGTTTCATCCTCTGACTCCTTTTGTGAAAGTTCCAATTCATTGCTTGAATCGCTACAATTAGAACAACCAGAATCTGAATCACCTGAATTATTGATATCTGGTATGTATGAATACATTTCATTTATCGGTAAGCATGAATTTCATTTTCATTTTCGATAGTTTCTAATCGACCTCTTTCACCAGATAGACTTGGATTTTTTTCGTTTGACGATAGTGCACTAGGTCTTTTACGTTCCGGCATGTTGCAAGTGCGATTTTTGAAACTAATGGAAATTCTCAAAAATGTTCAATACAAGATACTATTGAGCATCAAATAGTACATCCATTATGTGAAATAGCCACACGATGTGTGATGAATATATCTGTGGTTACTGAATAATAGGGGTAGTGAATAACAAAAAATTTGAACTTAGAAATGAATATAAGAAATTTAATAAATATTAGTAAAGAGTAAGGACCTGAGCACACGTGGCGGTTTTTCGATGCGCGGCGCGGCGCGGCAACGGCGATTTTTCGTATAACCTTCAGAACCTTTTTTCTCGAAAACTATGGACTTTTGAAAAAAAATTATAATCTTTAACATCGATTAAAGATTGCAGAAGAATTTTTTTCAGAATTCTTTGAGACATTTATTTTTTTCTTCAAAAACCCAATAACTAAAAAAAAATAAATGTCTCAAAAAATTCTATTGCATTCTTTAATCGATATTAAACATTTTTCGTTCTTACAATTTTTTTCCAAAAGTTCATAGTTTTCGAGAAAAAATTCTTGAATGTTTAAGTAAAAAAGGGCATAGGGGGTTAACTATACAAAAAATGCCCCCACAGCTCTGTCACCCGAACTGGGTCCATATATTGCTACCCCGATGACTACAAATTTCTGAAAGTATGAACTCAAAATTCGCTTTTTCGAAAAAGTTATGGAGGGGGAAAGAAAAATAAAAAAACTAATTTTTCTCGAAAACTACTGGATCGATTTTAATGAACTTGAAATATGTTAGAAACGTAGGTAAGACAATTTGAGAGAAACAATATGAATTTTTTTTTTTTTTAATAAGTAAAAAACTGGTTTGAAATTTTCGAAATTTTTTTTTTGCATAATTTTTGATGCGCTTCATCTTTTTTCTTGAGGTACCTTACAATGTCCCCTTTCATATATATTTTTTTCAAATTTTTGAAAAATATAGTTTTTGAATAAAAAATCGTAAACCATGGTCGTCCTGCTTGACTTGCGCATTCGCACACACCCGTGCACTCACGCACGCACGCACTGACTAAAAATACTATGTTATATACAGTTGAGACTCGTGTGTAGCCAATATAAATATTTAAATGTTTTTTCGTGTATAATGCACAGTGTTGAAATGTACGAAGTTAAATTGGACCGAAACAAAAACCGGTGCTGAGTGTATATAGTATAGGTCGACCTTAATCGATGTCAATGAGATATTTTATTATCCGGTGTGATGTCGGCGTGATTGTTGACACGAGACTCCTATATAGAAGAACTGCGAGGCAATAGGTGACTTCTTCTCCGGTAGGCATCGTTCCTTTTATTCGATAGCCATTTCATTCTCGTTATCGAAATCCATCCTTTTTTTAGTAGATTAGGAATCCGGACGGTGCGACCTGACACTTGTATATGATATTGTGCTTTGATTCATATAGTCTATGTAAATCGGTATAGCTGAGTGCAGGTTTATATTTAGTATTTTTTTCGGAGTTATATCACTGCGATTCTGGAGAATTTTACTTTTTACATTCTTTTGTTTACATCTGACATTCTTATTTCTTCATAATTTTCAATATGAATAAGACCGTATTGCTAAGACAAAAGTGCCCTGGTTGCAATACTTTTTTAATAAATACTACAGGCCGAAAAACAAATAGTAACAATTCAACAGAAAGCGAATATTTACTCCACTTCTTTGCAGCAAGCAATAAATGTAAATGACATTATTTGTCAAAAATGTAGAATGTCTGTTTATAGAAAAAATATATCTGCAGAGAAATCTGAAGTAAATGTCGTAAATGATGTTGTGCCTGATTCGGTAGATGATGATCCCACGTTTGAAATAGTTGAATCAAAAGCATCGGTTTCTGAGGTTGAACGTATGGAAGTTTTTATTCGGAGAACTATTGCAACGCATAAATCATGTTGCTTTTGTGGCGGCACAAAACATTTACGTGTAATTCCTGAGGAAACACGAATAAAAACTAATATCAAAACTCAAATCTACATTCCATCTGGGAATCGATGTTGTCGTATGCACTTGATAAACGATAGAATATACGAAGAAGATCTTATCCAACTGAAAGCCTATTCTAATACTACAAGTCTTACGGCATCTGAGTTATCAAAACTAATGGAAACTCTTTCTATTAGATGTGACTCGACATTGCTTGATAAAATAGGGGAATACAATATTTCTGAGAAACAACTCAAATTTTTTACAGGCTTAAATTGGGAACAATTAAATGAACTGAAAGACATGTTAACTTCATTGCGAAATAGTCATTCCCGTTCCGTCATTCAAGCTATTGTTGTCTTTTTGTTCAAATTACGGTCGGGTAATTCGAATGCAATGATCGCGTCAATTTTGCAATTGCAAATTGAACACGATGTCTCGGACTATTCGGCCAGTGTAATGAAATTATTTGAAGATGATGTTTTGCCACTTCGTTTTGGAGTGAATGCTTGTAGTCGGAATGAACTCATTCTAAACCATACCACTAAAATGGCAAAACATTTATTCGATTCTAACGATAAACTTTTTTTGATATGCGACGGCACATACGCTAGACATCAAAAAAGTTCTAATAATGATTACCAAAGGAAATCGTACTCTGGCCAAAAGAAAGTTCCCCTTTGTAAACCGTTTACCATCTGCACAACTGATGGGTATGTTGTAGACATTGCTGGACCTTTTCTTGCGAATCAAAATGATGCCCAGATTTTGGAAACAATTCTCGAAAATCCTGAAGGTTTATCTAAGCTGGTTAATGAAGGTGATATTTTTGTTCTTGACCGTGGATTTAGTGACGTAAAAGAAAAGTTGGAAGAAAAAAAATTTCGAGTTTTGATGCCTGCCTTAGAAGGAAAAAGGAAACAATTAACTGCAGAAGAATCAAATAATTCTCGCTTTGTTACGAAAATTCGGTGGGCTGTAGAATCCGTTCACGGTGTCATCAAGCAAAAATATCTTCTTCTTAATCATAAAATCGATAATAAGTTATTACCAAAAGTTGGATCATACTTCAGAATTGCATGTTTTCTTAATAATATTTTCGGAAAAAGATTACATTCTGATGTAGATAACTTCGATGATATTCTTCAAAAGATGCAAACTCAGAAAAATGTGAAGTTTTCTTTGGCTGATAAAGTAGAAGAAGCAGGATGGCTACGTCGTAAACTTCCCTTTGAAACTATCTCCTCAGATGATCTTAATGATTTTCCGGAATTAACAACAAATGATTTGAAAATTTTATTCACTGGTACCTATCAGCTTGCTCAGGCTGTTTCCTATTTAGCAGAAATGCTTGATAAAGATGGCAATCTAAAAATGGAATTTGTTAAAGATGATTCAACGACTTTAAAAATTAGAGTTCCGTTCCGTCACATTTCTCGTCAAACCTATAGGTGTTTTATTAAATACGAACCTGACACTATTGGACATTCTGGAATTACAGAATACACATGTGAATGTACCAATGGAAATAGAACTGTTGGCTGTTGTTCCCACATTGCGCCTGTTATATATTATTTATCACATGCGCGTTATTTATCAAGAATTTTCAAACCAGCTGAGATATTAACTGACATATTCACCACAACTAAAATTGTACCAGTAATCGAATCTGATAGCGATGAAGACTGAACAATTGTAGCATCAGTGAGCGAGAGGCAAGATAATATATCTTGCTTTAATTGTATGGGTAACAACTCCATCTGCCTTAACTGGCTGGGTGATTCCTCCATCTTGCCTTAACTGGCTGGGTGATTCCTCCATTTTGCCTTAACTGGCTGGGTGACTCCTCCATCTTGCCTTAAATGGCTGGGTGACTCCTCCATCTTGCCTTAACTGGCTGGGTGATTCCTCCATCTTGCCTTAACTGGCTGGGTGATTCCTCCATCTTGCCTTAACTGGCTGGGTGACTCCTCCATCTTGCCTTAAATGGCTGGGTGACTCCTCTAGCTTGCCTTAACTGGCTGGGTGACTCCTCCATCTTGCCTTGAATGGCTGGGTGACTCCTCCATCATGCCTTAACTGGCTGGGTGATTCCTCCATCTTGCCTTAACTGGCTGAGTGATTCCTCCATTTTGCCTTAACTGGCTGGGTGACTCCTCCAACTTGCCTTAAATGGCTGGGTGACTCCTCTAGCTTGCCTTAACTGTCTGGGTGACTCCTCCATCTTGCCTTAACTGGCTGGGTGATTCCTCCGTCTTGCCTTAACTGGCTGGGTGATTCCTCCATCTTGCCTTAACTGGCTGGGTGACTCCTCCATCTTGCCTTAAATGGCTGGGTGACTCCTCTAGCTTGTCTTAACTGGCTGGGTGACTCCTCCATCTTGCCTTAAATGGCTGGGTGACTCCACCATCTTGCCTTAAATGGCTGGGTGACTCGTCTATCTTGCCTTAACTGGCTGGGTGACTCGTCTATCTTGCCTTAATTGGTTGGGTGCCCTCATTTGTCCACCTTCACGTGGTGGGGGTGTTACGGCTAACGATCCGCTCGGGCTATATCAGATCAGGTTCAACCATCCTGAATGCTGGCCGACGGGGAGGTCCAAACTAACGGACATAAAGAAAAAGAATTATAGAACCCCACCATGGGACCTGGGTCCTAAGACAAGATCGTATTCGGACGTAAATTCCGCTTTTTCCATTTCCGGAGTGAAAAAATAAGGGGTCTCATTAAAAAGAGGCTTCATACCGAAATGACCTTAAAGGTCAACGTCAAGGTCACTATTGGATGTCCCCCTCGGAATCCAAAAACTTTTCTATTTAAACTTTTTTTTTCTAAACAGCATTCATTCTCAGATTTCCGGGTGGTAATTTTAAATTGTGTACCCTGTATTATACATATATATATATATACAATATATATGTATGCATGCGTGCGCGCGAGCTCGTGTGCGAATGCGCAAGTCAAGCAGGACGACCATGGTTTACGATTTTTTATTCAAAAACTATATTTTTTAAAAATTAAAAAAAAATATATATGAAAGGGGACATTGTAAGGTACCTCAAGAAAAAAGATGAAGCGCATCAAAAATTATGCAAAAAAAAAATTTCGAAAATTTCAAACCAGTTTTTTATTTATTAAAAAAAAAAAAAAAAAAATTCATATTGTTTCTCTCAAATTGTCTTACCTACGTTTCTAACATATTTCAAGTTCATTAAAATAGATCCAGTAGTTTTCGAGAAAAATTAGTTTTTTTATTTTTCTTTCCCCCTCCATAACTTTTTCGAAAAAGCGAATTTTGAGTTCATACTTTCAGAAATTTGTAATCATCGGGGTAGCAATATATGGACCCAGTTCGCGTGACAGAGCTGTGGGGGCATTTTTTTTATAGTTAACCCCCTATGCCCTTTGACGTTTTGGCCGTCATTTTCAATTTTGTGGACCTTAATTAATTATATAAATCATCGATACTTTAAGTTCAGATAAAAAGTACACGATCTACAAAGATTTTAGAGTGATTACAAGCCGGAAACTCGACGAAAATCAAAGTTGAAAAAAAAGTTTATTGAAAAAAATCGTGTTTTTTTACGAAAAACCTCCATTTTCACATGGACATTTACATTTTTTCAAAATTTCATGAACACCATCGGAAAGAGCACCCTTTTGTCGACAAAATTCACTGTCACGATTTTTTCTCCGTCAAATGAATTGGAAATAGCGACGTGGAAGTGGTGGCTTAAAAAGTGTCCTTCTCGGCGTTAATGGGTTAATTCAGTTTTCAGTAATGTTGATATAAACAAATATAAATACAAATTTCGTTTGTTTTAATAGGTAATGCACGCAGATACCTCGACGTTTGCGCACTTTCTGAGAAGCTGGGCTTATTGGTCTCACAAGGGCTGCCAGCTCTTCATGCTCTGACGGGATGCGACTACAATCCAACTTTCTACAGACGAGGCAAGAAAAAGCCATTGGACATCCTTATGAATTCAAAAGTTTTTCAAAACGCCTTTGCAAACATGGGAACAGAAGATCAGAAGATTAATGAAACATTTAACACCATGGAAAGTTTTGTCTACCATTTGTAAGGATTAAAGAAAGTTGCTGATGTCAACTTGGCTAGGATACAAATATTTAACAAAACCTCCACAGTCTAGGACACATCTAAGCCATTCTCTCTGGATGTGCGTAACTACAGCACTTATGCGAACCAGATTCATTTCATACTTATAGAGGAATGCACTTAAACGGATAATTACTGACATGTCACCAACAGATTTCGGTGGACAATTACAGAAGGAAAACTTAATATGACTTGGTTTACTGGTAGTCAATTACCACAAGCATATGATGACATTGAGATAACACCTGATGTTTTCGGTAATACTTCAAATTCAGGTATGTTTTTTATCAACACTGTCATAATATCATGAAATAAATAAAAACCTGTTCATTATAATAACTATTACTCGTTGCAGATATGCAAGAAGAATTACAAAACGACACGGACGAACTGGAAGTGATTTTTGAAGATGAAGACGACGAAGATATCACCAACGATGATGACTAATTTATGTATTACGCACAATAATAAAAAATTGTTACAATCGAATACTTGTATAAATTTCAACTTTCAATAAATCCTTTATTTCTCTTCGGTTTAGTTAATCCAAAACGCAATACTGCTGTACGGCTGTGCATTAATTAATTTCATGATACAGTGTATAATGCCTTATTTTGAACAATCGTCAAATTAATAAAATTTGTTTAAGGGGTTTTCAAGCAGAGCGAAAAATTACCTTCTGATTTTCCGAGATCCCTAAATTATCATAGGAGAAAAATATTAATTAAAAATCATAGAAACTGTTATTCGAAAATCGGGTTTGGTCAATACGACTTTACACATTTCATACGTACACAGAACAAATTTTTATGAAATTCGTGGAGAACTGAACGAAAAATCGTGGAAAAACGGAAAATCATGAATTATAGAAAACAGCATAAAAATAAAAATGGACACTTTTACGTTTTTCCACGTTTTCTGGTTCATTTCCCAATGAATTTCGCATAAATTTTTTCTGTAGACTTATAAAGTGTATGTATGAACTTGTAGTAACAAAGCCCGAATTTAGAGTTTAGATCGCAATAATTTTTAATTAAGGGGGGTCTAAAGTAGAAATTTTACCGACATTTTTAGACAAATTAACTATGGATATTTCTCCGTCATATTCGAGTACTCATATTTTTTTTGTACAAGAAGGGGGACTTTTTTTGAGGTGTTCCATAATTGCGACGTTTACCTTACTATACGTAATTAGTGCATGCATGTTTTTTTCCATAATTTCCCGCTGTACATTTCTTGTTTGAATCACTTTTTCTTTAATTTTGTGTTTTTCAAAATAAATGCAAAAAGTAGCAAAAAATAACGACTTTATGATTTTTGTTCAAATTGTGGGGAATATACGGCCGATGACGAATTTCTGTTGGCACATTCGTAATCAGAAGGCAAAAATACATCGAAAACATGTTCGTGTTTCTTTACTTTTTAACGCGCAGTCCTTGCAACGGCTAACCACAAAAGAAATTTACGAAACGTTAGATTAGAAAAATTCCGCCACATAATGGTCAGATTAAGGGTAAACACGCTCAGGACATCAGGATGAAGCCCCTGTATCTTAATCTGACGCACTCGAGTTTGTCAGTGTCACGATTTTTTTTTTGCATTTTCAAAAATCGGCCATGTCTCTGCATCACAACCAAATCGTCAGTCTTTTGAATAGGAGCTTATTTATAGTATACTTAACACCCCCTATGCTAATCTGACGCGCTCGATTAATTTTTTTTTACCAATGTGGCACCGCTTCCTGCAGTCCCTCCCACCACCCAAACCGTCAGATTAATATTCCACTGATTTTAGAAATACGTTGGTCGTTTAGTGTATTAATATCTAACGCGCTCGAGTATGTCACGGTTTTTTTACATTTTTGGACCCTCGTACCGGCTTTCCCCACCACTGAAACAAAAAACATCATAGAACATTTTTTTCTTTTTAGCATCTAATCTTCGCAATCCAATATGTTTCCATGACGCTCGAGTAAATCCCCAATTAGCATCGCGGCCTCCCCTACTATGAGAGATTATGTGGCCTATCTGAGGCGGATAGGTTTCGTTATTCCCAGCTGTCAACCGGTACCGGATGTGCGGGCAATAACAACTGAGTCCATACGCGGTGCAGGGAGAGATGTTTCACTTTGTGAAAGCGCGACACTTGTGTTTAGGCGAAATTTGACGACAAATATTTTGCCTAAACAACAAGAAGTAGATAGAACAAATAACCTGCTTCTGGATGCTCTTCCGGATGATTGTGATCTGTGGCAAGTCAATTGTGCCGTTTACGAGGCTGCGAGTGATCTGGTGACTCCCCGAAATCTGACAAAACGCATGTCTCAATTGAACAGCAAAATTCGACTAACATGGAAGCTCGCTTCCCGAATTCAGCGTGTGATCGACTATTTAACATCTGGCCGTTCATTTCCGGCTAAAGTCAAGAAGTTCGCGCAACAACTGCGGACGTACTATCCCACACTGAATAAGCTGAAGTTGCTCAACATCAAGCAACGTTTGGCGGATAAAATTAGGGTTTTGGCCGATGCCAAAAAGAGGCTGCAAAGACGGGAAGACGGAATTCGACAAAACGCAATATTTTGGACGAATCCTTCCAACCTCTTCAAACATCGTATCGCAGCCTCAAGCGAGTTTCCGTCTAAGGCCTCGGTTGAGGAATTCTGGGGGAGCATCTACGAGAAAACATCTAGGCTTAATGCAGGCACTCAGACTGGCACAGTAATTTTTAGTTCAATTATTGATAAAAATTGACCATATTTTTCTGACGGGGAAAAATCTATAGTTTCGATCCCTATTTTCTTTTACATCAAAACGAAGGCAAGTTTGAAAAGATTTAAATCTTATTCGAGAAAAAACACTCGCGTAGAAGTTCAATCCGTTTTTCTTGTCCCAAAGTTCGTTGTTATCCACTTTTGAAGTTTTCCATAAACCGGTATAATATAAAACACCGATATACGCTCGGATTTCAAGAGAGTCAGTGTGACGGTGGTGTAGGTCTGTGCTCTATCTTCCGCATGCAGGTTTGCACCCATCTCCTCGATTTTCTTAGTAGTGCTGTTAACGATTGTTTCAATAATTTCTTCATTGAATAGGAGATTTCAAAACTCCTCCAATGAATCTAGGTTGACGGCTTTATCTACTAAGCTGGTTTCGGAAATTTACTTACGTTTATACGATCCAATCTCCGGTCAGACGGATGCGTTTGCCAAGTGTTGCAACCCAGTGAATACCTCGAGCGAGATATTAACTGAATTGCAACACGGGCGTGTAACTTAGTAGAATTACTGATTTTTTCTTCAGTAGAAGTTCTAATTTTTGAGACTGTACCCAGCTCTAGTGGATAAAAATAGCCCTCGATTTCCTCTCCACTCAAGTCTTCGAGCTCGTAAACAAAGAGATTTTGACGTTTTAAGACTCTTTATACGAACAATTTCTTCGGTCCACCCTCGCTCGTACCCTTTCTTAAACGCATTTTTGGCACTACTGATTCGTACGTAATTTCCTACCTGATATTTATACGTCTTTGTGTTATTTACAGGGTATCGCGACTCGACATTTCTTCGGGCTATATGTGCATTGAATAACGTAACCGAAACAGGAGTCATTTTTATACTCGTATGCAGAGAATTATTATAAGCTTCGACAATATTTTGCACAACATCAATGTAATGTCTTGTATTATTACGTGTAAAATAGCGCCAAATTCGCTCTTTAAGTGTTCGGTTGAAGCGTTCCACAACGGCTTTTACATCAGGGTGGCTGCGGGTAACTCGAAACTGAATATTACGTTCTCGTAGATAATTCTGCACTTGTTTACCAACAAATTCTTTTCCGCGGTATGTTTGAAGCGTAACAGCGATTCGATTTTCACCACGGTCGAAAATCCTCTTGAAACCTGAGAGGACCTCGAGTGAGCTTTTATCACGTAACGATTCAATCCATATGTACTTGCTTAAAACGTCTATGACAACGAGAATGTAACTTTTGTAGTCGTACGTTTTTAAAGATCTTAGATCAACAAGGTCGGCTTCTCAGAGATCATCGATATTTGTGACGTCATATCTTAAACGCTGAAAACGGCGTCTTATAGGTCTATGCAGAGTGTATGCATCTTGTTGATTTAACCACTCTCGAACATCGTCCGTTGACCCGTGCTCATGCTCCTTAAAAATACGAATAACGTTTCGAGCTCCCGAGTAGCTAGCACGGTGCGAAGGATTGTAATAAACACGTTCGATCTCGTCTCCGTTTAAATTTAGAGACTCATCCATTCCATTTGACTCTTCTTCGCTTCCTCTCGTTTTTCCTCGATACCGTTTTCGTCGTCGTCGTCGTCGTCGTCGTCGTCGTTAATATTTTCTGTCAAATTTCTTTTTCCTAATCTCGCTGCATATATAATTTCTCGAGATTTTTTACCAAATCGTGGCGTAGATCCAAGTTTCCACAAGTTTTTATTGCCAATGGAATGTGCAGAAATACGTTCCGTCCGTAGTGTACGAATAAAGTCTTCGCGGCCAACTGGATGTACGGATTTTCGCGAGCGTGTTGCATCGTTGACGAGTTCGACTATATCGGAGCCAATAAGGTCATAACCGTCGATACTTACAATACCTTCATTATCCCAGGATATGCGTTTTGAACGCTGGAGATGATTTATCAATTTCAAGGCATTCTGCCGGTACGAAAGTGGAACACTTTTATGTATTTCAGGGATAGAAATCGAAGGTGGTATTTCCTTACGACTTTTTTCTTTTTGTAATTCTTTTTCCGGTAAGTCGTTCACGTGTTGAGTGTCATCTCGTTGATATTGTTCCTCCCATTCGATACCTGCAGCACCCTCGTTGTTACTAGCGTCATCATTCGTGTTCTTATCGTTTATTCGTTTTCCACCGTACAGATGTATGGAAAAAAAATATAAATAACGGTGTAGCGTTTGTATATACCGGGCTAGTTTTCTGCTTTCTCCGAATATCCGAGCAGCTTCTCCGTCTTTGATTTCTATTGCACAATTATGATCGTTGAAAGATCCGTATTTTCCATCGTGGAGAATATTCGACAGTTCTTCGTCCAATCTCGAAAGCACTGTTCCTGGCGTTTGCACTGTTTTCGTTTCATTACTTATGCCTACTTCGTTTTCAGGAACAAGTATCATTTTCTTTGCGTGACCCATATGTATGTGTGTGTGTGTGTGTGTGTGTGTGTGTGTGTGTGTGTGTGTGTGCGTGTGCGTGTGCGTGTGCGTGTGTGTGTGTGTGCGCGTGTGCGTGCCCGTGTGTGTGTGCGCGTGTGCGTGCCCGTGTGTGTGTGTGCGTGCCCGTGTGTGTGTGTGTGTGTGCGTGTGTGTGTGTGTGTGTGTGTGTGTGTGTGTGTGTGTGTGTGTGTGTGTGTGTGTTTTTTTTTTTTTTTTTTTTTCCGAAGCGACGATGGAAAGCTCTACCAGCCATCCCTGCCAGCCGGTGCCAGCAGGAGTGCGGGGCTCCCACCCGCTAAAACCACCTCCGCTCAGACTGTGATTCCCCCCTCGGAAACCGCCGCAAGGCATTACTTCGAGGGGGGCAGTCTTTGCCTCAGTAGGCCCTCCGCCGATGTTTTGGCTCTTCAAGTCTGGGCGATGTTGTTGCCTCTTCCGTCTTCTTCTCTTCTGATGGCATTCAGCCTATCGATGATGGAGGTGGCGATTATGACCACCGCGTCCCATCCCTCTTGTGAGGCAAGCAGACATTCCCCAATGCCCTCAGGTGTTAGTGGTCCTCCTACCGAGATCCGGAACTGTTCCCGTTCCGCTGCAAATCTCGGGCAGTGGAAGAGGACATGGGCCACGTCTTCGTCGACAGCAGGGCATGCCGGGCACTCCGCACTTTGGTAAATGCGGAAACGATGTAAGTAGCTGCGAAAGCAGCCGTGCCCGGTGAGCACCTGGGTGAGATGAAAGGTGGTGTATCCGTGTTGTCTGCCCGTCCATTTTGCTACATCTGGGATGACGCAGTGGGTCCACCGCCCCGACTCCGCTGAATCCCATCTTTTTTGCCACTCTTCTATGGTCCTCATGGACCATTTGTCGTGGTTCGGCTCCTGGTCGGCGATGTCCTGCCTTATACACCTGCCTTCGCGGTGTACTGCTGCCCTCTCCATAGCAAGAAGGTCTATGGGAGGGAGTCCCGCGACCACCGAGAGAGCGATGTCCGATACAGAACGGTAGGCACGGGCCACTCTTAGGGCGGCTGTTCTATAAGCCCGCCGGCAGGTGGCTCCGTAGCTCTTATGGATGTTCATGGCATCAGCCCAGATCGGTGCCCCGTAAAGGATAACGGAGCTTACTACCGATGAAAGCAGGGACCGTCGCGGCTGTTTCGGCCCCCCCATATTGGGCATGATGCTGGAGAGCGCACGAGCCACTTTGGAAGCCTTTGCGCCTGCGTTCATTAGGTGTTGTTTGAACGACAGCCGCGCATCTAGAGTGACTCCAAGATATCTAATAGTGTCCACCGTCCTGATCTGCCTATCTTCCACCGTGAAGGTGGCGTATACCCTTTTCTTCGTTCGAGAGATGAGCACCGCCTCCGTCTTCTCAGCCGCCAGATCTAACCCATGGTTGCTCAACCACCTAGCTACTACCTCGATAGCTTCATCTCCGCTAAATTGCACCTCATCGATGGTCTTCGCGACGACGATTAGTGCAAGGTCGTCTGCAAAAGCTACCATGGACACCCCGTCTGGAAGGGATTGCCTGAGCAGTCCGTCATATAAGACGTTCCAGAGCAAGGGTCCCAGAACCGAACCCTGTGGCACGCCTCCCGTGATGTTGTAGGAGTGCCTGCCGTCATCGGTGTCATAATACAGGGTTCGTTCTGTTAGGTAGCTTGAGATGGCTTCTCTTAGGTAGAGAGGCACCTTCAGATCTTCGAGTGCCTGCATGATGCAATCCCACCTGGCCGAATTGAATGCGTTCCGTATATCCAGGGCAATGATGGCACACATGCACCTGGTGTTTCGGCTGCCACTGATGGCATCCGTGGCTATTGCTTTCACTCGGCTGATTGCATCGATGGTTGAGCGCCCCTTCCGAAATCCGAACTGGTTTTCGGAAAGACCTCCGGCATTTTCGATGGCTGCTTCCAGTCTGGCACAGATAACCCTCTCATATAGCTTCCCGGAGATGTCAAGCATGCAGAGCGGTCGGAATGAGGATGGGTCGTCCGGGGGTTTGTTTCCCTTAGACAGCAGCACCAACCTCTGTTCCTTCCACTGCGCCGGGAAGCATCCTTCCTTCACGCAAGCACTGAATGTCAATGTGAAGATGGTTGGCACATTCAGCGCTGCGATCTTCACTGCCATTCCAGGTACCCCATCCATTCCTGGGGCCTTACGGGTGGAGATCTTCTTAGCAGCCATCATTACTTCGGCTTCGGTAACATCTGGCAGCTCGGCTGCACCAGCAATTGCCATCAGGCCAGTGCCAATCGGCCGTTCCCGCTGTTCTGGGAATAAATGGCCGACGACTTTGCCAAGGAAGGATGGACATGATGGTGCGTTGGGTCCCCTGGGCTTGATCTTATTCATGACCGTTTTATACGGTCGCCCCCAGGGATCGCGGTCCACCTCCTCACAAAAGTCTTGCCAGCACTTTCTTTTTGCGGCTTTGATGGCAATCATGAGCCTCTTTTTCTTTCTTTCATAGTCCGCGGCCAGTTGGTAGTACCGGGGCTTATGGATTGCTCTCTGGTGCAGCCTTCGAGCCCGAAGGCACTCTCGGCGGATATTTGCGATTTCCTCGTTCCACCAGTAAACTGGGGGTCGGCCGCGAGGATTTGTCTTCACGGCCATAGAGGCATCGCAAGCCGCTGTTATGGCTCGGGAGAGGCATCGGGCTCTCTCCTCTGCTGTTCCCTCCACCTCCGTCTGTTCCAAGCTGTAGAGGAACATTTCCCGATCGAAGGTGGCCGGTGCCCATCTCTCTTTGCTTGCACTCTGCACCTTTCCTACTGGTCTGCCGGTCAGTTGGAGCTGGTACACCAAGGCTTGATGGTCACTGCCCGTGTATCGGTCGCTAACTTTCCAGCCCAACCCGTCCCCCATTAATTTTGGGTCGACGAAGGTCAGGTCGACTACGGAGGACTTGCCGGCCTTGGAGTAGGTCGGCTTTCCCCCCGTGTTAGCAATCTCCAACTCCAGTAACGAGAAGGCCTCAATGAGGGCATATCCTCGATGGTTGGTCTTCGCGCTACCCCATTCCGTCGCCCATGCATTGAAGTCCCCCCCGATCGCTAACGGGAGTCGGGAGGTTCTTGCACTGGCGACGATGGCCTCCAGGGATCCTTGGAACTCGTCGATGGTAAGACTGGGAGGGAGGTAGCAACTGTATAGTCTTATACCAGCCACCTCCACCCACGTGAAGCTGGGCAGGGGGTCGGACATCTTATTGGATATGTGGAGATTCCCACACACCCAGATGGCCGCCTTGCTGGTGGAATCCTTCACCCAGCTCGGTTTACAAAGGTCCCGGTAAGCCTCGCTGATGACGGCGATATCGGCCTTCTCCTCCTTGACCAGTTGAAGCATCAAGTCCTGGGCCACCGCACAGTGATTGAGGTTTATTTGGAGCACCTTAGCCATTGTTGGTCTGTGCTCCAACCTCCTGCGTTGCCCGATGTTTGGCTACGCAGTCCTCAATCTTGTGGCCCTCCTTGCCACACCGGAAGCACTGCGCCGAGCGATCGACCGCGCTCTTACAACCCCTTGCCAGATGTCCGCTCTGGTGGCACCTGTAACAGCGTGGGGGTCCCTCGCGCAGTCGAACCCGGCAATTAACCCAGCCAATTTTAATCTTCCCCTTTTGCAGCAGTGTGTTTGCTACTGCGACGGGAAGCAAGATATTGGCCGCCTGGGTTCCGCTATATGCTCCCCTGAGCTTGATATTCTCAGGGGTCACTGCTTCCGGTGATGTCATCTCAATGATGGCCTGTGCCACCTCCTCCCGAGTTGTGGCCTCGTCCATGTCCTTGATGGTGATGGCTTCCATATGGGACAGTGCCTGTACGACAGCTGTCCCTTTTAGGATGGACGTGGCCGCTGCTTGGAGCTCTTGGGTGCACACGCCAGGCGTTGCAAGCTCTATGAGCAGTTCGCCTGCTTTCGTCCGCCTGATGGCGGTCACCCTTTCTCCTAACTGTTGCAGTTCTGGCGCAGCTTTTATGGTTTTCAGGATGTCGACATATGACGCACCGTCCGCTGCCTTGATCTTGATGGCATCGGGGCGGAAGGGTCGAAGGCCGGCTTTTGATTCCGGCTTCCCCCTGTGTCCCTTGCCGACATCCGTTCCCTGCTGCTGCTGCTGCTGCCGTCGTTGTTGCTGTTGTTGCTGCTGCGGATGTTGTTGCTGCTGGTGCTGTTGCGGTTGTTGTTGCTGCAGCTGCTTCGCCTTCTTCTTTAGGCCGTTTCTGACCACCGTAACCCAGTCCTGGTCTTCCGACTGGGGTTGCCGCCGTTGTTCTGCAGCTGGTGGTACGGGGCGTTCCTCTTTATCCGCTTCTTTCCTGACCCGTTTTGTCGCTGGCAGCTTCAGCGGCGAGGGTCCTTTACGCTCCGGCCGTTCGGGGGGCTTACGGAATAGGGGCGACGTTTGGCTCGCCCCGTCCTGGCAGGTGATCAACGCCTGCGAAGCCCCCGAATTTTCTCGTGCCCTGGCGTAATGGCCAAAGGCACGCAGTGTGCCTTTGGCCATATTCTTGAGCTCCTTGTGGAGATTTTTCTTTTCCTGGATGAATTCCACAAGGAGTTGGAGTTTTTCTCCTAGGCGCTCGAAACTTGCAGTCTCCTGCGCGTTTCCTGACAGAATGTCACTTGTAGCATTTAATGCTGTTGGGGCCGAGTGACCAACCCCAACAACACTGCGGTTGCCTGATAACGACGACGGAGAGCCCGCTTGCTCACTCGTACCCGACGCCGGTACTGGGGATCCGACCCCTGCACCGTAAGCTTTTATCTGCAGCTGATCTTCCATACTTGGTTTCTTATTCGGGGTTCCTTCCCCTAGCTAGTTCTTTGGTCCGCGTCGGGTATTTTATTTCTCCGATACCTTTTACCAGCATTCCCCGATCCGCCACCTGGGGACGCGCCCGTTAGAAGGAACCAGCAAGACTCCGGCGGGTGTGTGTGTGTGTGTGTGTGTGGGTGTGTGTGTGTGTGTGTGTGTGTGTGTGTGTGGGTGTAAAAATAAAAATAATGACCTAGGTCCAGGTCACAAAATCAAAACACGACCTACATCAAGGTCACCAAGAACGAACTTACCGAGTTTGCAGACGGGGTCAATAACCTCTCAGGTCGGTCCATGCCAGGAACAGTCGACGAAATTAAGAGGTCAATGACCTCATAACAAACCATGACCTACCTCAAGGGTTGGCCTCAGGGGGGAGGAGGGAGGGAAGACCATGACCTACCTCACGGTCAAACCTTGCCAGGTACAGACGGCGAACAGAGGAGGTCAATGACCTCATAACAAACCATGAGCTACCTCAATGTCTGGCACCAGGGGGAGGGGGAGGGGGGAGGGCGTGTCTGGCCAGAAGGCAACCTATTCTACTTTCAGTAAAATAAGAACAAATGGATTTACTCGACAACTACCTTAAATCCTTTTGATAGTTATTACGACTGCATATTTTACTGCGTATTAAGATTTCAAATACATTGACTATTAAAAAAAAAAAAATATATATATATATAGAGTAGGCCATTTTTAGGTCAACTTTTTGTTTTGTCTGGTACACAAGCTGAAAACGTAGTTTATGATATATAAAGAAAATCCCGCCGGCTCAGCAATGTATGATAATTCTAAGAGGCGCCTCATTGACCTTTTGTGTTTTCCATTTAATTAACACGTAGAACTCGTGATTTTATCGCTAACAGACGATAATTAGTATATAAACTCCTTGGGAAAAATGTTAGCACCACTATTTCTAACGTAAAATTGTATTCTCTTTCAGATGGATTTTTTTAGTAGAAACCCCATTTTTTTATTGCAGGAATAAAAAGAGCGGGAAATTTTACGTTCAGAATGAATGTTCTATTAAGGCATCGAAAGCCATTTCAAGGTCGCGCAGTCAGATTATCAATATCCCCTTTTTTACTGAAAAAATCAATGTTGACCTTCAAATTACCTTTAAAATCGCATTCAAGGTCATATTCAAGGTCACCGTTCGATTTCCCCCTCGATTTCCTACAACTTTCGTCTCTACCATTTTTGTATAGACGAAGCCCCCTCGCCATTCCGCTTGAGGAGCTCAAGCTGTTCGGACGCACCACCGCTGTCTCGTGGATTTTACCGCCGTTGCATTCGGAGTTCTTTTCAAGCCTCAAGTTCGCTATCGCCGTGTTCGCGTGTGAAGCGTGTGCAGCGAGTACTCTGCCCCGGTCAAGAGTACGCCCGGAAAGGAGCCGTGTCCCGTGAAGGGAAACGCAGGCTCAGTGCGTGCGCGGGTGAAAAACCGACCTCGCCAACGGAGGAATACGTGCCCCGGGAGTTCGAGCGTGAGGAGCCGCCATCTTTGGAGTGCCGACAAACCGGACCACCATCGACGCCCCCTCAGCAAACAAAAAAGATACACCGTGAGTACCAGCCGCCCCTTTTTTTTTGAATATTCACAAACATCGCCCTCCCTCCGTCTTGCCGATTCAGCCCTTTGCAAGGGCAAGTTCCGCGATGCCGCCGGTTGGATTTGGATCCCGGTCATAGTCGCAAGAAGTTCCCGTCTTGCGGACTTGTAACCCGCGCCCCATAAAGTGTAAATTCCACCCCATTTCGATCGGATTATCGCGTACCGTCGAACTTTTTTTCTGTGTATAGAAGTGCGCCTATGTCGAATAGCGATTATCGTGCGAGCGTGCATGCGTAGAAATCATGTAGATTTCATGTTTCTTTTTGTAAAAATAAAGTTAACTTGGAAAAGAATCGCTCGCCTACAAATCCTTAACTCATAGCCGTCCTAAGCGGTTATAATATATTGTGAACTGTTATGTATTTTAGCTTGACATTCAGCCTCAGTATGTCGTATCCAGTTACAATATCGACAATAGGGATTATTTTTTATTTCCGTTGAACGACGTGAGCTATGGCGTTTCGAATTTTTCCCTATGTTCATTGAGCATGGAAGTGGTGGGTGCCTTCTGTGTTAACCTAACTTCTATAGGCCCTTAAGCCTGAAATGATCTTTTGCGTCATGATTCGCTATTCCTATCAATCTTTTTCGGCCAACCGCGATATAATCACTTGACGAGTTTATAGCTTTTCAAACACCCGGTAATGTCGCAATAATCGATATCCAAAATCTTCAAGAGATTCATTTTGATTAGGAAATATATTTTTTATAAAACCATATTTAAAATTTTCGAGCTTCTTGACCGTTGATTTAAATTAGTAAACAGTTGAAATGTTTCTCGGAATGTGCGGTCCTTTTACCTTTTTTGGATGTTGGTATTAAATAAAACTCCACATAAAATACGTTTCGGCCTCCATACGGGCCATCTTCAGAATCTTTAATAACATAAATAATAAAAATGTAAAAAATATAAAATTCACTATTCACAATCACAAATTTCCAACTATTGAAAAAACATTGTCTCACCGAATATAAGTGGCAATTACAACGCGAAATTACATATCTTAATGTGATGCATAACTTTTAGTCGTTTCATCTCGATTTTGTTTAAAAAAACTCCGGACGAAAAGAGAGATGTTGCAGAACACGTGTTTACGATAAACTGTCACTTTGAAAAATTACATTAGAACATTACATAACAAAGTTTACACCGATCGACACTAGGCGTTACGAATGAAAGTCCCGCGAAATTTGAACCTTTATCTGTAGTGGGGATTGTTAATAATATGATGTGATCAACTGAATGCCTTAAAAAACATAACTTAGTAATAGCAAATAAATTATTTCCTGAAAAACATTATTTTAACCTCCTCAATTATTACAATTCCACTATAGGGTAATACTCAGTCGGTAAGGTGGAACTCTCGGACCTGATGTTCACTGCATTTTTATTTTTCTTTATAAAAAAGTTCTCCAGTTGAAGTCTTTTGTTGTAATTTTTTTCACTGGCAAGGATTTTCACATTATTATAATTAAAATCGTGTGATGTTTCTAGTCGATGTTTTGTTAATTCCGTGTGTTTCTCGGTGTCTTCCGTAATATTCCTTTTATGTTCTTTAATTCTAGTATCCAGTAATCTTTTCGTTTGACCAATGTATACTTTATCACAATGTAAGCAGGGGATAAGATATACTACGCAGCTTCTTCTTCCAATATCTAGTTTGTCTTTGTATGGTTTTATTTGTCCCACGTTGATATTTGTAGGCTTATGGACAATTCTGATTTTCTCTTTTTTCAGGTTTCTTGCTAACTTTTCGCTTAGTCCTCTTACGTATGGGATACTAGTTGTTTTAAGGTATTGAATGTTTGATGGTGTACTTTTTTTTTTATTTGATACCATTTATTATTGTCCTGGACATTAGGTCCGTGGACAAATCACAATTAACAATAGTTACAAACATAACTTAAAAACTAAACTAAAGTAAGTTTAATATATGTTCATAGTAGTCCCGCTCGCTAGTGGACCATCGCCGCAATTCGCTGTTTTACACGAGCAAAAGTAATAGTAAGTAACGCATAGTAATTAATAAAAAAGAATAAAGAAGAAACCAAACACTTTGCATAAAGGCTGGCGCGCGGTTTAAATCAATTTATGTTGCACTGGAATCTTGACGTTTTATGTGTGACATAAGGCCTGATTTAAAGGCTTCTTGAGATCGGTTAGTGCGAAGGCAGGTTGGTAACAAATTCCAGGATCTTATGGCCATTATCCAAAATGAATTTGAAAAATAATTGTTTTGACATGTCGGAAGATAGAAAGACGTAGAGTTCAAACGAGTACTCTGTCTTAGGGAAGTTTGACAAGGAATAAATCTGTCCCGAATATATTTAGGCTGCGACGTATGAAGTACCTGATGGGTGAGTGTATCACGATAATATTTCTGGCGAGCCTCAATTGTAAGCCAGTTTGCTTTCTTCCAATATGGTGTCATGGATTGGTCTCTTCTTAATCGGTAAACAAACCGTAACGCCGAGTTCAATAGACGACGAAGTTTGGTGACTAGATAAGCCGATGCGTCAGAAAATAACAGGCAGCCAAAGTCTAAGTGCGGCACAATCAACGCGTTGACCAAGGCCAATTTAACTGAGGACGGAAGGCTAGCCCCTCTGAAACGAAGCATGTGGAGTGTATAATGAACTTTAGAGCTAACAGAGACGATGTGGCGATTCCATGACAGATCTGACGAGAGATAAACACGAAGGTCACGAACTTCATTCACATATGATACAGCGTAGTCATTAACCAGAATTGGGGACAATACCATTGTATTCAATTTAGCGAGGTTGTTTGTTGTCCCAAATATAATTGCTTTGGTCTTCTTTTCGCTAATTGGTAGACCGCATTGCTGCGTCCACTCAACGAACTTCTCAATATTACTATTAAGGCAGCGAACAGTTTGACTAAACTGGCTAATGGGTGTTGAAAGGTAGAATTGGGTGTCGTAGGCGAACACAATTGTCGAATCTCTACAATATCTCAACTGTGAGAAAAGCGTATTAATAACAATACTGAAAAGTATAGGTCCAAGTCTAGATCCTTGTGGAACGCCATTGCTGGTGAGGCACTGTCGTGAGGACTGTCCATCCAATCCTCTCATTATTTGCGATCTGGCTGAAAGATATGAGTGCACCCAGGTTACAGACAAGATGTCAAATCCCAACGATCTAAGGCATTGTAAAATTAGTGGATGATTAAGAGAGTCAAACGCTTTAGAAATATCAAGGAGGACGAGGATGGTGACAAACCCTTTTATTTACTTTTATGTACTTTTTTGTTTTGTGTTAGGCCGATATTGTACGCGATCCCGTTAAATGAATAAGTCTCCTACATTGTCCGAGAGAGAGAGAGTAATATATCTATATATTATATATAAATAATTTAAGAAAGAATAATATAAGAAATAATATATTTTTTATACTTGCTACTAATTTAGAAGGATCAGTAGCAATTCCGTACGCGGTTTTTAATCTTAGAAGAAACGCGTCTACCGTGGCGAATTCCGAAATTTCATTGCAAAATATTTTTGCTTTAACTATTAGTTTTTTCCTCATCATATGTAAGTATATTCTAATTTCATCTAGACCTAAAAGTACAAAACCATCGCGGCATGCTTCCTCAAACTCGGCAAAATTTTCCGGGGACACGTAAAACACAGGGGACGCTGTTTACAGCTTTCGCAATTGGGAGTGATTTTGAAATTACATAATGTACTTGTGGTTGAGGCACAGTAGAACTGGGTCTCGTTTCTGTTTGATTACCCATTTTCGTTTATAAATATATATATAAGAGTGAGCCTTTTTAGGTCAATTTTTTGTTTTGTCTGGTACAGAAACTGAAAAAGTAATACGAGCATACATAAACATATCTGGATTATATACGAATCGTATATGGTGATATATGAATCATATATGATGATGTATGATCATATATGGTTCATATATGATCCAGATATAAATCATTTTTTCCCGGGTTTTTATATAGGGAAGTTGTGTTTTTAGGACATAAAGTTTGCGATGGCACTATCCAACCCTTCCCATCAAAAATAGAGGCAGTGAAATACTTTCCGAGACCTAAAAATCGGAAACATCTAAAAAAGTTTCTAGGTCTCGCAGGGTTTCATACGAGACTTCTCAAAAATTGCTCACCCTCTAATTATATTATTACGGCGAAATGTATTATTTAACTGGAACACAGATTAGCAAAAGGCATTTGAGACTCTAAAAGCTATATTATTTAGATCACCAATTTTACAATTACATCATATATATACAGTACATCAGACAGCCTTGGCAGCTGTGTTCGGTGTCGAGCAATTTCGACCTTACTTGTATGGCAGGAAATTTACCCTTGTCACAGACCATCAACCATTACAATTTTTCAAGACAATGAAAAATATGACTTTGAGATTATATCGGTTCAGAATGAAGTTAGAAGACTATGATTATGATGTAATATACAAGGAAGGAAAAAGAAATGTAAATGCCGATGCCTTATCGCGAAATCCAATCAACAAATCAGAAATAGAAAACGACGATTCCAGAAATGTATCAAATGAAAAAGAAGAAAATTATAAAAACAAACCAGTCAGAATAGAACGTATACTGGGAAAAAATAGAGATAGAGAAAATTGTACCTTAATGGAAATAAATCAAAGATGTACTGTCAACAACGGTAGAGAATTGAATATAAACAAATTAAATGATAATGAACAGGTGAATGAAAAATATTGTTTACCCTTAAAGTCTGATAACTTATACCAGCTAAAAGCAGGGAATCGGAATTTATTCAAAGATTGCGAAAATCTGATACTGACAGTTCAGGTAATCCTGCGCCAAAGAAACGAGGTAAAGAATCTGACCAAGAAACTAATACTTACGGCGATATTGAAGGCAACGATTTTTCGATCATAATGCGAAAGTATCAAAAGTTAAAAAAAAACTCGTAAAAAGTACATTACAGAGGTAGAAAAATTAGAATTACCGGATTATCTAAAAATTAACAAATCGGAAGGAAAAAATTGAACACAATGAGAATTTTATCGCTAGCTCAGAAACGAAAGAATGCGATTGCAAAACAGGCAACAAGCGCTGCGAAAGCGAAGAAGGAACAATGCGCGACGAAACGATCAACCCACAGAACGAAGCGAGAGAGAACGACTCGGGAGGAGATAAACGCCATAATGATGAAGATGAGACGGATGTTGATGATGAGATTATATGCGCCCAAGAGAAGAACGAAGAATTAAATAACGAAAATGAAAAACCGAATGTGACATATCCCAACAACTAAATTATGAAGTCAGTAAACACTGCATGGAGCCTCAGGTGGTATTAAATGAGTTTACTCATATAGCCAAAGACGGAAACTGCCTGTTTGAATCATTAATAATTGCGCTTGGACTAAATATGAACTCGCTTGAGTTAAGACCAATATTACGATATAGTTACCATATGTTATGTTGTGCAGAATATGTTCGTGCATTTTCTATCTTAAGTTCACCCACAGAATTTCGAGATGATAATATTATTAAAATATTCAGTTTGAAATACAATGTAAACATCTGTATTCATAAACACGATGGAAATAAAATAGATAGTCCAGTCAAAATAGACTAAATTATGATTACCATTTGCATTAATTCCCGACAAGCCGGATTTTTGTGCAGGCCTTGGATGCGTCATTACAAGTGACATGTCAAAAGTCCCCATCGATCCCACTTGTGCGTTGTTTTTATTCGAGGTCAAAAGTCACAAATTTGCGTATTTTGCGTATATCTCTGAAACAACGAGAGCTATCGAAAAATGGTTCAGACAACGTTTGTAGATCGTAAAATTGTATACAAAAAAGATCCAAACACTTTTTCTTCTACGGTGCACTGTTTTCGAATTATGGCTATTTTAAACATAAAAAATAAGAATATGCACTCATACGTGGCCAGTATGCATCATCGGGAACCATTTGAACAAAAAATATTAGAACATAGTTTTATTTCTCCATGCATACAAGTACGTGAAAAATATACAATTCTGAGTGAGTTATCGTCTGTCCCTAATTCTATTGGGCGGTTGGCCTTGAAAAACATCTGCCTGCGACACTCCATTTGTCGGGTCGAAACCAGCGTATACCTGCTTTTCCCGAAGGACATAGCTCTAGTAAATGCAGTCAGTTTTCAATGTTTTTTTTTGTAGTGAATAGACGTGTTTGTGAATTATATTCTCTTTTGAAACAGTGCCGTTACACAATTTTGTAAATTGAAATTTGAATCTTTGACAGAAAGTGAAATTGTGGTTGTTGATCGTGGGCTAAAGACTTTAATGGATTCAAGTACTGAAAGAGGTGATGGGTTTGATAAATATTTGAATGACAAAACATCTGTAACGATACATAAACAGTGTCGTAAAGCATACACCCGGAAGAGCAGCATCGCTGCAGCTAAAAGACAGCGTGAGGCGGAGATAGCTACCACAAGGGATTAGTCATCCTCGTACTCGAGCACGAGGTAATGAATCGTCTTTTTGTTGCAAGAAATATTGTTTGTTCTGTGGAAATGAAGCAGATAAAACGGCTGAAATAAAAAAAGCCCAGCATCTTCGACGAAGAGTGTCTCAAGTTTCAACCCTTGACTTCAAGACCACCATGTTGATGGAAGCTCAGACTCGTTCTGATGAGCTAGCAAGAAGTGTCATTGCCCGCATTCAGTAGAAATATGACTTAGTTGCTACTGAGGCTAAGTACCACGTGATTGTTACACTTCGATTCTGAAACCCATTAGTGGAGGTAAAATCGGTCGTCCTGAAAGTGATTCTATTACTTCAGCGATATAAGAAATATTTGCAATTATTGAAAATCATGATGATTGTCAATTTTCAAAAAAGAATTGAAAGATACTTGCAAAGAACCATCGATCGATAATAGAACAATTAAGTCAAAACTCAAGTTAAGGTATGGTAATAGAATCATTATAACTGAGAAATTGGGAAGTTCAACATTCAATTGTTTCATCGACAATCAGTATGACTTCGTCAGCAAAGCTTGGTATGAGAATAAAAAGCAAAATGAGAAGGAAGAGCGGTGGAGAATACTTGAAACAGCTGCGCAATCGTTCGAGACGATATTCAGTCGATAGTGTTTGTACAATTTAATGTGTGTGTGTACAATTTACCACATCTTAAACATCGCCATACAAGTTTCGACCTGTTAATTATCCGTACACTTTACTATACGGTAACAATGAATCTGACTTCCCACAAGTGACGAACACATACGAGTATCGACTTGCTTCTAATATAATTAATTAACCTTCATTTAATATTTCCCACTTTTAAAATTTCTGAGAATAAGGAGATCGAAATGACGATGTAAAAATCTAAGAGAAGCGTGATTCAATAGTTTCTTTCTATCTTTACGCACAGTTTTGTGTCTTTTAAGTAAAAAGTTAAAGGCAATGATAATGCTGCCATCTTTTGGTATGTTTAAAGAGATTGCAGAATCTGCGTGTCGCAGAATGAAATATGCGGGTGCATCTGAAATGCATGGATTCATCGTAGGCTGTTATCATACCCTTGCTGATATGAGTGGCTATGGAGCGATTACAATTGAATATGAGGTTCTTGAAAGAAAGAAGCATGACCATACTTCTTCAATTTCACGTTCTGCAAACGTTGATATGAAATCTATAGGTAGACTCGATGTCTGTTGTTTTCATTAATGCAAGACGTTTCACTTCATAGAAAATTCTCATTGACCTTTGAAGATATGCAGGCTGGTCTTGAAGATTTTCCAGTATCCAATTTTTAAGCATTTTATCCGATGAGTTTCGGTGGAGATGGTCGGGCCAATATGTCTAGGTCAACAGCAATGTCAGCATCTAAAATTTCCTGCAACCTATATCTTTTTTTTTTGTCTGCGCCTTTTATGTATATCTTATGAGCACATGTAACGATGTCTTCCAACGTTTCGTTGATTGCATCAAAGGGTATATCGCCCGATTCCAATCGTAGACCATGATAATTGTCCATTAACCAATTGTTTTACGTTCGAAACGTACTTTACAACATCACTGTCAGAAATATCCATAATGCACATTTCCTTCGGTATAAACCGATTACCAGATCGGGGGAATCCTTACACGTCGGCAATATACTACATATCTAGTACCTAATACTGATTTGCTTGTCCCCTTCATTAATTGACGCTTCATTCTCCCTCTCTCCCACATAGAAGAGAAATATCCCGACGACATTTCCATAATATTACTTTTGAGACATTAATATTCTGGAGATGTTATCAGGAATATTCTAGAGACATCCCCAGAACATCTTATGTCCGCTTTTTTGATATTCTGGTGACATCTGGAATATTCTAGAGACATTGTAGAGACGTTCTGAGTTTATTCTGTGAGACAACATATATATTCTGGGGTTGTTCTGCAGATATTCTTTTGACATTCTAAAGACATTTCGGCCATAAAGAAAGCTTCAAAAATAGAACGAATTATTATAGATATTTAATTGGATTTTTATTATTATGTATGTTTCGTAGGGTGTGTCAGCAAAATACGAAAGTCACGGAATCACTTCTCCCACTATGAATTCTCTTAGTTTTCATCTCCAAAAAGAGAATGCCGCAACCCCAGCACTGTCGGTCAAGTCTAAGGTGTGCCTCATCGCGTTTTTCTATTTCCCATTTAAATAACATTGGAAAAAGGCTTTTTTAAGCTTTTTACGGGTTCCACGGGTACAATTTGATAAATCGGGTATAGGGAATGATTGGAATACATAGTATGGGGATGAATGAATATAAAAAAAATTGTGCAAATTATTTTCAAGCCATTCCAGGGGCGTATAAAGGGGTAAATATCAAGTTTTTATACAGGGTGTCCCATTTTAACCGACATATTTTAAAAAATAAACGTTTTAGAGTTAATAATATGATGTGATCAACTGAATGCCTTAAAAAACATAACTTAGTAATAGCAAATAAATTATTTCCTGAAAAACATTATTTTAACCTCCTCAATTATTACAATTCCACTATAGGGTAATACTCAGTCGGTAAGGTGGAACTCTCGGACCTGATGTTCACTGCATTTTTATTTTTCTTTATAAAAAAGTTCTCCAGTTGAAGTCTTTTGTTGTAATTTTTTTCACTGGCAAGGATTTTCACATTATTATAATTAAAATCGTGTGATGTTTCTAGTCGATGTTTTGTTAATTCCGTGTGTTTCTCGGTGTCTTCCGTAATATTCCTTTTATGTTCTTTAATTCTAGTATCCAGTAATCTTTTCGTTTGACCAATGTATACTTTATCACAATGTAAGCAGGGGATAAGATATACTACGCAGCTTCTTCTTCCAATATCTAGTTTGTCTTTGTATGGTTTTATTTGTCCCACGTTGATATTTGTAGGCTTATGGACAATTCTGATTTTCTCTTTTTTCAGGTTTCTTGCTAACTTTTCGCTTAGTCCTCTTACGTATGGGATACTAGTTGTTTTAAGGTATTGAATGTTTGATGGTGTACTTTTTTTTTTATTTGATACCATTTATTATTGTCCTGGACATTAGGTCCGTGGACAAATCACAATTAACAATAGTTACAAACATAACTTAAAAACTAAACTAAAGTAAGTTTAATATATGTTCATAGTAGTCCCGCTCGCTAGTGGACCATCGCCGCAATTCGCTGTTTTACACGAGCAAAAGTAATAGTAAGTAACGCATAGTAATTAATAAAAAAGAATAAAGAAGAAACCAAACACTTTGCATAAAGGCTGGCGCGCGGTTTAAATCAATTTATGTTGCACTGGAATCTTGACGTTTTATGTGTGACATAAGGCCTGATTTAAAGGCTTCTTGAGATCGGTTAGTGCCTGCCATTTTAGAGGTATGTTCAATTGTTCATGTTGGGGTACTTGAAACTTCAACAACATTACTCTGAATGTAGACAATTTTTTAAAGAAAAATCGACAAAATTGGATTAACTGCCTTAACAGAAAATATTGGAGATCAGTTTATTCGAAGTAGAAAATTTCTTTTAATCATTTTTCTAGGGAAAGTATCTACAATTGTCATTTGATCCTCACCCTACAAGTTCCCAAGGAGAATAACTATTTAGCAGAAAGATAAATGGTATATTTAATTAGTTACATCACTTTTTGGTAGTATCATATTTCTTATATGGTTTTGAAAATCTGTTTCGATTCTCTTGAACGACTTGCAATAGATATTGTCTCTGTTCCTCATTTTTAGTCAGAGAATTATTAAAGACATATATTTGGAACATTGGGACCAATTTTGAAAATAATTTTGAAAGGTTCATAATTAGAAGATAATTTATTTTATATTTATGTTGATTAACCGATTAACCCACAGAAACATGGAATTTTTACCTCATATTCGAGCCTCAGTACTAAAACGAAAAATGGAAAAGATCATAACGGAACCAACTGATCTTACTAATTTCGGGTGTGCTCTTCCGATTATCGCGGTCAAAATTTCATTTCCATTCCATAGGAATGCAATATGGCGGATTTAATTGGAGAACGTACCGAAAAAGTGGAAATATTTCATTTTAATTAATTTCTTCCAAGCCCATGACGGATCTCGATTCCTTCCAAACTATGAACAAAGGTGAACTAAATAGTTCTAGTTCACGAGAAAAATATTTGTTTTTAGCTTCATATAGTATACCTTCTTTAAAATGTCGGAAAAGTGTGAAAATTTCGAAAAATATCCGTTTTTTTCTGAGTAATCTGATATAAATCTACGTTTAACAAAAAATTTTTCCTTCAAACTATAACATTTTGTTTGATTGAACATCCTCAGTCATTTTGTACCTCATTTGATGTTCTCAATAATGACGGATTCAATATGGTGGTCGGGGAACGGTGAAAATAACGAGTATTCTCACGATTATCATCAATACATGTTTCAAAATATTTATTTTATCCCATTTGTCCATGTTTCATACAAAATTGAATCAAATCTAATTACGGATTTTCAAAATACAAAATGGCGGATCCAATAAGGCAGATATATTTTTTAAAAGTGTTTGAATTTGCATTAAATTTATTACTCGGGGTTTTTGGGGGCTCTAAATACAAATCTAAAGTAAGATTTTCCAAATTCATAATGGCCAAACCAATATGTTGAACATTTTTTTTCAAAAAAAAGGTTAAATTCGAAATTTATCACTCGGGAGTTTTTGAGATTGCTGAATACGAATTCTGGCATGAAAAGTATTCAGATTTCCAGAATTTAGAATTGTACATCCAATATGGCAGACATATCATTCAGTAAATGAATCAGATTAACTTGAAATTTATAATTCGGGGGTTCATGGGGCAATTTCTGTCGTGCGAAGTTGAAAAGGCTGCTTGATAGTGTCGCGTAAATGTTTTGAAAAAACAAAATATAAAATAAAACATTGTAAGTCAATAGATGAAAATTGTAACGACATAGGTTGAAGTGTTCGGATTTTTATAAATATGTTTTGGATACATATTAAAAAGTTTGGTTATTTTCAAACTGCCCTCTTAGTGGATGAAATGATGGCTAAGTCATAGGCCAGAACTATTCTAAAACAGTTTGTACTTGACAAACCAATTAGATTTGATTTAAAATGTAGGGCGCTTTGTACTCCTGATGGCTATCTGCTATATTTCGATTCATATTGTGATAAACATTCAAATATTGGTGATAAATATGGGAAACAGTGAGCCCTTGAAAAATATCACAAAATCACATTTCAAATGCATAATCTTTTTATTAGTTTTGATAACAAAATCGTATTCAGCGACCCTAAAAACTCTATAAACTCGAATGACAAGTTTCAATACAGTCTGACTCATTTTTTTTTAAATGTCCACCATATTGGATCTGCCATTAAGAATTTCGAAAATCTGACATTAGATTTATATTCAGCGACCACAAAAACCGTCAAGTAATAAATGTAATGCAAATTCAAACACTTTGAAAAATATGTCCGCCATATTGGATCCTCCACTATGAATTGTGAAAATCCATAACGGGATTTTGATTCAAATTATTATGAAACATAGAAAAACGGAATAAAATAAATATTTTGAAACTTTTATTGATGATAATCGTGAGAATACTCGTTATTTTCACCGTTTCTCCGACCGCCATGTTGAATCCGCCATTATTGAGACCGTCAAATGCACTAGAACATGACTGAGGATGTTAAATCAAACAAAATGTTACAGTTTGGTGCAAAAATTGGGCTTTGGTGGGTTAAGAAAAAATACTTTAATAATTACAATTAAAAAAAAAAGAATAAAAAACTGAATTTACTTTCTACAGTATTATAGAATATTGAAATATTAAATATTTTTGATAACTAATGTGCATTTATAAACTACTTTTTTACATAATTTCGTTGACGCCGTGAAAGGAAAAATGTTATTTATGTCAACTTGTTTAAAGTAATTTGAATAATTCGTGAAGATTTTTACACTCGGTATTTTTCAAATAGAGAAAAATATCAGCCACTTCTGTTGCCTTATGCCTTATAGACAAAATTGAAGATTTATGTTTATAAAAAAAAACAACTGCATTGTTTGACGAATAGTTGGTAATTTCCTTGTCTCAATTGCAGGGAGAGGATTCCCAATTAAATATATGATGTCAAATTTTTTCGACTTTGTCGGCATTTTTTAAGCCGCAATGTACACCGTTTTTAATAAAAATTGTTAATTGAAGAAAAACTGATTTTTTAATATAAACTACACAGAGACAATGAACAATGGCTATCCAATTATTCTTCTCTAAAGTAATTTAAATTTTTTATTAAATTTGTTTTGCGACTGTTTATTTTTGTATTTAATTTTCATCCAAAATTATTTCATAAGATCTTCGAGAATTTGATCTCACTGAGGTACTGCATGTTGTTATTATTTGCAATAGAGCACTGCACTCTAAAGGTTATTCTTACCCTCGCCGCGTGTTTTGTTTACTGCGTTATTTATTCTTGTTCACATATTATAAGATTAGTGTAATTACCGCAGTCTTGTGTTCATAGTCTCTGTGTAGTTTATATTAAAAAATCAGTTTTTCTTCAATTAACAATTTTTATTAATAACGGTGTACATAGTGGCTTAAAAAATGCCGCAAAAGTCGAAAAAATCTGACATCATATATTTAATTGGGAATCCTCTCCCTGCAATTGAGACAAGGAAATTGCCAACCATTCGTCAAACAATGCAGTTGTTTTTTTATAAACATAAATCTTCAAAATTGTCCATAAGGCATAAGGCAACAGAAGTGGCTGAAGCGGTTATGGTTTTTTGGTGTATGGCGAATATTCAAACATGTCGTGTGCAACATGTAACCGATAAAATTGTAAGCAGCACAAAGAAATGAAGTTTCGAGACAAATTGGATACGCTTTTTGACATTGGAGCTCACAATGTTGAAGAAATCCTCGACCTAATGCAAAACATTTTTTTACGTAGTCAGCGTTCCCGGATGCGGCGAGGTTTTATACAAATTGCAAATAATAATAACGACGGGAAAATAAATTGTGAGCATTCGGAAGAAAATACAAACTAAATATACGACGAAAATGTGGAGGATAATAACGGTATGTAATATGTATGCGTTAAAACATGACTTTCAGAGACGTTTAAGGGGGAGCACTATCGAAAAATCAGCTCTATGAAATACACCTTTTCAAAATTTGAAAAAATGATCTCTATAGTCATTTTTAACGTGGAATTCAGCGGTGCTAGAATAAAAAGTGTAACAATTTTTTTTAACCCAAAAAATTGTTTTTTTTTTCAAAAAAATGGAATTTTTTAAAATCTATACGTCATTATTTAGAAAGTGGGTTTTTATGTTCACCCGAATTTTTTGGAATTTTTAAATTAATTTAGAAAAATGTAGTAGCGTTATTTCGAAAAGAGAATTTTTTTCGCGCTAAAAGTGTGGGGTAAAAAAAATTATTTCTAGAGTAATTTTTAACGTGGAATTCAGTGGTGTTAGAATAAAAATTGTAAACATTTTTTTGCCCTTTACAAAAAATTGAAAATGGAATTTTTTATAATCTATCCGTAATTATTCAGAGAATATGTTTTTATGTTCACCCTATTTTTTTAATTTTTAAATTAATTTAGAAAAATGTAGTAGCGTTATTTCAAAAGTACCAAATTGTTTTTGAAGCTGAAATTTATAGATAAAAAAATTCTTACACTTTTTATTCTAGCACCATTGAATTCCTCGTCAAAAATTACGAAAAAAAATGATGTTTTGTGCGTAAAAATCCCACTTTACGCATTTACGTACAAAAAATATTCTACGATATACGTGCGTGAAGGGGATTTACGCACAACCGCTCTTGTCGCCCTCGCTGCGCTCGGGCGACAACACTTCGCGGTCGTCCGTAAAACACATACTTTACGCACTTGTATCGTAAACTACTATTTCATGATATTGTTATTATTTACATATTGAATTAACAATGCAAGTAAAACAAACAGGTAGCTCTTTTCTGAAGTGCTTATATGACATATAAAATAATTTTCAAAACACGTGTAACCTGATTCAAAGTTCAAAGACTCCAGTAAATGATAAGTTGTTAAAATTTGCAAAAAATTGAAGGCCCTTAAGAGAAAATAATGTTGTTGTGAACACTAAACAATAGCAGAAGACAAATATGATATATTCACCGTCTGCGCCGTAGGCATGTAATCATTAATATTACATTTTACTTACAAAAGCTTAACTTCAATATTTTTCGTTTACATCGTCTTCACTGTTGTAGGGGTTATTGCAGAATAAGAATAGTAACTGTGTCTCCTTTGAAATGGCGTACTTAACCTACACTATTGTAAATGAGCAAAAAAATATGGAGATTGCTACAATTTCAACCCCAAAACCCTAAGTGAGGGTAGTAGGGCTAAGAACCTTTTTGTTATATATACAATATATACATTTTTCCGAGGATTCATTGCATCAGAGTTTTATAAAAAATCGTGGAAGTTGAGTTTTACGTTAAAAATAAGTACAATTTTTTGAAAGAAACATATCTACAAAATTTAGCCACAAAAAATGATTGAATTTTTCAATCAGTGTTTCACACCCTGGTTTTGAAGGTACTAGATTTGAAATGCAATTTCTATTCTATTCTTTTATGACGTATACCAGTTCACGTCTTCTTTGAAGTAATATTTGATGCAATATTTGATGCAACATTTGACGTAATATTTAACTTCGAAATGGACGTCCTTTTTTGAAAAGGGTTGACAGTGCTTATTGATGAATAACTGACACTTCACGATCTTTTTCTCTTTTTTTTTCAAACCTTGAAATTATTTTGTACTTGTTGATATTAGTATGTCTGAAAGTTTTGGCAGATATCGCGGTGGGTAGATGACAATATTGCAAATCTGATTATACGATTATTAAATGAAAAACATAATATTATTAAAGAAGGTTGTTGTGAATTTTCAAAATGCAATATAACCTAATAAAATCGTTACATAGATTCAAAAATATTAGTTTTTGGTAGGTATTTGGGTGTGTAACAAAACATGTCGCAAATCTGATTTCGGCACCATGTGGAGCTTAAAAAAAGTTACTTAGAAAAAGGATTTTGTTTTTGACATGTCATAGATGAATTTGAGAAAAGAACTGCGTATTATTTTTTTATGAAATTTACAAAATTTACAGGAGAACACAAATTTCAATTACAACATTGTTTAGGTGCAAGCGAAATTCTCGACGACTGGATGAATACCGGCGACGACCAAGAGGATACCGCTATTGGTAAAATGCTTTCACTACTTAGCAGTACTTGCAATTTCCTTTGTAAGGCATAATCTGACATTTGTAAAATTCAATCTTCAGATAATTCAACGATGCCAAATCAAGATGAAGACCATAGATTGAGAGGCCAAACACCATATGACTCATATGAAGATGATCCTAATCCTATAATTAAGAAACGAAAAGTTATTAATATCATGACACCCGAGGTTGCAGCTGCTCTGGACAGGGTTAATGTAAGCAGTAGAAAAGCCTCATATGTATTTGCTCCATTATTAGATCCTGTGGGCCTGGATCCAGATCAGTACAACATAAGCCATTCTGCCATTGAGCGGAATAGAAAAAGATGTCGAGTAAACGTAGCCCATGAATTGGTAGGCAATACTGATCTACCTGACATTTTAACAGTTCACTGGGATGGCAAAATGCTTATGGACATAACAGAACGGAAAAGGATTGATAGGCTGGCTATTTCAATCACTGGTTGGAATACGGAAAAACTTCTTGGAGTTCCTAAATTGAAATCTGGAACCGGAAAGAATCAAGCGGATGCTGTTATAAATGCTTTGGAGGAATGGAAGGTCGTTGATCGTGTATGTTACTGTTACAGTATTATTTAGAATAAAATTATGTACATTATTGTATGCTGTACCCGGGCGTAGGTTTTCTGCAGTTTCCCTACGCCATTGCACTATGAATGGGTATTTCTAAAAGACGGCTGCAGACGCACAAAGGTTAACGAAACGTAACTGAGGAATAAATGAATCTAATATTTAAATAAGTGTAACGTGGCTTTATGTATTATGACCGTATACAAGCTATGTCTGGTTTCGCGATAGATCATGCGTGATCTCCTGAAGGATCTAGATAGGGATTTTCGGTATCAGGGTGTACTAACAGCCGGGGAGTGCTGGCACCCTGAAAGAGCTGACAGCCGGGGAGTGCTGTCAGCCGAGAAATATTGACAGCCGGGGAGTGCTGCCAGGCGAGGGAAATGAACAGCCGGAGAGAGCTGACCCCCGGGAGGCTGACAGCCGGGGAGAGCTGGCCCCCGGGGAGGGCTGTCAGCCGGGGAGTGCTGACAGCCAGGAAATGTTAACAGCCGAGTAGAGCTGATATTGTATTTATTTTTGTAAATCGGAATTCTGATGGAGATCATGCATCTACCGTTTAAAATATTCAAATTAAATTCGAACCAATCGGAGACATGTCACGTGGGTATGACAGTCTGGAATTGTTTTTCAGATCGACGTGGTTGCTAAGGACAATCGTTTTTTGCTAATAACGGGTCGCTACTCGTCAGAATCGATTGGCTCTTGGTCGCGTTCGTTAGCCTTTGCCGAATCGCCCAATATATAAACGTTTATCAAATAATTATATCGACGTGTTTTCTTTCACCCTTTGTATTGTTAACAGTGTACGAGCATTATGCTTTGATACGCCAAGTACTAATACAGGTAAAAATAATAACCATGCACTATCCGATATTATGCTGTAAAAATTCCCGTGCTTGACTTTTATGACCATTCCAATACTGAACATTCTCATTTTTCGAATCTCTGTTATTAGGGGCTATCCATAAACCACGTAGCCCCATTTTTGGTCATTTCTGAACCCCCCCTCCCCCCATGTGGCTCAGCGTAGCATTTCACCGCCCCCCCCCCTCCCCCCATAAGAACGTAGTTTTTGTAGTCACTTCAAAATTCTTTTTCCGAGTGAATACATCTAGTATAAAATTAATAGCTACAGTTTCTTTACATGATTAAATGTATTTGCAACGTATTTATAATGGTGAGTGCAATTAAAATGCATAAATCGAATACTTTGAAAAATGTACTACACTTTGGAAAATCTCTAGCTAATGCAAGTTTAGGAATCTAATATTTTTCTTTAGAAGAGTTGATAACGTTTCATAAAATTTTCCTTTTCATTTATATAAAAAATGAAATAAAATTAACAAAAAAACAATTAAATCACTTCAACCTACGCAGCCATAGGTATAACCAAAGTATTGAATGTTGTCCCACTCAGCAAAATTGCCCGTTTTTCTTCAAATATTAGCGATTTTTATGAAATAACGAACTCACAAAAAATATTATAAAAATCTTCATCTGTGATTTTCTACGTATCCATGAAAGGATACTACTGAATAACAATAAAATTTTAACTCTTATACATCGATCAGTACATTTCCAATAGATAATAATTGAAATTGAAACTTTAATACATAATTCTGAAATACATATACTTGGTCTTACTGAAACCTGGTTGAATCCTGACATTCCCTCGTCTTCTGTTATGATATCGTCATATAACTTGGTTCGCAATGATCGTGCACTGCAATCATCAGGAAGAAATCGCTTTGTCTTAGGAGGTGGAGTAGCCTGTTATTTATATGATTCCCTTTCATATTCTATATTAGAATCGTCGCAAAATTTGTCCATTAATGAACCTGAATACTTGATTATCAATGTTAAATTCAAGAATGCCTCCAATCTGTTATTTGCAGTTGTTTATCGTCGGCCTGGAGGACTCGTTTTCTCGGAATTTGCGACTAAACTGGTTTTTTATCTTCCCACATATAAAAATATTATCATTACCGGAGATATGAATTGCAACCTATCTTCCTCGGACTTCTATAGTAATTACCTTAAAAAATTTATCTCCCATAGTTTTATCGATGTATTTATTGTCGATTCAGAAGGCAAAGTGAAGAATTATTCGCAATCTTCCACACCTTTTTCTGCCGGACATGATTTAATTCGTATTTCGTATGAAATTACCTCCTTTACTCATCGTCAAAAAACAATTACATTTCGTGATTTTTCCCATTGCTCTACACCTGATGTAGTCAATGATTTGGAAATTGCATTACGTAGTAATCTTCCTGAGTTATATTCGGATCACCTTCTATCAGATCGTACACCTGCTGAACTTCTTGCTTGCTTATATCGAAGTATATTTCTGGCGCTAGACAAGCATGCTCCTTTTGTAACGAAACATCTGAAAACATCAGTTGCTCCTTGGGTTACCGATGATATTAAGCGTTTAATGAAGCATCGAAATACGCTTTATCGTAGGGCGAAACGGTCGCATTCTAATGATTTAATGAACCAATATCGATTAATTAGGAAGTCCATTAAAACAGCTCTCCGACTTGCTAAGACCAATTATATGTGCTCATCGCTTCAAGATCAGTCTGACCCATCTAAAATTTGGGCCTTTCTACGTAAATTTGGATTCACTGCACCGTCTTCTTCATCCGCGCTACAGCATTTTTCTCCAGATGAATTGAATCGTCATTATAAAGTCATAGCCTCTGCACTCCCATCTTGCAATATATCTCAACTTCAAGATATTTTACGTACACCGCTAAATCCAAATTTACCTCAATTTTCGTTTCCAACTATCAATCCAGATGAAGTTTTGAGAACATTTCAATCTTCTCTATCAAGATCAAAAGGGCTTAGTCCCGATGGACTACAACTCATCCACCTACAACGTGTCACATCAAGCATTATTGTTCCCCTCACAGCTATTTTTAATCGTTCCTTATCTATTGGCGACTATCCGGCACTATGGAAGTTCTCTTATGTTATTCCACTTAACAAGACTGCTTCACCACGTTCTCCTAGTGATACTCGACCTATTGTTAATCCAGCACATATAGCGAAACTTCTGGACTCTGTAGTTACCAAAAAAATTATTAATTACATCGAGCACAATAATCTCTTACACCCGAGGCAATGCGGATTCAGAAAGTTCCATGGCACACAAACTGCTTTGTTAAAACTCATCGATGATATCAGATATGGATTTGAACAAGGCTTGGTTACCATATTAGTGCTTTTCGATATTTCCAAAGCATTCGATACCCTTAGTCATCCCCTCATCTTATCAAGACTCCGACACATAGGGTTTGATGACAGTGCCATTACTTGGATTTTTTCCTATCTTACGGGTCGTTCACAGACCATCAAGGGACTTGATGGAACTTTTGCTCAGCAACTGTTTACCTCGTCTGGTGTTCCTCAAGGAACTAGTCTTGGGCCGATATTATTCATCATCGTTTTCAATAATATGTTCTCTACACTCCACCATTGTCGTAATACTGCATTAGTATTCGCTGATGATACTCAATTCTATTTGTCCACCCCTGTGAGTCTTATTAGTCACACCATCGACAAATTGAACGATGATATCAAGTCTTTCCACTCATGGACTGAAGAGTGCGGGCTTGTCCTTAATAAGGAAAAAACTAAGGCTATTATATTCGGCTCTCGGCACAATCTAACTTTGCTAGAGTCAATGTCACTGCCATCACTTGACCTGAATGGTCGGACAATACCATTTGTTAGCGAGGTAAAAAATTTGGGTGTATACATATCCTCTGACTTAACCTGGAACCGACATATTTCTTCAATCAGTAGCAAAGTACATTTCACCCTCCATAGATTACGTTACCGCGGCTCTTCGTTACCTATTCCAATTAAACTTACCTTAGCTAATTCATTAATTCTTCCCCATCTTGATTATGCCTGTCTCTTATTCTCAAATGCATCTGGTTATCTTCAAACCAAATTACGTCGGCTCCTCAATACAGTTATTCGATTCGTCTACCAACTTCGTCGTGATCAAAATCTATCACAATACTGGAGTAAAACCAACTGGATGCCACTTGATGTACGTCAATCGTAGCCATCTTATCTCCGTGATCTCTTTACTCTATCTGATCAGCCTTCTCATCATTCAGTTCGGCGATATAACTCAGGATTCAATCTGCCTACTTGTCGTACTGAATCCTTCAAGCAATCATTCTGGATCTCGGCAATTTACTTTTGGGAGTCCCTTCCTCCACACATTCGCAATGCGCAGACACTAACGGCATTTAAAACGGCACTAGCGATTTATTTGCGGCGATTATGCGATACTTAGATTTAAGTCCTGCGTCTTACGCTCTACTATTTTACTATTTACTATTTATTTTTAATAACTCTTGTACCACATTACTTTCTATGTATTCGGGTGTTAACTAATTTTTATTACTTCTGATATTGTCAACCTGCATCCTTTCAAAGCTAAACTTGCTGCGCATCTTTCTCGTTATTATTTACTTCACTATCTTTACTTATTTGTTATGTGTTTTGCGGTACTGTTCTGTACTCTTCGATTATCAGTACCACCCGTTCAATGAGTAACTACCTTATATTATATATTTTTTGTAATTCTGGTTTGTCTACGGATCATGAGATCCACGACAATAATAAATGGTATCTACATCTACATAATGAGTATGAGAGTAAAATACTCGTACGTACATTCCCCACATTGTAATTGCTTTTTTTTTTGTAACATGATGGTATGTAAAAGGCTTGGGTCAATATAGTACGGTAGGATTTGACATTTGTAAATGTAAATTTTCAATTTTTAATCAATTATAAGAAGTTTATTATTTCACTGCGTCTGCAGTAAACCTCAAATGATTTTTCGTATTTATTCAAAGGGTAAACCCCTATTTTAGTTATATTCTTAAGAGATCTCGATATTTAGTTGATGGTTTCAAGAACTTAAACTACCTGCCATAAGTTTTTTAAATCCTTTGACGACAGTGCAAAACTCAAAGGTTATCTTTTAAATGACACAAATAAAGCTTTCAATTGGTGAATTCACGTTTACTTCAGACATTAACATTTTCTAGCTGTTTAATTTTGCAACTTTTTTCTTACGACTTTTAACACTGACAAAAAGTCTAACAAATTTTTTTGTCCGTTGATTATATTTTATCAATACTACAATTCAAGACCTTTAAAATGACCCTTATAGTAAGTTGTTACGATTTTTTATTCCAGAGTTAGGATTTTTTGAAAATTTTAAAATTTATTCCTTGCGGCAGAACTTTTGAGAAAACTTTTTTTTAAAAAGTCCACGAAAAAAATATATTTTTTATTAAGTTTAGTATTTTTCGTAAATTTAAAAAAAAATGTATCTTTGTGATTCGCGAAATATGAATAAACTGCATATAAACTTTTTTCTAAGAATTCTGACTGACAACGAGTAAAATTGAAAATTAAAAAAAAAAAATCATAATTCTGGAACAAAAACATCGTATGCGACTTTTACAGTAAGTAAATTTAATTTTAAAGTTCTTCAATTGTAGTATTCATAAAAAAATTGTCAATGGCTAGAAAAATTTGTTAGACATTTTGTCAGCTTTAAAAACCTTAAGAAAAAAGTTGCAAAATTCAACATTTTAAAAATTTGACAAAGAAGAAATAATAACATTTGAAGTAAAAGTGAAGTCGTTAATTTAAAGCTTTATTTCGTCGCCTAAGAACTAACATAGCTTATCTCAGTTTTCGCGACTTTTCAGGAGAGCCAAAAAACTACTTTCCACATTAAGTAAGATTTATTTTAACTTCTGTTATAATTTTCACAGATGTTTCTGAGATTATGTAGAAGTATCGGTACGATTGCATGGAACAAACAGGTAAATAATAAATGCCATGAGAGATACGGGATGTTGCCTGTTTTATCTTAAAGTTTGAGATATGTGATGTTGTAATTTTTAAAATTTTGACGCTATCTGTCGGTCAAATGAAAAATCTGAGGTGACCATTCGATTCAGCGTAAAAATTTTTATACTATGACATATATCACTCATTTTAGCAAAAAAATGTAGACTTATCGTAGCCTCTGACCACCCCCCCCCCCCTGCATGGGTTACGTGGTTTACGGACGGCCTTTTATGAGAAATCGAAATATTTTCATTATGAAAATGCTTCTTTTCCTGATCAACTGAAATAGTTAATCGTACTTTGAGCATGTTATGTACAATTTATTTTTTCTTTTCTTTTAGGTTTGAAAATATTAATTTGATACAAGGAAATTTCTCCAAATCGAAAATATAATTTTTGCCTCAAGAAAACATTTTTCCGCGTAGTCTTATGCAATTTTATTTCTTTCAATAGGTCACAAGAAAGGCGCATGTGCTTTGATTGGAGAGCGACTGGGTCGCTTTGTGCTACACTTGGCATGTCGACACCACATTCGTGAATTAATGCTGAGAATAGTTTTTGAAACTTGTTGGCCGAAGACTGTGGGCCCTAATGTGACGATCTTTTCTGAATTCCAGGCGCATTGGCCAGCAATTGACAAATCTAAGTATGCAATTGGTTTGAATGATGCTACGGTCGCTGAGTCTATTGATGAAAAGAAGAAAGATGAAATTTTAAAATTCATAAGGGACCAGTTTTCGGTAAATATGAATGAAATACTTTATATTGGATTCAACAATAATGTTCTCAAATGTGCAACACTGAATTAATCGTATACGGTTCTTCAGATTCATCAGCCACGTGGCGATTATCGAGAATTATTAGAATTGGCATATATTTTCTTAGGGGCTACTCCTCCTCGTGGTATCAATTTTAAATTTCCTGGAGCTGCTCATCATGCCAGGTGGTTAGCCAAAGCAATTGATTCCTTGAAAATGTATATGTTCCGGGATCAAATCAAATTAACGCCAGATGAAAGTAGAGGAATACGAGATATATCCATTTTCATTATTCTTTTCTAGGTTAAATCATGGTTTCAAGCTCCAAATGCAATCAATGCTCCTAACTGCGATCTGATTTTACTGCAAGAATTGATCAAGTACTCTGAAGTAAACTCGACAGTAGCGAAAGCCGCGTTATCAAAGCACGCCTCCCATTTATGGTACCTATCCGAGGAATTGGTTGGATTAGCATTTTTCGATCCTGCAGTTACGAAAGATGTAAAACTAAAAATGAAGCAAACCATGAAATGTAGAGACAGTTTGGCATGCAATTCTACGAAGGCAGTAGTCGATGAACTTAATTATCAGGCAGTGCTCGATAAAGACTTAAGTGATTTTGTAACAAAAAAATCACAAATATTATTCGACCTGTTGGAAATTTCATGTAGGTTCTTGGAAAAAGATCCAGACGAATGGCAATTAGATGCAGATTACCAATATGGCGTGGAAATGTTGAAGCATTTGAGAGTGATAAACGATGTGGCTGAGAGAGGTGTTGCTCTGATATCTCAATTTAATAATTCTCTGACTAAAAATGAGGAACAGAGACAATATTTATTGCAAGTCGTTCAAGAGCATCGAAACAGATTTTCAAAACCATATAAGAAATATTATACTACTAAAAAGTAATGTAACTAATGAAATATACCATTTATCTTTCTGCTAAATAGTTATTCACCTTGGGAACTTGTAGGGTGAGGATCAAATGGCAATTGTAGACACTTTCCCTAGAAAAATAATTAAAAGAAATTTTCTACTTCGAATAAACTGATCTCCAATATTTTCTGTTAAGGCAGTTAATCCAATTTTGTCGATTTTTCTTTAAAAAATTGTATACATTCAGAGTAATGTTGTTGAAGTTTCAAGTATCCCAACATGAACAATTGAACATACCTCTAAAATGGCAGGCACACGTCTAGAGAAGAAACACGTCTGCCATGTTAGAGGTATTTGCAAATATGTCAAAAAAAAATCGTATTTCGCAATAATAGTGTAGATGGAATTTTTACGCTATTTTTTGGATTGTTCTTTTATTATTATATTATTATATTAAAAAAAATCCTAAGAAAAAAATTGCTGGATGACGATTTTATTAATAAACAAAAATATAAAATAAATTATTTTCTAACTAAGAACCTTTTCAAATTATTTTCAAAAAGGTTCCCAATTGTCCAAATATGTGGCTTTAATCTTTTTAACGTTGATTTTTAACTGTAATTAAATTTTGTGGCACTTTTCACACTAATAAAACCCAATAATATACAGGGTGTCCCATTTTAAACGCTTACCCGAAGTATTTTGAAAAATAAACGTTTTACAGAAAAATGTTTCAAACAAATTTTTTCAGGACAAAGGGGGCCATCTTTCTGCACTATTGGATTTGACCTTGAACATGACCTTGAAGGTTATTTCAAGGTCGAGTTTATTTTTTTTAAATGGGAACCCCTATTTTTTTTCTTGGATTCCGTTCCGGGACTTTTAAGTTTCATCTTGAAATGACCTTGACCAAGATATCGGTCATATCATAATCGGACGTAAAATCTCCCGCTCTTTCCGAATCCATGAAAAAAATAGCGATTCCCATTTAAAAAAATACACCCGACCTTGTAATAACCTTCAAAGTCATGTTCAAGGTCAAATTCAATGGTACCATTAAATAGTCAGGGAAAATCCATTAACTTTTGTCTGAAACATTTTCCCCGAAAATGACATCTCGCTGAGTTAATTCGCAGTTCCGGGAGTTTTATGTTTGACCTTGAAATGACCTTGCCGAAAAAAAACGGCCATAGCATATTCGGACGTGAAATTTCCCGCACTTTCCGAATCCGGTGTCAAAAATAGTGGTTCCCATTTTAAAAAATACACTTGACCTTGAAATAACATTCAAGGTCATGTTCAAGGTCAAATCCAATAGTGCAAAAAGATGGCCCCATTTGTCCTGAAAAACTTTCGTTTGAAACATTTCTCTCTAAAACGTTTATTTTTCAAAATATGTCGGTTAAAATGGGACACCCTGTATAAAAACTTGATATTTGCCCCTTTATACGCCCCTGGAATGGCTTGAAAATAATTTGCACAATTTTTTTTATATTCATTCATCCCCATACTATGTATTCCAATCATTCCCTATACCCGATTTATCAAATTGTACCCGTGGAACCCGTAAAAAGCTTAAAAAAGCCTTTTTCCAATGTTATTTAAATGGGAAATAGAAAAACGCGATGAGGCACCCCTTAGACTTGACCGACAGTGCTGGGGTTGCGGCATTCTCTTTTTGGAGATGAAAACTAAGAGAATTCATCGTGGGAGAAGTGATTCCGCGACTTTCGTATTTTGGTGACACACCCTAATGTTTTGTTATATATGTTATTACGGAATATATTTATACAATTTGGCTCGCAAATAAATCTATGAATCTGAAAATAATTTACTCTGACTGAGAATCGAACCCGGGTCTTCCGTTTACTACGCTGACGTCTTAACCACTACGCTATGGTCGCATGTATATTACCCTGGTAGAAATTTTGACAGTTATCCTTACCAGTTCCTGTTCAGGTAATGTAACGTCGCGAAGAAGCAGGCCCTGGCTAGGAACTGCCAGGGGCCTGCCCCGTGCCTGGCCGGAGATTCACACGCCACTGGGTGTAAGCAATCATAACCTTAAAATCTTCTGCAAAACAGGTTAATGGCCAGGCACGGGGCAAGCCCGTGACAGTTCCTGGGCAGGGGCTGCTTGTCCGCGGCGTTACATTACATGATCAGAAACTGGTCAGGATAACTGTCAAAATTTCTACCAGGGTATTATAGCGTGAACAAGATTATATCTAGAAATGCACTGCATTATCTCCAGAATATTCTAAGAACCATATGTGTAGAATATCGCGAATTAAATATTTCCGGAATGTCTCATCTGCAATGTTCTGCAACATTTCCTGAGCAACGTTCGGTTGACATCAAGTTTGAAATGTCGTGAGACATTTCGAATACTACATCTCTAGAATATTCTGAGAATTATACATATAGAATGTTTCAAATGAAATGTTATCAGAATATCTCATTTGCAACATTTTGTTTGAGATATTTTCAGAATATTCTGAAGATGTTGCAAATGCAATATTTCAATTGTAACGTTTGTGACATTCTGGGGATATTCTGGAGATTTTATTTCTATGTGGGCTCTCTCTATCGCTGTATCTCTCCTTCTCACACACTCTTTGCCACTTCCACATATGGCGTGGTACCTCTAACTTATGGGTATACGTCGTACCTTTCTCTCTATAGATCGTAGTATCACTTCGTAAAATCCTATGAACCGGAAATCAAATCAGAGTGTAACAAAAACAGATAATTTTCACGGTCACTAGATCGCTCTCGGTATCATTCAATGTTCCTCTTGAGATTAGGATAGACGGTCCCATATGTGTCCATTGTCGCTAGTTTGCGAGTTACGATACTCAGATGATGAAGAAGAAGTTAATCGCAATATTAAACCGTTTCAAGTACTAGCACCAGTATGATGGTCACCACACTTTGCAATTGAAGAAATCTTTTCTGTGATATTCGATCTCGTTGAAATGTACATAGACGTATGAATACAAGTTTCGATCCATTTATAATACAATTGAGCGTGAGATACAAAGATCTCTAAATTTTAAATAAAAAATGTTCAATCATTAAGTTGACATCGTTGAAATAATTAATTTTTGTATGTATATTGAATCGCGATGTACTGCATTCTAAAAACAAATACTTGAAATCATCACATCTTAAAGTCAGTCCATGCATAAATCTTACATGGTCTTAGTCATCTTATCTACACTACATCTTTCTTTCTGTCAATGTAAAAACAAAACGAAAGTCGACAAAGTATTTATCATTATGATAATAACAAATTTGTTTACATTAGAACCGTGTATAATAGCCCACATAAGATGGCCTTATTCATAGCAAATGTGACTTTTGAACTTTATTCTTTAATATTGTCGACCATTCTCTCTCTCTCTCTCTCTCTCTCTCTCTTTCTCTCATTAGCTACGCATTTCTTAAACCTATACGAATGCCCATGCATAAAATCGAGTCGTGTACACATTCTTGTGATGTAACATTCACACGTCTATGGAATGAAATTCATTCTGAAAACCCAACAAGTACAAGCGTAAATGTATTTTAGTTCTAACTAACAGTATACCTCTTGATTCGAAATGGTATGTAGCCTAACCGACATGACTATTTAATTCCGTTTACAATAATGATTTGAATAATCACACTGCACGAAACGTTGTTATATTTGACAGATTTTTGTTACTTCCACATTGTAATCGTAATTAGTTAACTAAGTCATTCGCGTACAAATACTATTGTTATAGCGATTTTGTTAAATGTATTGGCATAAGGAGACTTTACTCCTATCCATCACACCTTGTGTAATAGAAAAAGACACAAGTCATTATATCAATAAATAATTTTCATAGTAATAAATTAACCTTTAAGAATTTATGTTTTCACACCATGCACTAAAATTTCATATTGTTATTATTGATATTGAATCGTTTATAGAACTGATGTTTTCATACATTATCACTTAAAAAGGCTGCTACCGTATATGAAATAAAAGATCAAAAAAAAATTCAACCTGAAGACATGCATAAATTAATTCTATTTAAATGTGCGTATGTGATTCCGTAAAACATTAGTCATTTTGAAAGGAAAAGTGAAAAATTTTCAATGATCTGTCTGTAAAGCTTATATAGTTCTATCTTAGTTAGTAGATGTATAGGAGCGGCATCCACGAAACTCCCGCCGCCGCCACCAGGCGTCGCCACAGTCGCGGCGCTGTCGCAGCATGCGAGGTGGTAGATTCGTGAACTAATTCGTGGTTTGAGTCTCGGACTGACTCGTGGTTTGAGTCGCGGACTGACTCGCGGGCCGATTCGCGGATTGATTCGCATTTTTGATTTGCTGTTTAGTACGCGGTTTCAAGACTCTCTCATTGGGAAATCTGACCGTCACTAATGAGGTCATTAAGAGGACGCAAGACTTCGTGGACAGTCCCATTAAGTTTTCGAAGATTGATGCTGTAGCGTTATGCATATATCTTTCGATCTTTTAAATGTGCCCTGTTGGGAAATCTCTCTTTCAATATGCCGTTACCGATCTAATTCGGATGTTACATATCTTTTTTGATGAATTGAAAGCGTAGATTTCCATTAGTCTAAATACCAGCTTGAAGCGTAATCTCGTATATCGACGACCTACTTTTTAAATCTCACACAAATTTTAAAAACCTACAATCAGGGCGTTGACCTCTCCCTTGTCATGATGTAAGTTCGAATTCACCTTTCAGAGTTTTCTCTCGTCGGGAAAATCTATCCATATACCAGCTTGAAGCGTAATCTCGTATATCGACGACCTTTGCCATGTGTTGAAAATAACATTTCAAAAGTCGCCTTCATTAAAGGTCAGATATTGCTACATTATAGTCGCTTATGGAAATACATCGTATTCGGTAGGAACCGTATTGAGAGTGAAAGTAAAATGACCTTTTCCTCGTGCGTCCTACTACGATCTCTCTCGCTCTCGCATACTCTTTGTTAGTTCCATCTAGCATCTATATTTCCCGTCGATTATCCATCGATCACTTATTCACCGTACATTGGTTTTCCCGAAACTTTCGAAAATGTATACAGGTCCAGACCAATCATTCCAATGTAGTATTGCCATATGTGGACTGTCGAAAATCAAATTTCAAAAGTCGCCTTCATTAAAGGTCAGATATAGCTACATTATAGTCGCTTATGGAAATACATCGTAAGCTAGGAACCGTATTGAGAGTGAAAGTAAAATGACCTTTTCCTCGTGCGTCCTACTACCATCTCTCTCGCTCTCGCATACTCTTAGTTAGATCCATTAACATTAGCAGTATACCGTTTTCATGGTCGTCGATTATCCGTCGATCACTTACTCACTGTACGGTTGTTTTCCCGAAACTTTCGAAAATATACACAGGTCCAGACACGTTTAAAAGGTCATTGCACAATTTCTTCAAAACATTATCTGTTTACCAAATTTCGGCAATCCGTGCCGTAAGAGAAAGGAGGCAGTCTAATTCAAATATTCCAATGTCATAATTTCTATGATCTCTCTCGCCCTCGCATACTCTTTGTTAGATTCATTAACATTAGCAGTATACCGTTTTCACGGTCGTCCATTATCCGTCGATCACTTATTCACCTTACATTTGTTTTCCCGAAACTCTCGAAATTGTATACAGGTCCAGACATCGTTTCAAAGGAATGTCGCGTTCCTGTGTCTATGTTTGACAGCACGTAAGCGCCTCTGTTTCAAAACTTGTATTTGTACATCAATATGGTAGATGTCACGAAGATTTTTCGTCATGGGAAGAGGCCTTGAAGAGGGTTTACAGCACTCTTAAAGAAGACGCTACTGAGGATCAATTTTCCAGCTTCATTCGACAATCCATCGAAAAGACTGAGAAAATCAATTCATTCTTAAGGGCCAATCCTCACATTCCCAATGGGGTGAAGATATCGTTGGAGACAACTATTCATTGCATCACGGTATAGAGGGTTACAGCTGCTTACAGATTAATTAGCGTATCTCAATGATCTCCAATAGAGACAAAACCGTCGAGTCCCTTCACCCAAGACCATTTTGAAATTAACGTAGAAAATCCGCTAAGCAAGTCTCAACGATTTCAAAAGACCTGGCACCGACCCCCTAATATTGTTATAAAAATGTCCAGCCCTTAGATGGTTATAGCAAACGGTCTCTTTCTAACGCGTGATCTTAAGAAATTAGTTCATAAATATTGAAAAGTACTGGCTCTTACACATTAGTATTGTCATGTGAGGAATGACGAAAAAAAAAATTGCAAAAGCAATTCATTAAAGGTCAGCTATTGCTACATCATATTCACTTCTCGATGCCTATGTGGAAATACAGCGTAGGCTAGGAACCGTATTTTGAATATGAACATAAAATTCTAATAATGACCTTTTCCGCCTGCGTGCTACTACCATCTCTTTTGCTCTCTAGTACCCGTTGTTAGATTATACCGTTATCACGGTCATCGTCATCTCCGATTACCCGCCGATCATTTTCACCATATATTTTCCATGTATACAGGTTCAGACGCGTTTAAAGTCATTGCGCAATTTCATCAAAAGATATACCAAGTAACACATTTTCTCTTTCCAAAATTTTTAGACAACCTCCACCATAATAGAAAGGAGATGATCTCAGTTCCGTATTTTATCTAGAAATAACCTGGCGGGCCACCTGTAGGCCAACTCACCCCTTTGTTAACAAAAGTAGCATAAATAAATAATAATAAATAATAAATAATTTAGTAATAAATCTCACATAATCCGAATAGCGTGTATTAAAATGTATAATATAGAAATGATGGAAGAAGCTAGCAGTAATTAGAAAGAGAGGATGACACGCTTATTCCCTATGCATTTATCTATTCACGGTATTTACGTGTTTTCATGACGTTCGAGCCATAGCTATACGAGTTTGGACACGTGGGTAATGTAATTAATCAGGTTCCTGGCCGTTTTTTAATATGTGTACAATTTACGACGTCTTAAACATCGCCATACAAGTTTCGACCTGTTAATTACCCGTAGACTTTACTATACGGTAACAATGAATCTGACTTCTCACAAGTGACGAACACATACGAGTATCGACTTGCTTCTAATATAATTAATTAACCTTGATTTAATATTTCCCACTTTTAAAATTTCTGAGAATAAGAAGATCGAAATGACGACGTAAAAATCTAAGAGAAGCGTGTAAAATTCAACAGTTTCTTTCTATCTTTACGCACAGTTTTGTGTCTTTTAAGTAAAAAGTTAAAGGAAATGATAATGTTGCCATCTTTTGGTATGTTTAAAGAGATTGCAGAATCTGTGTGTTGCAGAATGAAATATGTGGGTGCATCTAAAATGCATAGATTCATCGTAGGCTGCCATCATACACTTGCTGATATGAGTGGCTATGGAGCGAATACAATTGAATATGAGGTTCTTGAAAATTGGATCTAGTTGACAATTAACCTTATTATCACCCTACAAAAGAATATGAAAGTGAAATTGTTAAATATTACCGCGCATCTACTGCAAAGCGAAAGTAATCTCGCTATTTTCAAAATACCTATACTGCCATTACTAGACATCTCTCTGAAATTAACACTTTGCATAGTCTTTAATCATAGGCGGTTGTCTATCTGCTGTATCATCACTCATTTCAAAACGTTTATTGACGACATTCACGTAACTCTGGATGCATTTGCATTGTGAGTGGTAAGCATGACCATACTTCTTCAATTTCACGTTCTGCAAACGTTGACATGAAATCTATAGGTAGACTCGATGTCTTTTGTTTCCATTAATGCAAGACGTTTCACTTCATAGTAAATTCTCATTGGCCTTTGAAGAGATACAGGCTAGTCTTGAAGATTTTACAGTATACAATTTTAAAGCATTTTAACATTTTCTTTAGCACACTTTCCGTTAAATGTATGATTTTTGCAATTTATTGAAAATCGACGTTGTTGTTGTCCTATGAGTTTCGGAAGAGATGGACAGGTTAATATGTCTATATCGACAATATTGTCAGCATCTAAAATTTCCTGCAATCTATGTCTTTTTTTTTTGGTCTGCGCCTTTTATGTATATCTTGTGAGCACATGTAACGATGTCTTTCAACGTTTCGTTGATTCCATCAAAGGGTATATCGCCCGATTTCAATCGTAGACCATGATAATTGTGCATTTTACGTTCAAAACGTACTTTACTACATCACTGTCGGAAATATCCGTAATGCACATTTCCTTCGATATAAACTGATTACCAGATCCGGGGAATCCTTGCACGTCGACAATATTCTACATTTCTAGTATCTAATACTGATTTGCTTGTCCCCTTCATTAATTGACGCATCATTCTCTCTCACACACACTCTTTGCCACTTCCACATATGGCGTGGTACCTCTAACTTATGGGTATACGTCGTACCTTTCTCTCTCTAGATCATAGTATCTCTTCGTAAAATCCTATGAATCGGAAATCAAATCAGAGTGTAACAAAAACGTCGATTCTTCAGCGCGCCAACACTTGAGATTTTCGATAGTTTGTGAGTTATGATACTCAGATGATGAAGAAGTTAAACGAAATATTAAATCGTTTCAAGTACTAGCACCAGTATGATGGTCACCGCACTTTCACAATTGAATAAATCTTTTCTACGATATTCGATCTAATTGAAATGTGCATAGACTTATGAATACAAGTTTCGATTGGTTTATAATACAATTGAGCGTGCCAAAGAGCTCTAAATGTTAAATAAAAAATGATCAGTCATTAACTTGACATCCTTTAAACAATTAATTTTTGTATGTACATTAAATAGCGGTACACTGCAGTCTTAAATCAAATAATTAAAATCATTACATCTTAAAGTCAGTCCATGCATAAATCTTACATGGTCTAAGTCATCTTATCTACACTACATCTTTCTTTCTGTAAATGCAAAACAAAACGAAAGACAACAAAGTATTTATCATTATGATAATAACAAATTCTTTCACATTAGAACCGCGTCTAATAGCCCACATAAGGTCGCCTTATTCGTAGTGAATTTAACTTTCGAACTGTCATCTTTAATTGTCGTAATCATTATCTCTCTCTCTCTCTTATTAGCTACCGATTTGTTGGATCTATACGAATACTCTTACATCAAATCGAGTCGTATGCACATTCTTGTGTTGTAACATTCACACGACTATGGAATGTCTATGGAATTGTCAAATAAATGATGTATGTATTACACAGAAACTGACCAACTCACACACTGTCGTAAACACTTAAAAGAACCAAATCTTTGACGGCCGAAATAACGGTTTTTGGTATAGGTAGAATATTAGTGTAGCTATTAGTTCTTAGTAAGGTGTTCGTTAATATCTGGAGTGGCTACAATTTATCTTTAAAATATGAATTCAATATAGAGAGTGCGAGCAGATATATTACAAAATACAATAATCAAAAATAAAACACGACGCTTTGAAGGGTACATATTGAATATTGTGAGGAATTAAATGTAAGATAAGGAATTAGATACTTACCGATCTACATTAAACAATATGTTTATTATGAATCTAGTCGACAGTATATACTTATGACTTATAAAGAATTATATTAATAACTGTGAATGCTTTTGCCTATAATATACGACATTTCCTTCATCGGTGTGGGTAAGAAATTTCAGACACTGGCAATAGTACTCATCTCAATATGTTGCGTTTGCACCTTTGGTCAAGATAAAACTAAAGAATCATTATTGTCATCAGTAACGTGAATGCATTCAGATTTAAGAACATATACAACATATTGTAAAGGTGTTTCAAAGCTCCGATGTACTAGATGCCTATAATTAATGACGAGCAAGAGTCAGTTTTGACGCACATTTTAGTCTAAACGTGAAAATGAAAAGACTGACGTACAGTCTGCAAATATTGTAAATATGTACGTGTTATATGTATTAAAAAATTATATAATTGAACGTAATGATAGAGATACGTGTGTTAAATGATTTATTTAATTGCATATTCATACTTTTGTCACCAACATTTCCAAAACACCGCAATTAAGCTTGTTTTAGTAAAATTGTATAATGATCGTATATATATTAAATTGTTTCATTATTTACGAAAAAATCGTTGAATATTTACTCCCTTATATAAGAAATTATTCAATAATTATTGAAAGTGTATTTATGTACCGATGTGTTTGGACTGTCGAAAAGAAACATGAATTAAGATAGAAGTAAGATAGAAGCTTTACAGATAGGTCATTGAGAATTTTTCACTTTTCCTTTCAAAATGACTAATGTTTTAAATAGAATTAATCTATGCATGTCTTCATGTTGAATTGTTGTTTAGTCTTATATTTCATATACGGTAGCAGTCTTTTTAAGTGATTATGTATGAAAACATCAGTTCTATAAACGATTCAATATTAATAATAATAATAATAATCTGAAATTTTAGTGCATGATGTGAAAACATGAGAAGTTTTTAAAGGTTAATTTATTACTATGAAAATTATTTATTGATATAATGACTTGTGCCTTTTGGTATTACACTAGGTGTGATGGATCGGAGGACATTCTCCTTATGACAATATATTTAACAAAATACCTACATATAACAATAGTATTGGTACGTGAATAACTTAGTTAACTAAATAAGATTACAATGTGGAAGTAGCAAAAATCTGTCAAATATAACAACGTTTCGTACGGTGTGAATCTCCAAATCATTATTGTAAACGGAATTAAATAGTCATGTCGGTTACGCTACATACAATTTCGAATCAAGAGGTGTACCATTCGTTAGTATTAAAATACATTTACGCTTGTACTTGTTGGATTTTCAGAATAAATTTCATTCCATAGTCGTGTGAATGTTACAACACAAGAATGTGCATACGACTCGATTTGATGTAAGAGTATTCGTATAGATGCAACAAATCGGTAGCTAATAAGAGAGAGAGAGAGAGAGAGAGATAATGATTACGACAATTAAAGATGACAGTCCGAAAGTTAAATTCACTACGAATAAGGCGACCTTATGTGGGCTATTAGACGCGGTTCTAATGTGAAAGAATTTATTATTATCATAACGATAAACACTTTGTTGTCTTTCGTTTTGTTTTGCATTTACAGAAAGAAAGATGTAGTGTAGATAAGATGACTTAGACCATGTAAGATTTATGCATGGACTGACTTTAAGATGTAATGATTTTAATTATTTGATTTAAGACTGCAGTGTACCGCTATTTAATATAAATACAAAAATTAATTGTTTAAAGGATGTCAAGTTAATGACTGATCATTTTTTATTTAACATTTAGAGCTCTTTGGCACGCTCAATTGTATTATAAACCAATCGAAACTTGTATTCATAAGTCTATGCACATTTCAATTAGATCGAATATCGTAGAAAAGATTTATTCAATTGTGAAAGTGCGGTGACCATCATACTGGTGCTAGTACTTGAAACGATTTAATATTACGTTTAACTTCTTCATCATCTGAGTATCATAACTCACAAACTATCGAAAATCTCAAGTGTTGGCGCGCTGAAGAATCGACGTTTTTGTTACACTCTGATTTGATTTCCGATTCATAGGATTTTACGAAGAGATACTATGATCTAGAGAGAGAAAGGTACGATGTATACCCATAAGTTAGAGGTACCACGCCATATGTGGAAGTGGCAAAGAGTGTGTGTGAGAGAGAATGATGCGTCAATTAATGAAGGGGACAAGCAAATCAGTATTAGATACTAGAAATGTAGAATATTGTCGACGTGCAAGGATTCCCCGGATCTGGTAATCAGTTTATATCGAAGGAAATGTGCATTATGGATATTTCCGACAGTGATGTAGTAAAGTACGTTTTGAACGTAAAATGCACGCAATGCGCGGAATCAACGAAACGTTGGAAGACATCGTTACATGTGCTCACAAGATATACATAAAAGGCGCAGACCAAAAAAAAAGACATAGGTTGCAGGAAATTTTAGATGCTGACAATATTGTCGATATAGACATATTAACCTGTCCATCTCTTCTGAAACTCATAGGACAACAACAACGTCGATTTTCAATAAATTGCGAAAATCATACATTTAACGGAAAGTGTGCTAAAGAAAATGTTAAAATGCTTTAAAATTGTATACTGTAAAATCTTGAAGACTAGCCTGCATCTCTTCAAAGGTCAATGAGAATTTAGTATGAAGTGAAACGTCTTGCATTAATGGAAACAAAAGACATCGAGTCTACCTATAGATTTCATGTCAACGTTTGCAGAACGTGAAATTGAAGAAGTATGGTCATGCTTACCACTCACGATGCAAATGCATCCAGATTTACGTGAATGTCGTCAATAAACGTTTTGAAATGAGTGATGATACAGCAGATAGACAACCGCCTATGATTAAAGACTATGCAAAGTGTTAATTTCAGAGAGATGTCTAGTAATGGCAGTATAGGTATTTTAAAAATAGCGAGATTACTTTCGCTTTGCAGTAGATGCGCAGTAATATTTAACAATTTCACTTTCATATTCTTTTGTATGGCGATAATAAGGTTAATTGTCAACTAGATTCAATTTTCAAGAACCTCATATTCAATTGTATTCGCTCCATAGCCACTCATATCAGCAAGTGTATGATGGCAGCCTACGATGAATCTATGCATTTTAGATGCACCCACATATTTCATTCTGCAACACACAGATTCTGCAATCTCTTTAAACATACCAAAAGATGGCAGCATTATCATTTCCTTTAACTTTTTACTTAAAAGACACAAAACTGTGCGTAAAGATAGAAAGAAACTGTTGAATTTTACACGCTTCTCTTAGATTTTTACGTCGTCATTTCTATCTTCTTATTCTCAGAAATTTTAAAAGTGGGAAATATTAAATCAAGGTTAATTAATTATATTAGAAGCAAGTCGATACTCGTATGTGTTCGTCACTTGTAAGAAGTCAGATTCATTGTTACCGTATAGTAAAGTCTACGGGTAATTAACAGGTCGAAACTTGTATGGCGATGTTTAAGATGTCGTAAATTGTACACATATTAAAAAACGGCCAAGAACCTGATTAATTACATTACCCACGTGTCCAAACTCGTATAGCTATGGCTCGAACGTCATGAAAACACGTAAATACCGTGAATAGATAAATGCATAGGGAATAAGCGTGTCATCCTCTCTTTCTAATTACTGCTAGCTTCTTCCATCATTTCTATATTATACATTTTAATACACGCTATTCGGATTATGTGAGATTTATTACTAAATTATTTATTATTTATTATTATTTATTTATGCTACTTTTGTTAACAAAGGGGTGAGTTGGCCTACAGGTGGCCCGCCAGGTTATTTCTAGATAAAATACGGAACTGAGATCATCTCCTTTCTATTATGGTGGAGGTTGTCTAAAAATTTTGGAAAGAGAAAATGTGTTACTTGGTATATCTTTTGATGAAATTGCGCAATGACTTTAAACGCGTCTGAACCTGTATACATGGAAAATATATGGTGAAAATGATCGGCGGGTAATCGGAGATGACGATGACCGTGATAACGGTATAATCTAACAACGGGTACTAGAGAGCAAAAGAGATGGTAGTAGCACGCAGGCGGAAAAGGTCATTATTAGAATTTTATGTTCATATTCAAAATACGGTTCCTAGCCTACGCTGTATTTCCACATAGGCATCGAGAAGTGAATATGATGTAGCAATAGCTGACCTTTAATGAATTGCTTTTGCAATTTTTTTTTTCGTCATTCCTCACATGACAATACTAATGTGTAAGAGCCAGTACTTTTCAATATTTATGAACTAATTTCTTAAGATCACGCGTTAGAAAGACACCGTTTGCAATAACCATCTAAGGGCTGGACATTTTTATAACAATATTAGGGGGTCGGTGCCAGGTCTTTTGAAATCGTTGAGACTTGCTTAGCGGATTTTCTACGTTAATTTCAAAATGGTCTTGGGTGAAGGGACTCGACGGTTTTGTCTCTATTGGAGATCATTGAGATACGCTAATTAATCTGTAAGCAGCTGTAACCCTCTATACCGTGATGCAATGAATAATTGTCTCCAACGATATCTTCACCCCATTGGGAATGTGAGGATTGTCCCTTAAGAATGAATTGATTTTCTCAGTCTTTTCGATGGATTGTCGAATGAAGCTGGAAAATTGATCCTCAGTAGCGTCTTCTTTAAGAGTGCTGTAAACCCTCTTCAAGGCCTCTTCCCATGACGAAAAATCTTCGTGACATCTACCATATTGATGTACAAATACAAGTTTTGAAACAGAGGCGCTTACGTGCTGTCAAACATAGACACAGGAACGCGACATTCCTTTGAAACGATGTCTGGACCTGTATACAATTTCGAGAGTTTCGGGAAAACAAATGTAAGGTGAATAAGTGATCGACGGATAATCGACGACCGTGAAAACGGTATACTGCTAATGTTAATGAATCTAACAAAGAGTATGCGAGGGCGAGAGAGATCATAGAAATTATGACATTGGAATATTTGAATTAGACTGCCTCCTTTCTCTTACGGCACGGATTGCCGAAATTTGGTAAACAGATAATGTTTTGAAGAAATTGTGCAATGACCTTTTAAACGTGTCTGGACCTGTGTATATTTTCGAAAGTTTCGGGAAAACAACCGTACAGTGAATAAGTGATCGACGGATAATCGACGACCATGAAAACGGTATACTGCTAATGTTAATGGATCTAACTAAGAGTATGCGAGAGCGAGAGAGATGGTAGTAGGACGCACGAGGAAAAGGTCATTTTACTTTCACTCTCAATACGGTTCCTAGCTTACGATGTATTTCCATAAGCGACTATAATGTAGCTATATCTGACCTTTAATGAAGGCGACTTTTGAAATTTGATTTTCGACAGTCCACATATGGCAATACTACATTGGAATGATTGGTCTGGACCTGTATACATTTTCGAAAGTTTCGGGAAAACCAATGTACGGTGAATAAGTGATCGATGGATAATCGACGGGAAATATAGATGCTAGATGGAACTAACAAAGAGTATGCGAGAGCGAGAGAGATCGTAGTAGGACGCACGAGGAAAAGGTCATTTTACTTTCACTCTCAATACGGTTCCTACCGAATACGATGTATTTCCATAAGCGACTATAATGTAGCAATATCTGACCTTTAATGAAGGCGACTTTTGAAATGTTATTTTCGACACATGGCAAAGGTCGTCGATATACGAGATTACGCTTCAAGCTGGTATATGGATAGATTTTCCCGACGAGAGAAAACTCTGAAAGGTGAATTCGAACTTACATCATGACAAGGGAGAGGTCAACGCCCTGATTGTAGGTTTTTAAAATTTGTGTGAGATTTAAAAAGTAGGTCGTCGATATACGAGATTACGCTTCAAGCTGGTATTTAGACTAATGGAAATCTATGCTTTCAATTCATCAAAAAAGATATGTAACATCCGAATTAGATCGGTAACGGCATATTGAAAGAGAGATTTCCCAACAGGGCACATTTAAAAGATCGAAAGATATATGCATAACGCTACAGCATCAATCTTCGAAAACTTAATGGGACCGTCCACGAAGTCTTGCGTCCTCTTAATGACCTCATTAGTGACGGTCAGATTTCCCAATGAGAGAGTCTTGAAACCGCGTACTAAACAGCAAATCAAAAATGCGAATCAATCCGCGAATCGGCCCGCGAGTCAGTCCGCGACTCAAACCACGAGGCAGTCCGAGACTCAAACCACGAATTAGTTCACGAATCTACCACCTCGCATGCTGCGACAGCGCCGCGACTGTGGCGACGCCTGGTGGCGGCGGCGGGAGTTTCGTGGATGCCGCTCGTGTACATCTACTACTTTACTTCATGTTGCTTTTCAACAGTTGAAACACATTTTTAATAATCATTGAATATTTTCTTATGTAAGGGAGTAAATATTCAACGATTTTTTCGTAAATAATGATACAATTTAATATATACGATCGTTATATACAATTTAACTAAACAAGCTTAATTGCGGTGTTTTGTAAATGTTGGTGACAAAAGTATATGAATGTGCAATTAAATGATTCATTTAACACACGTATCTCTATCATTCATTTCAATTACATAATTTCTGCATATTATAACACGTACATTTTTCAATATTTGCAGACTGTATGTCACTATTTTCATTATCACGTTTAGACTAAAATGTGCGTCAAAATTGACGGACAAGAGCCTCATTAACTGTAGGCATCTAGTACATCGGAGATTTGAAACACCTTTACAATATGTTGTATATTTTCTTAAATCTGAATGTATTCACGTTACTGACGGTAATAATGCTTCTTTAATTTCATCTTGACCAAAGGTGCGAACGCAACAAATTGAGATCAGTACCATTGCCAGTGTCTGAAATTTCTTACCCACGCCTATCACAGTTATTAATATGATTCTTTATAGGTCATAAGTTTACTGTCGACTAGATTCATAATAAACATATTGTTTAATGTAGATCGGTAAGTATCTAATTCCATATCTTACATTTAATTCCTCACAATATTCAATATGTACCCTTCAAAGCGTCGTGTTTTATTTTTAATTATTGTATTTTGTAATATATCTGCTCGCACTCTCTATATTGCATTCATATTTTAAAGATAAATTGTAGCCATTCCAGATATTAGCGAACACCTTACTAATAATTAATACCCACACTAATATTCTACCTATACCAAAAACATCTAGCAAATAAACGAGATAATATTTTCACTTTAAATGTATTATTATTATACTTGAAATATTTCTCCGAGTCTAAACTTCTCTTACAAGTTTACTGTGTTCTGCGTCTTACTTATCTTATATTGGAAACGTTAGTTAACTAATATTTTATGCGTGAAATTTGCATATTTTCCAATCCATATGTTTGAACACATTTATTCTCTAAAAATTACTCTAAGTGTTTTCTTTCGACTCTGAGAGTACAGCAATCTACCGTCTTATTTCATACTGTGCACACTTAAACGTGTAGAATATACGAATAATATTTATTTTTTAAAGATACTTTCTGCTCAAGGCATTAATTAAACCCATACTCATAATTAATAATAATTTTATATACATTATTACTTTGCAAGTATTACATTATACTCTCACTGATATTCTTCTTCTAACATAATACATCTCAATCGTAGTATTCACTTTTAAAATTTGTAATTATTTTGAATTTTCCATTTATATCTCAGTAGCTTTCTTATATTATAAGTTTATTTCGTATCGTCTCTGCTAACATTCCTCACACTATTAATATTCCTTAACTTCATTTATATAGTTTCAATATGTCCATAGCACATACCTTCCCACTATGACGTAATCCTGTATTTCACATTTTAAAGATAACAATTGCAGCTACTCCAGATATTAACGAGCACGTTACTAATAATTAAGACTGACAATCAAAGGACATAATTTCCGTTATTTCGGCCGTCGAAGAATTTCCGTTATTGATGATTGAGGGAGGAAAGTGTGAGAGGGGGGAGAGGGAGAGAGGGATCATCAATTGAGCAACCGACAGAAATCATAATATTTAAGTATAATTTGAATGATAGAGATACGTGTGTTAAATGAATGATGTATGTATTACACAGAAACTGACGTAAACAAATAAAAGAACCAAATCTTTATTTGTTATGAATTCATTGATTCATTGTTACCGTATAGTAAAGTCTACGGATAATTAACAGGTCGAAACTTGTATGGCGATGTTTAAGATGTGGTAAATTGTACACACACACATTAAAAAACGGTCAGGAACCTGATTAATTATATTATCCACGTGTCCAAACTCGTATAGCTGTGGTTCGAACGTCATGAAAACACGTAAATACCGTGAATAGATAAATGCATAGGGAATAAGCGTGTCATCGTCTCTTTCTAATTACTGCTAGCTTCTTCCATCATATTATACCAAAGATATGTAACATTCGAATTAGGTCGGTAACGGTGTGTCATATTGAAAGAGAGATTTCCCAACAGGGCACATTTAAAAGATCGAAAGATATATGCATAACGCTACAGCATTAATCTTCGAAAACTCAATGGGACCGTCCACGAAGTCCTTGCGTCATCTTAATGACCTCGTTAGTGACGGTCAGATTTCCCAATGAGAGAGTCTTCAATTATAAGCCCGCGTACTAAACAGCAAATCAAAATTTTTTTAAAATTAAAATAAAGACAAATAAACGAACTTATTTTGAAGCAAATGCAGGTATAGCATATTAATCATAGGATTGCTTATTTAGGTATATGTAATATGATATATGTACACCGTACATTAACTCGTAAATAAACACAAAAAGTAGTATATATAAATATAAACAAAGGCATTTAAACGTGTGTCATAATATCAGTGGTTTAGATTTCTTGATTTACCAGAGATGTATACTCTCTAAATTTCTTGGAGTGAAATTTCACTCTTCTGGAGTGAAATTTCACTCTAAAGAAGAGTGAAAAACGAGCCACTACCCTTGGAGTGAATTCTCACTCTCCGTAAGAGCGAATTTTGCACTCCAATGATAAAGTGAATTATTCACTCACATTAAAGTGAAGTTATTACTCGAATTGGAGTGAAAGCTCACTTCCATTGGAGTGGAAGTTCACTTCACTTGGTGCGAATGAAGACTTCAATTTGGTGTGAAATGTCACTATAGTTGGAGCGAAGAGTCAGTTTAATTGGAGAGGGAAGTCACTGTTATATACTAGGAGTAAAATGTCACTTCAATTGAAGTGAAAAAACATTAAATTGGAGTGCGAGGTCATTGCCATTAAAAATAAAATTCACTTTAATTGGAGTAAAAAGTCACTCTGTAAAATTGTTAGATCCTAAGTACTATGAATATATATATATATATATAGGTATATATAAAAAAGGATAAAGGATTTGGAATTGTCCCCCGCTTTAATGACTTAGATGTCTATTCGCGGGTCGGCTCTCGGGTGGAGAGGTATAGGATGGACAACACATATACATTATACATGACGGAACAGGACAACACAACACCCCCCTCCCCAATATCGGTACCACCAGCAGATTCGGCGGTCTGTGCCTTAGCGAGTACGACGCGGGGCTTATCCCATCTTTATCCGAGATAAGACCCACGACGTACCATCCGCGGATACGACGCTGACGGTACCGATAACTGCCGACGGGGGTCGGCGCGGTCCCAAATTCGAACCTTCGCCCAGCAAAGTTCCCCGATTATTCCACACTGGACATAAGCAGAGAAAATTGCACGGACGGGGATTCGAACTCGGGACCTTCGCGACGTTCAGTCCTAAGACTGACGCCTTAGCCCGCACGACCATCACGCCAACTTATATAGGTATATATAGTCAGAGAGCAAATCGTTACTATTTCTGCCTATTCCGTTTTGAACAATAGAAATCGTTTCCAACATACTAATAATAATAGACCTGAAAAACACGTTAATATATTATATATAGCAATATATAAATAATCATTTTAAAGTAATGCAATATAAGATTAAGAATTAAAAATTTTTTTGTAAAAAGAAAACATGAATTATAAATGTTGACTCTTAGTCACAGATTATTTACTATACTTACCGGTGGTAATTTTTGTCTGGATATCTCAAGCAATACGTTGTCCATTATGTTTGTCAGTAAGGTTATGTGTAAATCTTTTAAATATTACACGCAGTATAGTAACAATTACATATATGTATTTATTATTTACTCTCCAAATTGGGCTAGGTTAACCAATATTTTGAAACGATCAACGAAAAGCTTCTTTTTTTAACGATACAGAATCAAATTCTAAAAGTCGTTATCTCGTGAAAAAAATTCTAGAGAAGAAAATGTAAATTTCTTGAACATTACTTCGCTGAAAATAGAGGGAAATATCACTCTTTTTATAGTGATATCTCACCCTAAACTTGGAGTGAATATTCACTTTAATTTTCGAAGTGAATTTGTTCACTCTTTCATTTATAGTGACGGACCTCACTCCTAAAGAGTGAATTATCACTCCAGTTAGAGTGAACATAAGCCTCACTCCAGAATTAGAGTGAATATTTCACTCCAGGAAATTTAGAGAGTAAATTGACGGTAAATTCGATTCTTCAAACCGTATGTTTACTGTGCGTGTATTAAAAAATTTTATAAAATAATTTTCAATTTCTTTTCTTTTTTTAGTATTCGATTCTGTTGCCAAAATTTTAACATTCTTAAAGTCAAAATTATGGGAAGTGTCGATTCGATGTATTCGTTTATTCTTGTTTCGAGAAGTCTACTAGTTTCCCCGATGTAAACTTTGTCACAATGAGCACACGGGATTTGGTATACAACATTACTCATTTTGTTTATTGGTAGTTTGTCTTTTATTGGTTTGATTCCTGCTAAATTAGTATTAATTGGTATATGGACGACGCTAATCTTTTGCTTAATTAAATTTTTTGCTAATTTTTCTGATAACTGCTTGACGTAAGGTAGTGAAACTGTTTTTTTATATCTTGATGAGCATTATTATTAACTATATAGTTGTTATTGTAAATATGATGAACCCGTATTTTTATGCACCTTGTGACCAAGTCATGGGGGTATCCATTCTCGTTTAAGATCATTTTAACCAGTTGCAAGTTTTTCTTTCTGAATCTGATTTCTGAAAGTTTAATGGCATGATCTATTAGTCCTGTGATCACTCCGACTTTGTAATTGATAGGATGTTCCGAAGCAAAATGCAGGTATTTTGCTGACCACGTTTTTTTGTGGAACCAATCAGTGTCCAGGAAGCCATTATTTTTTCTAATAACCAGTAAATCAAGAAAGTTGATGCTGTTGTGTTGTTCTGTCTCCATGGTGAATTGAATTCTATTTTCCAATCCGTTGATTTTTTCAAAACTATTGAACGTTTTTAATATTGAATCAGTTTTGGCCTTAGGTGCTGACAATAAAATATCATCGACGAATCTGATGTAAAATCCAGGCTTAAACTGTAATTTCTTATTAAAAACGTTTCAATATATTCCATAGTTAAATTTGCAATTATCGGTGTAAGAGGGGAACCCATAGGCACTCCGAATACTTGCTTATAAATATTATCATTAAATTTAAAATATGTAGATTTCAAAATGATGTCTAATCCTTTTGTAAAATCTTCTTTTGGAATATCCGTGTAGAGGCAAATTTCAGGCCATTTTCTTTTAATGATTAATTTCACTAGATCGATTGACACATTGGTGAAGAGCGATGTTACGTCTAAAGATAGCAAGATATGGTCTTTAAGAATTTTAAAGGATTTAAACTATATTGACAAATAAACGTATTTTTAAGCAAATGCAGATGTAGCACATGAATCATAGGATTGCTTATTTAGGTGTACATATGTACACCGTACATATATCATATTGCATATACCTAAAACACCCCGAAACAAATAACAAACAACAGAATCGTTAAAGAATTTTGTCAAAAGAACACCAATATAGTTTTTACAAAAGCAGATAAAGGTAACATAACAGTAGCGATGGATAAAAACGAATACAGAAATAAAATGGAAAATACATTGCACGATTCCAACACATACAAGCCATCTAAATTTGAATATACTTGGACCTTAACTAATGAAGTTAACACGCTTATTAGAAAATGGGGAAAAAACGAGGTAATTTCAACGCGAACAGCAAAATTCTTGAAATCAAATAACGGGGTGATTCCGAGAGCGTATGGGTTACCAAAAGTTCACAAAGAAGGTAATCCTTTGAGAATTATAGTATCAGCGATTAATTCACCATCCTACAATATAGCAAAATACTATACTCAAATATTGACTAATATAGTGGGCAAAACTTCGAGTTTTATTAAAGATTCGTGGGATTGCCGTACAAAGTTAAAATCCTTTAAAATTCCTAAAGACCATATCTTGCTATCTTTAGACGTAACATCGCTCTTCACCAATGTTTCAATCGATCTAGTGAAATTAATCATTCAAAGAAAATGGCCTGAAATTTGTCTCTACACGGATATTCCAAAAGAAGATTTTACAAAAGGATTAGACATCATTTTGAAATCTACATATTTTAAATTTAATGATAATATTTATAAGCAAGTATTCGGAGTGCCTATGGGTTCCCTTCTTTCACCGATAATTGCAAATTTAACTATGGAATATATAGAAACGTTTTTATTTAAGAAATTACAGTTTAAGCCTGGATTTTACATCAGATTCGTCGATGATATTTTCACATCGTCTATGATTCATATGCTATACCTGCATTTGCTTAAAAATAAGTTCATTTATTTGACTTCATTTTAATTTTAATAATTTACGTCGCTTATAATTTAGAATGCTGTTGCCAAAATTAGAAAGGCTTATATGTATTACAAACAATATAATATAATATACATACACCCGCAACGATAGAACGGGTTCCCGGTACAGTCTCGATTTACCTTGTCACGACGTAAGACATTTAATTTACTAAATAATTTTTGTAATTTTATTCTTACTTTATAAATTTATCTTTTATTCATATGAATTTTTATATCTTACATTTTATTATAATGGTGTATTCAATTATTTTATATATTTTTTAAGTGTCAATAAATTTCTGAAGAGGGCTGTCATCAACGGCCGAAACGTAAACTAAGTGTAATAGTTTATTTTAAAAACGTTCAACCAGACCGTCTCTACCGAAAATCCTCAATTTCACTTCAATCATTAGCGGTCAAGAAATCAACATCATAATGCGTCAGCATGAAATTTTTATATTAGCCTGTCCATTTCTACCGAAACTCATAGGACAACAACGTCGATTGTCAATAAATTGCGAAAATCATACATTTAACGGAAAGTGTGCTAAACAAAATGTTAAAATGCTTTAAAATTGGATACTGTAAAATGTTCAAGACTAGCCTACATCTCTTCAAAGGCTAATGAGAATTTACTATAAAGTGAAACGTCTTGCATTAATGGAAACAAAAGACATCGAGTCTACCTATAGATTTCATATCAACGTTTGGAGAACATGAAATTGAAGAAGTATGGTCATGCTTACCACTTACAATGCAAATGCATCCAGATTTACGTGAATGTCGTCCATAAACGTTTTGAAACGAGTCATGATACCACAGATAGATAACCGCCGATGATTAAAGACTGTGCAAAGTGTCAATTTCAGAGGGATGTATAGTAATGACAATATAGGTATTTTAAGAATAAGAAATTTCGGGTCCTCGAGATTGCTTTCGCTTTGCAGTAGATGCGTGGTAATATTTAACAATTTCACTTTCATATTCTTTTGCATGGCGATATTATTATTAGTTTATTTATGCATTGACTTATATTCAATTGTAATTGCTCCATAACCACTCATATCAGCAAGTATATCATCGTAGTCTACGATGAATCAATGCATTTCAGATGCACCCGTATATTTAATTCTGCGATACACATATTCTGCAATCTCTTTAAACGTACCAAAAGATGGCAGCATGGTCACTTCCTTTAACTGTTTACTTAAAAGACACTAAACTGTGCATAAAGATAGAAAAAAACTGTTGAATCTTACACGATTCTCTTAAATTTTTACATTGTCATTTCGATTTTATTATTCTCAGAAATTTTAAAGGTCGGAAATATTTAATGAAGGTTAATTAATTACATTAATTAAAAGCAAGTCGATACTCGTATGTGTTCGTCACTTACGGGAAGTCAGATTCATTGTTACCGTATAGTAAAGTCTACGGATAATTAAGAGGTCGAAACCTGTATGGCGATATTTAAGATGTGGTAAATTGTACACATGTTAAAAGATGGTCAGGAACCTGATTAATTACATTACCCACGTGTCCAAACTCGTATAGGTATGATTCGAACGTCATGAAAACACGTAAATATCGTGAATAGATAAATGCATAGGGAATAAGCGTGTCATCCTCTCTGTTTCTAATTATTGCTAGCTTCTTCTATCAGTTCAACACTGAAAAAAAAAAATGTTCACCGGTTTTCATGGTGCACATATCCATCCCTACTGTACAGAGACTAATCGCGTCATTTGTTTGGCACTGATTTCGTCTTTTTTGATGACGGTACCTGTATATTGCAGGCACAGAACATAGGTAGCTACCAAATAATGTGAAGTGATGAATACAATATATGCTGGTAACCAAAATACATATATTCTAGGCATTAAACTTTTAATCGCTTCTAGGAATTAATAGTTTCAGGTACAATCACAGAAGATGGTGATGCTTGCATGATTATTCTGGGGTTAATTTGTTACGTCACTGATTTTGACGATGAAAAATGTTCTTCGCGTATATTATACATTTTAATACACGCTATTCGGATCATGTGAGATTTATTACTATTTGAATATTATAATTGTAAATTATTTATTTATTTATTAGTGCTACCTTTGTTAACGAAGGGGTGTGTTGGCCTACGGGTGACCTACTAGGTCATTCCTATAGATAAAATAAGGAACTGAGGTCATCTCCTTTCTATTATGGCAGAGGTTGACTACAAATTTGGGGAAGAGAAAATGTGTTACTTGGTATATCTTTTGATGAAATTGCGCAATGATTTTAAACGCGTCTGAACCTGTATACATGGAAAAATATATGGTGAAAATGATCGGCGGGTAGTCGGCGATGACGATGACCGTGAAAATGCTATAATGCTGAAGTTAGTGGATCTAACAAAGAGTACAAAAGTGCGAGAGAGATGGTAGTAGAACGCAGGAGGAAAAGGTCATTATTAGAATTTTACGTTCACTTTCAAAATACGGTTCCTAGCCTACGCTGTATTTCCACATAGGCATCAAGAAGCGACTATGATGTAGCAATAGCTGACTTTTAATGAATTGCTTTTGCAATTTTTTTTCGACATTCCTCACATGACAATACTAATGTGTAACAGCCAGTACTTTTCAATATTTATGGTCTAATTTCTTAAGATCACGCATTAGAATGAGGCTATTTGCAATGACCATCTAAAGGCAGGACATTTTTATAACAATATTAGGGGGTCGGCGCCAGATCTTTTGAACGCGTTGAGACTTGCTTAGCGGCTTTTCTACGTTAATTTCAAAATGGTCTTGGGTGAAGGGACTCGACGGTTTTGTCTCTATTGGAGATCATTGAGATACGCTAATTAATCTGTAAGCAGCTGTAACCCTCTATACCGATAGAGGCAATGAATAATTGTCTCCAACGATATCTTCACCCCATTGGGAATGTGAGGATTGGCCCTTAAGAATGAATTGATTTTCTCAGTCTTTTCGATGGATTGTCGAATGAAGTTGGAAAATTGATCCTCAGTAGCGTCTTCTTTAAGAGTGCTGTAAACCCTCTTCAAGGCCTCTTCCCATGACGAAAAATCTTCGTGACATCTACCATATTGATGTACAAATACAAGTTTTGAAACAGAGGCGCTTACGTGCTGTCAAACATAGACACAGGAACGCGACATTCCTTTGAAACGATGTCTGGACCTGTATACAATTTCGAGAGTTTCGGGAAAACAAATGTAAGGTGAATAAGTGATCGACGGATAATCGACGACCGTGAAAACGGTATACTGCTAATGTTAATGAATCTAACAAAGAGTATGCGAGAGCGAGAGAGATCATAGAAATTATGACATTGGAATATTTGAATTAGACTGCTTCCTTTCTCTTACGTCACGGATTGCTGAAATTTAGTAAAGAGATAATGTTCTGAAGAAATTGTGCAATGACTTTTTAACGTATCTGGACCTGTATACATTTTTGAAAGTTTCGGGAAAACAAATGTACGGTGAATAAGTGATCGATGGAAAATCAACGACCGTGAAAACGGTATACTGCTAATGTTAATGGATCTAACAAAGAGTATGCGAGAGCGAGAGAGATCATAGAAATTATGACATGGGAATATTTGAATTAGACTGCTTCCTTTCTCTTACGTCACGGATTGCCGAAATTTGGTAAAGAGATAATGTTTTGAAGAAATTGTGCAATGACTTTTTAACGTGTCTGGACCTGTAGACATTTTTGAAAGTTTCGGGGAAACAAATGTACGGTAAATAAGTGATCGATGGATAATCAACGACCGTGAAAACGGTATACTGCTAATGTTAATGGATCTAACAAAGAGTATGCGAGAGCGAGAGAGATCATAAAAATTATGACATTGGAATATTTGAATTAGACTGCTTCCTTTCTCTTACGTCACGGATTGCCGAAATTTGGTAAAAAGATAAAGTTTTGAAGAAATTGTGCAATGACCTTTTAAACGTGTCTGGACCTGTATACATTTTTGAAAGTTTCGGGAAAACAAATGTACGGTGAATAAGTGATCGACGGATAATCGACGACCATGAAAACGGTATACTGCTAATGTTAATGGATCTAACTAAGAATATGCGAGAGCGAGAGAGATGATAGTAGGACGCACGAGGAAAAGGTCATTTTACTTTCACTCTGAATACGGTTCCTAGCTTACGATGTATTTCCATAAGCGACTATAATGTAGCAATATCTGACCTTTAATGAAGGCGAGTTTTGAAATTTGATTTTCGACACATTGTAATACTAATGTCTAACGGTCAACACTTTTCAATCTCTTTGATTGAATTTTGTAAGATCACGCATTAGAAGTATGTCGTTTTCAATGATAATGTAAAAACAGGATATTTTTTAATAACAATATCTAATGAAATAATAAATATTGGTTGAACTTTACCTTCTCTTTTCATTAGACATTATAACGCAATGCATACATTAAATTACCTATGTTTTCCGACCTTCACAGCTTTCGTAATTTATAACAACAATACATGAAATTGTTTATAATAACCTCCTTTCACTCCTGACCTTCAGACGGCCCACTTGCGCAATTTTTCCATCACACTATCAACGATGGGAGGTAGGGTGGGGGGGGGGGGCAGAAACCCTATAGCCCCTCTACTAATATTTTCATATAAAGACAACAAACATAAATTAGGTCCATCATTAAAGACTTGCGTATCTGCATTATACCCCCTTCTACCCACCCTACAGTGCAACGAAAACTATTCAGGGAATTTTAACTTCGAGACAACGGCCGGGTATGTGACATATGAGCCGTGTAATGTGATAGAAGGTAAGGTAGGTTAGGACACTATCAACATCGTTCCTACCAACACAATTGAGACTATAGTATAAAGAATTGCGATAATATGAATGAACAACATAAATCCATAGTGCAGAAAAACAACTTTGGAAATAAGAAACGTTATAAACCAAAGATAAAAGATATTCGGGAAATTGATAAGGATGAAACAAAAACAACAAAAGGAAAGCAAAGAAATGAAGATAATGACTTACCATTACAAAAATTAAAATACATACGTAAATAATATGTAAAGTAATGATTATGTTTTTAATAACAACTGACATATCATTTACTTCTCTACAGCAGATGGACTTTTAGATAGTGAATTCGCTATGGCAATGGTAGAAAGGAAATACTTACAAGGGGAGAGTCAGACCAACGGAATTCAGAAAAATCCGAAACTTCCCCCGATGAAAGATTGTTAGGTAACATATCTTGCGGTAAAGTACTAAAGCGCAATATGCAGCAGGTTTCGATAAAAATGAGTTTGAAAAAATTGCGCTTGCCTATAATATGCTTAATATGCTTCGTTGGGAAAGTGAAAGTACGAAGCGGCGCTGGCGCAGTGGGTAGAGCGCCAGACTGCTAATATTGACGACGCGAGTTCGAATCTCGAGCGTTACGAGTTCTTTTTTTCTATTTTGTTGTGTATATATATATATATATTTTTTTTTTTCAATAGTTGTAAAATTAATAATTTTTAACAACTTCACTTACTTTTAATAAAACTTTTTTTTTTAATTATTTTAATTTTTTTTTATTTAATTATTAAGAAATTCTATTTAAAATAATATAATGAACAAATATGAATATATTACTTACTCGTATATTGAAAATTATTTTTTTAAAGTATGAATTGTATATTACGTGATTTTTAATAAATTAACTCACAAGTATAACATATATCGTATGAGAATTTTGTAATTGCAATAAAAAAAATATAATGTGTTCTTCAGCTGTTCTTCAATCGCGGAATGAGACCCACTACTAATCTCCTCTGTCATTGTATTTTTTTTTTTTTTTGAGGAAAAAACGAAGAAAAGCAGAAGAAATAAAATTCTAGAAAAACTTTTTTTTTGTGCGCTTCGAATTAATATGCCGTATAATAGCCAACTGAAAACTGAACAATGCGAACGCAATCTTGCCAATATTTTCGAACAGTGAAATTCAGCAGAAAATGAACAGTTTTCGCATACAGTTCTTATTTACAATATTTTAAAACTTTCCAAAATAAATATACATTTTACATCAGATAATATATAGGTTTATATTACATTATATTTTTAATATATGTTCATATCCTTGTACTATTATTTTGAACACATTATATTTTTTTTATTGCAATTACAAACTTCTCATACGATATATGTTATACTTGTGAGTTAATTTATTAAAAATCACGTAATGTACAATTCATACTTTAAAAAAATAATTTTCAATATACGAGTAAGTAATATATTCATATTTATTCATTATATTATTTTAAATAGAATTTCTGAATAATTAAATAAAAAATTTAAAATAATTAAATAAAAAAATAAAAATAATTAAAAAAATCAAGTTTTATTAAAAGTAATTGAAGTTGTTAAAAATTATTAATTTTACAACTATTGAAAAAAATATATATATATACACAACAAAATAGAAAAAAATAACTCGTAACGCTCGAGATTCGAACTCGCGACGTCAATATTAGCAGGCTGGCGCTCTACCCACTGCGCCACGGCCGCTTCGTACGTTCACTTTCCCAACGAAGCATATTAAGCATATTATAGGCAAACGCAATTTATTCAAACTCATTTTTCTCGAAACCTGCTGCATATTGCGCTTTAAAACTTTACCATAAGATATGTGACTTAACAATCTTTCATCAGGGGAAGTTTCGAATTTTTCTGAATTCCGTTGGTCTGACTCTCCCCTTGTTAGATGAAAACGATATACAATTAAAATACTTAAGAATTAGTGAGGTAATCGTTCATAAAAGGGGTAAGAATGATTTTTTAGATTAATTGTTAAAAGAACAATTGATGATAACGTATTGAAATTTAACATCACACGTTGCTTAAAAGTGTTAAGATTGTTATTAAATAAATTTAAAATAACCTCTGTATTAATTGGATATGATTACGATATTTTCCAAAAACCAAAATGGTACAAAATACAAGAAACATTCTTATTAATATTTGGTGAAAAAAACCGAAACGTTACTTTTTGTAAAAATAATCATCCTGTACCAGACACTAAAGAATGGTTTGAAATAATTAAAGAATTTTACGACTTAGTGGTTGCCGGACATAAGGGCGTCACAAAAAAATATCTCCGTATATGTGATAAATTTTATTGGCGTAACATGAAAATGGATGTAAAAGTGTACATAAAGAGATGTCCATAGTGCCAGAAAAAAAAATTGACCAAAATAAAAACGCGACTTCCAAAGGTCATCTCAGATACATCACGAGCACCTTTTGATAAGGTAGCCTTGGATATTTGGGGACCAACTAATATCATGACAAGAGGAAACCGTTATATTTTGACAATACAAGGTTTATTAAACAAATACTCACTCGCAATTCCTTTTAGTGCAGCTACCGCAGAAGCAGTTGCGGAGGCGTTTGCAAGGAATTTTATTTGTCCTTACGGAGCTCCCTTGTCCATCTTAACAGATCAAGGTAAATGCTTTATCGCAAAAAACTTTCAAAATAATAACTATTTTCCTTATCGGGCGTAAAGTTGCATTTCTCGCCCGAAGGCGAAGCCGGCCCGTGAGCCAATTATTATTCGCCCGAGGGTGTGAATTTGACTTTACGCCAGTGCCATCAGAAAGGAGCGGATTTCAGTTGAAAGGAGCGATTTTTAATGCGCACCTTCCGCGCGCAGGTTGCTTCGGCAGTCGTCGGCGGTCTGAGCTTGGTGGCCCTCGGGAGGGGAGCGGAGCGAGAGGAAAATATATGGTCGGGCGCGCGAAAGTATTAAACAAATGACGGGGGGTTGAACTTTATCAGATGCTTCCAAAATTAAAATCATGTATACTCGTCGTAGTCGAGTGGTACAAGCGCATGGGTTGAAGCGCAGCGCGTTATTTTTTTAGTTCGATTTCGATGTCGGGGATGTTTTTTTTTTTTTTTTAATTGTTCATTTACTCAACATTTGTAACGAAAATAATTTTTTACTTGTTTACTATTAGTTATTTTATTTACAAAAATGAATTGTGAAAATAAATTTTAAAAACATTAAACAATATGTTTTCGCAGAATGACATTTGTAAGAATTGAAATCTCTGTAATATTAAAAAAAATAAATGTACAATATTTTATTGTAATTTCCGAAATAATATACAAAAATTACAAGTCGTACATTTTTTCTAAAAAAGTTATTGTAGTTAATATAACCTTGTAATTGATTATTTTTTATATGTTTCAAATATAATGTAGACCTTCCATCTAATTCCTAATATCGGGCGGTATCTTTATTTATATATACGGCAACAGTTTATATTGCATTTACGGTAAATGGAAACATCTTTTACAGAATACAGAGTAAACGAAAGTATCGTGGAAACAAATTTAGGAAACAAATATTTGGAATACTCGATTAATGTCATATTAAAATAAAAAGATGTTTTTTTACTTCTCCAATGAAATTGTACTAAATTACTAACTGCTTTTTTGAAATATTTCAATATTACTATACAATAATATTTTTATCCCGTTAGAAAACTTATATGATTACACTAACAGATTTCTGTAAATCAGTATATCTGTATAGTGTAAAATCTTATTTAAATTAGTTATACATTTTCACCAATATTTTTTTAAACATTTAAACCCTTTCACGACAATTTTACTTACTTTTAATTCAGTTGAATTCAAGAACGTATCATTCAGCAAGATGGTTATTCGACATTCATTATTTACTTTGTTTTGTCTACATTATGCTATTATTTATAGCTATGGGTTTTCTTTTACGTATTAATTAATTAAATAAATATATTATACTAATAATATTGTAATACACCGATTAAGATATCGAAAATTAGTACATTATGTTTCAGATACTGATTTTCATTGACCTATTAAAAAACCACATGTTTGGCACAAGACTGGGTATGTGGTCTTTTATTTATCAACAAATTGTCCAATTTCATTCCCGACTAGAAAAGGTGATAATTAATTCGTAATAATCATTTCGTTAAAAAATGGTTTAAATCTGATTTTTCCTTTTATAACAATATACAATACATTTAGTTTACTATATTTATAACAAAATAGTAAAGAAACGTTCGCAAAATCCAAAGGTTTATTAATAAATAGGTTGTATTAACAAATTTCTGAATTAATAAAATATTTGTTGCAATTGCAAATTTTAAGAATAAGTTATATACTGATTTTTCAATAACATTTAAGTAAAGGCAAAATTGGAATTTAGAAATTGGCAAAAACAAATATTCATGTTAGGAAAGTAATTATTAGAATATATATATATACGCTTATATGATCGACACCATCGCTTTAATACACAAATTAAAACTATATGTTATTTATAGTGTATATGTTATATGTTTTTTATGTGATATCTTTTTTAGAAAGATTATTTGTAAAAGGGAATGTTGCCGATATTCGTTTAATTCTTGATCACAATATCGATTTTAATATATTATTATTAAATGAATTCAATAGATTCATTATTGTCAAATTGAATTAAAAATGGAATTAAAGTTAACAAAAAAATTATTACATAAGGTCAATGTTTCTATAGACATATTCGACGTATTGTCAGCCTTTATAGGTATTCAGCTTGTGCAAATAATTTTTTTGTTGACTGTTATATTAAGTTTTTAATTCAATTTAACAATAATGAATCTGTTGAAAAGAAGAAAATTTTATTCAACGTAGTTATCATACATATTTTTAATGTGATATAATTTTTTATTGTCGTTATAAAAAAGTGTATCACATTAAAAATATTTGTGATAATTACCGTTTCTTTCATATACCGTCTGGCAGTTGAACCGAGCGGTCGCGTTGTACCTGCTCTGAATGCAATTGTTCTATAGTATACAAAGTTCTGAAGTTTCCGCATTTATCAGCGATTTGGGTATTCCAAATTACAAATAGTATTTGTCAAAATACGGTTCGAGAAGTGTTTTATACCACATTACTTATTTTTGTCTTATGTGTTACGTGTACTGCATCTGGACTATAAATTTTCCATCTACAACTGTCACGGTTCAAAGGCTGGCACGCGTACCAGTGCAACAATTTTAGAACGACTATTCCTGAAAAATGGAGAAATTGTGTGTGTATTGTGCAACAAGTGAACCACCTGCAACAGAAGTCTGTATTTTGTGTCATCAATCGGCTCATACAGAGTGCATTGGTTCGAGTTTTCGTAATGAGTCTGGGGAATTTGTTTGCTGTACCGCTCAAAATCATTCGGACGTTAATAAGAACCAAGTTCCTGCAACTAAGAAACGTATCGGTCGACCACCTAATACTAATAAGCGTGCTCGAGTGGACGGTGAGATCTCATCAGTCGATTTATCACTGCAAGAATTTTTATCGACTAAATTCGAGTCCATTGAACGTAAATTGTCAGGTATCGATCAATTTAATGTCAATATTGAGGCACTGGGTTCTAAACTCGATATGTTCAGCACTGAAATACGCTCTATGATTGACGACCATAACAATAGACTGTTTACTTTAGAGCAAAAGGCCGTTGAAATTAATTCTTTTAAAGAGCAAGTATCTACATTAAAGGAAGAAAATCGTAAACTACAAGAGCTAAACAAGGAAATGAACAGTCGTGTGTTATCGGTCGAACTAAACGAATGTAATGCCGATTTAATAATTACAGGTGTTCCCGAAGCCGTTAATGAGGATTTGACAGTGTCTGTATGTAAGATTTCCGAGTCTCTGGGTGTCCCCCTCCTTTCCTCGGAGATTGAACGGGCTAGTCGAATGCACTCTCCTAAGGACGTTCCCCCCGCAGACTCTTCGCCTTCAACGTCAAATTCGACTTTCGCAGCAGTTGTTCGCGGCTCTACTAGACAAGCTCGCCCATGCAATATTTTCGTGCGGTTTAATTCTCGCGCCAAACGGAACAGCCTTCTCCAAGCAAGAAGAGTCATTAAGAAACTGAAATCTAAATCAATTTTTCCTGATCGGCCTGAATCTGATATTTATATTAACGAATTCTTGCCCCATGAATTCTATAAACTTTTTAAAAAATGTAGAGAATTGGCCAAAAATAGAGGATTCAAGATTCGGCGTAGAGGCTCAGCTATCCATTTGTTATCGAGTAATGGATCTACTTTTATAGTTAATTCATTACATGATTTGGAATCTCTACAGCATAAAAATTGACAGTTACTGGGTAATTCACCGTATAATACAAGGGCAACGTCATTCCGCTGTAATCAAGTGCAGAATTACAGAAATGTTCAACGTGAGGAGAATAAAGCTGCAATATCTTCCTATTATCAGAATGCCAGGGGAATTCGGACGAAACTGGCAGATATTAGAAATAATGTTCATCTTATGGATCCACAACCTGATGTCATCATCCTCACAGAAACTTGGTTGCATAATGATATTTCAGTATCCGAATTGGGGTTCTCTCAATATTCAGTCTTTCGAACGGATCGTTCAACATCAGCTCATCAACGTGGAGGTGGAGTCCTGATTGCAGCTAAATCGAAATTGTATTGTACGGTCATCTCTTCAACCAACTTTTTATGTTCGGAACACTTAATTCTTTTAATTTCATCTAAATCGTCTAAAATGTTAATGTCCGTGTCTTATTTTTCACCGTCTGCGACTGTCGAAGATTATAGTTTATTCTCTGATTTAATTGAAAACATTTCGCTACAATTCAATAATGTTCCGTGGGTAATTTGCGGTGATTTTAATCTTCCGAATATTTTATGGGATCAGTCGGGGTTTAAAACTATTGGTTATGTTCCACCTGATGTAAAACAGGCTGCGTTTATTTGTAACGATATCTTTTCTTTTCTTGACTTAATTCAGCATTTCCCTGTTCATCCCAACAAAGGTTATACTTTAGATCTTATGTTTTCGTCTATTCCTAATACCTCATATTATTCTAGTTCAGACTTTCTTATCCCAACTGACTGTCATCACGTGCATGCTTACTTTGATTTTCCATTTGACAGTCCAGAATGTTCTTTTTATAACTTTACGTCATTAAACTTCAATAAATCGAACTTTGTTGAGATTAACAGGGATCTAGCGGCAGCTGATTGGATGAGTGTCTTGAACGAGGTAGACGTGGAAACATCGCTTTCTAACTTTTATAATATTCTGCACAATAGTATTTTAAAACATACTCCATTAATGCGATTAAAGTCCAGTCACTTCCCTCCTTGGTACAATCGTGAATTAAAGGAACTCGTGTTTAGGAAGAAAGAAGCTCATAGGAAATATAAAAGATTTCGAGAGCTTGTAGACTTTACAGAATTTAAACGTCTTCGGGCGAACTGCATAAGAGTCTCTAGAGCGCTTTACAAAACACACATGGCAGAAATTGAAACGAGATCTAAAACAAATATAAAAGCTTATTGGTCATTTAATAATTCTTCACGTCATTGCAATACATTGCCTTCTACTATGTCTTTTCGTGACAATTCCTCCTCAGATAAGAAGGACATAGCAAATTTATTTAATAATTATTTCAGTTCTGTCTATTCCACTGATAAAAATTTTAATCCTTTATTGGAACATACTGTCCCCATAAACTCGATAAATCATTTTATTATTTCTGCTACCGAGATTAGAGATGCTATTTTTAACTTGAAATCGACGTGCACATTAGGATCTGATGGAATTCCATCTATTATAATAAAAAACTGTTTTACGTCCCTGATTAATCCATTATGTCATCTATTTAATACCTCATTGAATCAAGGAGTATTTCCATCAAAATGGAAAGACATATTTATTACGCCAATTTTTAAGAACGGGAACAAAAATAATGTCGTGAATTATCGCCCAGTAGCAGTAATTAGCTGTATACCAAAACTTTTTGATTCCATCGTTGCTAACAAATTGTATAAAGAATTAACTGGATACATTATTGGAAATCAACACGGTTTTACCAGAGGGAAATCAACGGTCACGAATTTATTACTGTTTTCAGATTTCGTTTCTAATGCCTTGAACGTTAACTCACAAGTTGATACTATTTACTTAGACTTTTCCAAAGCCTTCGATACAATTAACCATTCTATCCTTTTGAGTAAACTTAATCATCTGGGTTTTAGCGGCTCTTTTATGCGTTGGCTCCAGTCTTACTTGTCGAATCGGACTCAAAGAGTAAAAATCAAGAACGATATTTCTTCGTCCTGTAAAGTTCCCTCCGGGGTACCACAGGGTTCTCACTTAGGACCAATTCTGTTCAATTTTTATACTAATGATATTGGTAAATTTATTCGATACTCTAAGTTCCTGATTTTTGCTGATGACGTGAAGATTTTTTCTAAAATTACGTCCCCGAGGGATGCATCAAAACTACAGATGGACTTGGATTCGATTGGTTTATGGTCTGAGCTAAATGCCCTCAATTTAAACATAAATAAATGCAAATGCATGAGTTTTAGTAGGTGTTCACGGAAATTTGAATTTGCTTATAAGTGTTCTAATCAGACTTCAACAAGAGCTGTCAAACATGTCGATCTTGGAGTAATTGTTCGTGATGATTTTTCTTTTACGGATCATTTAATACACTCAAGTTCGAAAGCGTCTGGGATGTTAGGATTTATTCAGAGGGCAACTAAGGACTTTAAAGATCCGGAGACAATTGCGTATCTCATAAGGTCATTAGTACTTCCACATTTAATATATGCGGCCCCTATCTGGTCACCGTATACTAAGGTTGAAATTAACATGTTGGAACGAGTCCAGCGAAAATCTCTCAGATATCTCTCCTTTAAATCAGGACATCCTATGTCGCGTTTCGATCACAATTATAATGCAATTGCCAAAAGATTTAAATTCCCAACTATTAAATCGCTACACTCTTTTCACGATGTATCCACTGTTTATCGCATTTTGAAATTTTCGCTGGGTGACGACTTAACGGGACTGTTTCCGTTTAGAACCACACCATATTCCATTCGAAATCCACGTATCATTTATGAAAAGCCATATCGTAGCAATTATTTATTTTTTGCTCCCGTTCCTAGACTTAAGCATGCGTGGAATAATCTGAATGTGGTTGCGAGAGATTGTAATTCTTACGGTAGATTCAAAAAACTGGCATCGGATTATCAGTTTGTATATTACACGTGATCAATTCGTCTCGTGATTAAGTCTTTCAGTGTAGTCGTATTTTTATTTTTATTTTTATGCTTATTATTATTTTCGTTTAGGCGCATATGATTTGTATTTTCTAATTTTTAATTTGTAATTTCTGTCGTTCTTATAAAATTATATTATTGTACGATAATTTTCTGTTTTCTTTTTGTATTAAGGGCATTAATGCCCGTAAATAAATAAATAAAATAATTACGTTGAATAGAAACATCATTTTAAAAAAAATATTAAAATCTTAACACAGAGTGCACGTTAGGAAGAAAATATTTGCATTACTCTATTAATCCTATATATATATATATATATATATATATATATATATATATATATATATATATATATATATATTATCTAAGATGTCACTGTATAAGATGAAAGAAAGCTGAGTAGTCAGTAACTCCAATTATTTATTATTATATTTCAAGTCAATTTCAAAGTTATTTTATACACAGAGAGAAAAAACCTACTTAAATGAACCCTTTAACGCTCAACTCTGACAATAATGAATCTATTGAATTCATTTAATAATAATATATTAAAATCGATATTGTGATCAAGAATTAAACGAATATCGGCAACATTCCCTTTTACAAATAATCTTTCTAAAAAAGATATCACATAAAAAACATATAACATATACACTATAAATAACATATAGTTTTAATTTGTGTATTAAAGCGATGGTGTCGATCATATAAGCGTATATATATATATATATTCTAATAATTACTTTCCTAACATGAATATTTGTTTTTGCCAATTTCTAAATTCCAATTTTGCCTTTACTTAAATGTTATTGAAAAATCAGTATATAACTTATTCTTAAAATTTGCAATTGCAACAAATATTTTATTAATTCAGAAATTTGTTAATACAACCTATTTATTAATAAACCTTTGGATTTTGCGAACGTTTCTTTACTATTTTGTTATAAATATAGTAAACTAAATGTATTGTATATTGTTATAAAAGGAAAAATCAGATTTAAACCATTTTTTAACGAAATGATTATTACGAATTAATTATCACCTTTTCTAGTCGGGAATGAAATTGGACAATTTGTTGATAAATAAAAGACCACATACCCAGTCTTGTGCCAAACATGTGGTTTTTTAATAGGTCAATGAAAATCAGTATCTGAAACATAATGTACTAATTTTCGATATCTTAATCGGTGTATTACAATATTATTAGTATAATATATTTATTTAATTAATTAATACGTAAAAGAAAACCCATAGCTATAAATAATAGCATAATGTAGACAAAACAAAGTAAATAATGAATGTCGAATAACCATCTTGCTGAATGATACGTTCTTGAATTCAACTGAATTAAAAGTAAGTAAAATTGTCGTGAAAGGGTTTAAATGTTTAAAAAAATATTGGTGAAAATGTATAACTAATTTAAATAAGATTTTACACTATACAGATATACTGATTTACAGAAATCTGTTAGTGTAATCATATAAGTTTTCTAACGGGATAAAAATATTATTGTATAGTAATATTGAAATATTTCAAAAAAGCAGTTAGTAATTTAGTACAATTTCATTGGAGAAGTAAAAAAACATCTTTTTATTTTAATATGACATTAATCGAGTATTCCAAATATTTGTTTCCTAAATTTGTTTCCACGATACTTTCGTTTACTCTGTATTCTGTAAAAGATGTTTCCATCCACCTGTTCATTTCCTTGTTTAGCTCTTGTAGTTTACGATTTTCTTCCTTTAATGTAGATACTTGCTCTTTAAAAGAATTAATTTCAACGGCCTTTTGCTCTAAAGTAAACAGTCTATTGTTATGGTCGTCAATCATAGAGCGTATTTCAGTGCTGAACATATCGAGTTTAGAACCCAGTGCCTCAATATTGACATTAAATTGATCGATACCTGACAATTTACGTTCAATGGACTCGAATTTAGTCGATAAAAATTCTTGCAGTGATAAATCGACTGATGAGATCTCACCGTCCACTCGAGCACGCTTATTAGTATTAGGTGGTCGACCGATACGTTTCTTAGTTGCAGGAACTTGGTTCTTATTAACGTCCGAATGATTTTGAGCGGTACAGCAAACAAATTCCCCAGACTCATTACGAAAACTCGAACCAATGCACTCTGTATGAGCCGATTGATGACACAAAATACAGACTTCTGTTGCAGGTGGTTCACTTGTTGCACAATACACACACAATTTCTCCATTTTTCAGGAATAGTCGTTCTAAAATTGTTGCACTGGTACGCGTGCCAGCCTTTGAACCGTGACAGTTGTAGATGGAAAATTTATAGTCCAGATGCAGTACACGTAACACATAAGACAAAAATAAGTAATGTGGTATAAAACACTTCTCGAACCGTATTTTGACAAATACTATTTGTAATTTGGAATACCCAAATCGCTGATAAATGCGGAAACTTCAGAACTTTGTATACTATAGAACAATTGCATTCAGAGCAGGTACAACGCGACCGCTCGGTTCAACTGCCAGACGGTATATGAAAGAAACGGTAATTATCACAAATATTTTTAATGTGATACACTTTTTTATAACGACAATAAAAAATTATATCACATTAAAAATATGTATGATAACTACGTTGAATAAAATTTTCTTCTTTTCAACAGATTCATTATTGTTAAATTGAATTAAAAACTTAATATAACAGTCAACAAAAAAATTATTTGCACAAGCTGAATACCTATAAAGGCTGACAATACGTCGAATATGTCTATAGAAACATTGACCTTATGTAATAATTTTTTTGTTAACTTTAATTCCATTTTTAATTCAATTTGACAATAATGAATCTATTGAATTCATTTAATAATAATATATTAAAATCGATATTGTGATCAAGAATTAAACGAATATCGGCAACATTCCCTTTTACAAATAATCTTTCTAAAAAAGATATCACATAAAAAACATATAACATATACACTATAAATAACATATAGTTTTAATTTGTGTATTAAAGCGATGGTGTCGATCATATAAGCGTATATATATATTCTAATAATTACTTTCCTAACATGAATATTTGTTTTTGCCAATTTCTAAATTCCAATTTTGCCTTTACTTAAATGTTATTGAAAAATCAGTATATAACTTATTCTTAAAATTTGCAATTGCAACAAATATTTTATTAATTCAGAAATTTGTTAATACAACCTATTTATTAATAAACCTTTGGATTTTGCGAACGTTTCTTTACTATTTTGTTATAAATATAGTAAACTAAATGTATTGTATATTGTTATAAAAGGAAAAATCAGATTTAAACCATTTTTTAACGAAATGATTATTACGAATTAATTATCACCTTTTCTAGTCGGGAATGAAATTGGACAATTTGTTGATAAATAAAAGACCACATACCCAGTCTTGTGCCAAACATGTGGTTTTTTAATAGGTCAATGAAAATCAGTATCTGAAACATAATGTACTAATTTTCGATATCTTAATCGGTGTATTACAATATTATTAGTATAATATATTTATTTAATTAATTAATACGTAAAAGAAAACCCATAGCTATAAATAATAGCATAATGTAGACAAAACAAAGTAAATAATGAATGTCGAATAACCATCTTGCTGAATGATACGTTCTTGAATTCAACTGAATTAAAAGTAAGTAAAATTGTCGTGAAAGGGTTTAAATGTTTAAAAAAATATTGGTGAAAATGTATAACTAATTTAAATAAGATTTTACACTATACAGATATACTGATTTACAGAAATCTGTTAGTGTAATCATATAAGTTTTCTAACGGGATAAAAATATTATTGTATAGTAATATTGAAATATTTCAAAAAAGCAGTTAGTAATTTAGTACAATTTCATTGGAGAAGTAAAAAAACATCTTTTTATTTTAATATGACATTAATCGAGTATTCCAAATATTTGTTTCCTAAATTTGTTTCCACGATACTTTCGTTTACTCTGTATTCTGTAAAAGATGTTTCCATTTACCGTAAATGCAATATAAACTGTTGCCGTATATATATATATATATATAAAGATACCGCCCGATATTAGGAATTAGATGGAAGGTCTACATTATATTTGAAACATATAAAAAATAATCAATTACAAGGTTATATTAACTACAATAACTTTTTTAGAAAAAAATGTACGACTTGTAATTTTTGTATATTATTTCGGAAATTACAATAAAATATTGTACATTTATTTTTTTTAATATTACAGAGATTTCAATTCTTACAAATGTCATTCTGCAAAAACATATTGTTTAATGTTTTTAAAATTTATTTTCACAATTCATTTTTGTAAATAAAATAACTAATAGTAAACAAGTAAAAAATTATTTTCGTTACAAATGTTGAGTAAATGAACAATTAAAAAAAAAAAAAAAACATCCCCGACATCGAAATCGAACTAAAAAAATAACGCGCTGCGCTTCAACCCATGCGCTTGTACCACTCGACTACGACGAGTATACATGATTTTAATTTTGGAAGCATCTGATAAAGTTCAACCCCCCGTCTTTTGTTTAATACTTTCGCGCGCCCGACCATATATTTTCCTCTCGCTCCGCTCCCCTCCCGAGGGCCACCAAGCTCAGACCACCGACGACTGCCGAAGCAACCTGCGCGCGGAAGGTGCGCATTAAAAATCGCTCCTTTCAACTGAAATCCGCTCCTTTCTGACGGCACTGCTTTACGCCCGCTATAAGAATATAATTTTTTGTGATAGTTGGCGTAAAGTACGCAATGAACAGAGGCATAAGGAGTATAGTTGCAGTGAAGTGAGGGGTAGTGGTATGCGGGTTGTCGGGGGTTCGGGGGGGGGGGGCAAGCCCCCCTATAGTTAAAATTAAAACTAAACTAATTAAATAAACTATGATATAAAGTATGTATGTATGTATGTATGTATGTAATCATTTATTATACCATGATCCAACGACCGTATGGTAAAAATACAAAATGGTTGACAAAAAATAAAAATATAATAATAACAATATAAGTAATAAAAATAAAAATACAGAAATGATCGGTAGGATACGCGTGACAATATAGTAACGAATATTCGGTAGACGCTGAGAATATGACTATTTTAAAGATAAATAGTATTTTAAGCAATACAAAATTACAAAAGAAATCGCTAAGTACAAAGATCCGTATTAATGCGGTAGTCGACAAAATGACTTCCCACCACACTAGACCCAAATATTCTCAATGTTGTTTATAGCAAGAAAATTAGCTAGTTTAGCTTTAAATTGATCATATGATAGAGTGAGTTTAACATTATTTGGTAGAATGTGCCATAATTTAATAACGGACATCATAAAAGACTTCTGTCTGAAATTAGTGCGACAGTGCGGCACATGAAATTGGATGGCCTGAAGACGAGCTGACCTCCGTACATCAGTCCCGAGTTCAACAAAAAGTTCCCGCAGATAGCTTGGTTTATTCATCATGAAAATCTTATAACCTAAAAGGCCCAGGAAATAAGTGCGCCGCATCGTAACTGACATCCAATTTAACTTGGTCCTATATACTCGCATCACGCTTAAGTGAAAAAACAAAACGGACAGCGCAGTTAGATAATCTTTGAAGTTTAGTATTCAAGTACTGAGATGCATCAGCATATACTAGACAAGCATAATCGATGTGCGGCACAACCAATGTATTTACTAGCACTGACTTAGTTTTTACAGATAGCAAATTTCCGCGGAAATTTAGGGCATGCAAAGTGCCATGTACGGATCTGGATATCTTTGCAACATGACGGTTCCATGACAAATCGGCTGAGAGGATAACCCCTAAGTCTTTGACACTTTCCGCAAATGGAACAATTTTACCGTCGATGATAATAGGAGCAACTGGATAAGTCCTCAATTTGGTTAAATTATGGGGACTGCCAAATATAATAGCTTGGGTCTTATCAGCACGTAGACTTAAGCCATTTCCTCCAGACCAATCAAGAATAGCATTACCATCGAAATTCAATTTAGGGATGGTAGTATTAAGATGCTCAAGCGATGACGATATATGTATTTGTAAATCATCGGCAAATAGCATTGCAGATTCTTTACAAAATTCTAAGGACATTAATATAAAATTGATAAATATAAGAAAAAAGATTGGCCCAGGATTTGAACCTTGTGGTACACCGGACGTATTAGGTAAAGCACACGATGGCTCGCCCTCTAAATTTAGAACACGTTGTGTGCGACCTGACAGGTAAGAAAAAACCCATCTGATAACTGGGTTAGAGAAACCCATGTCTTTCATGTAGCAAAGTAATAAGGCATGGTTTATGGAGTCAAAAGCTTTACTGAAATCAAATAATATTAAGATACAATATTGACCACTATCGATGGCTAAACGAATTTCCTCAGTGATTTTTAAGAGTGCCGTTTGCGTGCTGTAGTACCGACGGAATCCCGATTGTAAAGGATTTAATAGGTTATTACTCTCCAGAAAGTTACTCATTTTCTGTACAATAAGCGAATCAAAAGGCTTTGCTAAGTGCGAGATGTTAGCAATGGGTCTGGTGTCTGATGGCGATTTAGGAACCGGTACCTTACTCATTGGTAAAATATAAGAGTTTTTCCAAATCATAGGATAAATACCTTGGTCCAGAGAGGCGTTAAACAACGCTGTTATGAATGGGATGATTTTCGGTAGAATACGCTTAATATAAGAAAAGGGAAGACCATCAGGACTACGACCACGAGATTTAGCAAGTGAAGAATTAATTGCAAGGAAAACTTGGGAATTATCCAAACGCGAGAAAGAAAAACACGGTTTATTAATTGATAACGGCTTATCTAAAATACTTTGCAGAGCTTCTGGGGAATAGGGTGTATGTTTACAAGTAACTGATTGATAGTGATTGTTAAGATCAGATGCTGAAAAATAGTGTAATGGGTTAGACGATGATGCCTTAGTAAGACCTGCCTTTTTAAGTGCACTCCTAGCCTAAGTGCAGCTCGTTTAATTTCCAAGCGAAGATTTTTGCGCTCTAAACGGTAAAGATGGTAAAGGTATGAGCTATTTGTGTGACGAGACTTTTTATACATCTTGTGTCTATCCTTTAATCTTTTTTTAAGATCATTAGTTAGCCATGGTGCAGGTGGCTTAGAGGCCGTCTTAGTACGGAATGGGGCATACTGATCAAGCGCTGATAGAACAGTAGAATAAAAGAAATCTGCTATTGAATCAACATCTCCGTTATCTAAATTGTATCCGTTGAGATTGGAAGTGACTAAATGATTTAAAGATTCCAAATTGCATTTAGAGAAATCACGATATTTGAATGTTACAGGGCATGGCTTAGAGGATAATAATTTGTAGTCAATAAAGATATAATCGTGCCCTGCAATAAATGGGGCGTCAGATTTCTCGACGCGTTGTACCTTTTCACTTGAATCTGTAATGATGACATCAATTAGGGTATCAGTACTTTCGCCATGATGCGTAGCGCCATGTGGAACACGATAAAGTGAAAAAAGTAGTAAAATATTTCTAACAAAAATAGATAATAGATAAAACATAATTAATAACAAACTATTATACAATATAATAAAATATTTCGAACAATAAATATAAAATAAATATTAAACAAATTTCAAAATGCTATAAAATTACTTAATTTTGAAATATTCACCAGATTATTCTATTTTATAAACATTGTATTTATTAATTAAATTCATATATAATAACCCTTTGTGTCACGATTTGCAGGCTGCATCCAAATCGTTTGAAAAATCTTAGTCGAGGGTTTTTAGGGTCGCTGATTACGAATCCGACGTCAGATTTTTAAATTCGAAATGGCGGATCCAGTATGGCGGATCAAAATGATAAAATTGACTTCGAATTAGATAAAACTCTGTATTTTGAGGTTTTCAAGGTCGCTGACTACGAGTCCGAAGGCAGACTTTCGAAAGTCAAAATAGCGTATCAGAATTCAAAAATTTACATTGAATTAGAGTAAGATCTGTATTTGATGGGTATTGAGGCCGATGATTACGAATCTGCATGCAGAATATTGAATTTTATCACTTGCTCTTAGCGCTACCCGGAACTAACGACGTGGACGTAGCAAGAGTTCTAGTTCCTTATTTTTTTTTTTTTTTAATTTTATAATTTTTTTTGTTTTATTTACAATTTTTATAATTTTTTTTTTGTTTTATCGTTTTTTCTAAATTTTCTGTAGATTTTATTAATTTTTATTGTCCCCGGAATGAAACTTTAGAAAACAATTTAGTGTGGGATGTAAGCATAATGGGACTTTACATGACTTGCATGACCACAACGAATAATGCGGTTCTTTTTTTGTACTACAGTACGCGCATCTCCTTTTACTTCTAGTGCATACAGGTAAATGATTTCCTGATATTCTTCGATTTGCTGGTATTATTTTCGGTTTCGCGTTAGGAATATTTTTTTGAGACATGCGCCTTCCTCTTGCTCCTTTCAAGTCATGAACAATTAGGTTAGCAACTAGATCTAATCTAAAATCTTTGAGTTTGAAATTTTTTTTATTCCCAAGTGTTACATATATTATAAAAGCATTGGTTACAGCCGTATCAATCAAAAACCAGAAAATTCGGCACCACAACTTCTTTGATCTTCTATTTATAGTATACGTTGCTCGTAACTGATCGCTTTTGTCCACAAACCCCATATATGTATTATAATCGTGAACCAATTTTGGGCATTGCACTGATTCCAATGTTCCATCTTTTTGACGCCTCTCAACTGTGCCAACTATTCGTGGATCGTGGTTATTAGATATAAATTGCACGACACGATTGACTTTCCATTTCAATCATGACAATCCATTATCTGAAGTACGATATTCGTATTCTCCTTTTCTCATTTTTTTATAATTTTTCTGGTTGGCAGGCAAATTCTTCCGATTTGAACGAATAGTTCCGCAAGCAAAGATGTCATCATTTTTTAGTGATTCTAAAAGAGGAGTACTTGAAAAGAAATTATCAAAATATACATGATGATAACCTCCGATTAATTCTCGAGTCAGGTCAATCACAACTCGTTCACCTAATCCGCATTCGCGCCTATCGTCACATTTTCCCGTATAAATCTTAAATTCGCAAACGAAGCCGGTTTGATCTGAGCGAATCCATACTTTGCACCCTCTCTTTATTGGCTTAGCTGGCATATATTGTTTGATAGTGCTTCTGCTTTTAAACTTTATCATTGTCTCATCAACTGCTTGATATTTATTGGGGTTCCAGAAAGTTTTAAAATTGTTGTTCAGCTCGTCAATTATTGGTCGTATTTTATACAATCTGTCATAGTTGGGTTCACTTCTCTGTGGTTGCTTAGTACTATCATTACAATGAAAATTTCCTAGTAAAAAACTGAAACGATTAACTGCCATCAGATTGCTAATATATTCATCATTCAGCTGAATATTATTCGATCAATAATCTTTGTAAGAAGGATATTTATTAATTCCCATCATTATATTAATTGCAAGAAAAGTTTGCATTTCGTCAATTGTTACAGGTTGAAACTTTTTTCTTTGTTGAGCAGCATATAAATTAGTTTCATTGACTAAACGTTGCAACAGAGTTTTTGGAAATAAAGTAAAAAATATTTCGTCGGATGATTTAACATTTTCGGGGACATTGGGTCCTGCAATTTTCGTGAAAGCCTTATCATCTTCTCTTTTTCCAATGTATTTCCTCATTCCATCTTTTCCTGTTATGCGATTAGCTAAGGGTTCGTCGTCCAAATAATCAATGTCATTTTCTTCATTGTTTACAATGAATGTTTCATTTTGTAAATTATCCACATTATCATTATTTTCCCGATCATCATAATCATCATCATCACACTCCTCATCTTCTGAGTTACAATCAACAGGCATTTCTACCCATTCAACATCCTCATCCATAATTGAAAGTGATACTCGATAAAATTATGTAGCGATTGTAAGTATCTGTCGTTTTCAGGATTCGTTATGTCACGTCAAAACGTATCTTGTGTACGAATTTCTGTGTATGACTTCTTACGTACTAATTCGAAACCTTTTTCTACAGCGGGAAAATCCGCACTCTAGCGGAGACTGAGTAAAGCGAAGAATCGAACACGAATATGCAAGTCTCCGCTACTTTTGCTTGCTGTAGAAATGGGTTTCGATTTATTACATAAGAAATCATACATAATAATTCGTACATAACGTTACGTTCTGACGTGACATAACAAATCCTGAATAGGACTGCTACTTACACCCATTACCTTTGATTCTTTCCTTTCAGTCCTTATGTTATCTTTGTTTTTCCTTATACATCTTTAGGTAAAAAACAAAGACAACCAACGACCGTAAGGAAGGAATCAAAGGCACTGGGTGTACAACTGTTACATAGTTTTATCGAGTATCGATTTCAATTATGGATGAGAATGTTGAATAGGTAGAAATTTCTGCTGATTGTAGTTCAGAAGATGAAAGGTGTAATGCTGATGATTATGCCAATTCGACTAATTTGCAGATTGAAACATTAATTGTAAATAATGAGGAAAATGGTATTCATTATTTGGACGATCAACTCTTAGCCAATCATATAGCAACAAAAGATAGAATGTGGAAATACATTGGTAAAAGAGAACATGATAAGGCTTTTATGAGAATTGCAGGACCTAATACACCCCAAAATGTTAAATTATTCGACGAAATATTTTTTACTTTATTTCCAGAAAATCTGTTGCAACATTTAGTCAATAAAACTAATTTATATGCTGCTCAGTAAAGAAAAAAGTTTCAACCTGTATCAATTGAGAAAATGCAAACTATTTTTGCAATTAATATAATGATGGGAATTAAAAAATATCCTGTTTACAAAGATTATTGGTCAAATAATATCCAGCGCAATGATCAATATGTTAGCAATATGATGCCAGTCAATCGTTTTAGTTTTTAACTTGAAAATTTTCATTGTAATATTATCAATAAGCAACCATCGCAAAGTGAACGGAACTATCGCAGATTGTACAAAATTCGACCAATAAGTGACGAGCTGAATAAAAATTGTTAAACTTTTTGAAACTCCACTAAATAACAAGCAGTTGATGAGACAATATTAAATTTGAAGGCAGAATCTGTATCAAACAATATATGCAAGCTAAGCCTATAAAAAGAGGGTGCAAAGTATGGATTTGCGCAGATCAAACCAGCTTCGTAAATTCTAAAATTCGGATCCGCCATATTGAATCCGCCATTTTGAATTTGAAAATTCTGATTTCGGATTTGTAATCAGCGACCTCGAAAACCCCCAAACGCAGAGTTTTGTCTATTCGGAGCAAATTTTAAAATTATGATCCGCCATATTGGATCCGCCATTTTGAATTTCAAAATTCTGACTTCGGATTCGTAATCCGCGACCTCGAAAACCCCCGAACTCAGAGTTTTGTCTAATTCGGAGCAAATTTTAAAATTATGGTCCGCTATTTTGGATCCGCCCTTTTGAATTTAAAAATTCTGACTTCGGATTCCTAATCAGTGATACGAAAAACGTATAAATGATAACTTTCCTATAGATGTTTATAGGAGAAATTCTTTCACAAACGATTTCTTTTTAAAAAAACGGTAATTTTTTTGTATATTATTGTTTATAATTAATTACTGTTATTGAAAAAAGATTTAAATTGATTTTTAAACGTTAGTCAAACACCTTAGCGTCATAGAAATTAAAGAATGAAGTACGCAGAATGATGAATTGATTTTTAAAATGAAAAAAAATGATCATTTAAAAGGTGTTCCCTGTGGGGAACACTATGACGCAAAGTACCGTTCGATCACTCGTCGAGAGTTGACGCATGTTTACACCATCTCCTGCTGTAATGTTAAATTTGGCGTGAGTCAGTGAACATTTTTCGGTCGGAAAAAGTTTTTACGTACAATATGGATATTACCAACTCATCCAAAACACCGAGTGAGAAGTGGAATTATGTGTCTATCAAAAGAACCAGAAATAGTCCTGGAGATAAAAACAACAAAAATAAAATATTTAAACGTCAAACAAAAATCAAGGACTACTGGTTGGGAACTCCAGTAGATTCTAGAAACCAATTTGAACCTTTACAAGCGCTGCAAACCACGGAAGCAAGTAATGCTGATGCTCTAGTCGAAAAAGGCAAAGTAATAATAAAATCACCGCCTATATTTGTTAGTGGAGTAAGCAATATGCGACAACTAACAGAGTTATTAAATAAGTTAGCTGAAAATGCCTACACGCTCAAGATTCTTCCTAATAACACTGTGAAAATTCAACCTCACGATTCAGAAAAATATCTACCGATCGTAGAAGAACTTAAGAAGAAGAATACGGAATTTTACACCTTTCAGGGTAAACAAAATAAAACGTACAAAGTCGTTCTACGTGATATGCATCCGTCTGTTGACACAGAGGAATTAAAAAACGCAATCGAAGAAGAAAATCATAAGGTAGTAAGAATAACGAACATTCGGCAAAGTGTCACTCAAAAACCGTTACCCTGGTTTTTCGTTGAAATCGTATCCCTATCAGGACGGGCAACCGCAAAATAACCGAAAAAAAATAACCGGTCGAAAACCGCCAAAAAATAACCGTCGTACAATCGTAATTACCACGAAAAAACCGGACTACGAGAAAAAGGCGTATATATATGAGGTTTTTATTTACTTATTTTCTGTTTTGTTATGCATATCTATAATCATCTTTTATAGATCTAACAAAACTGCTCAGTCGCTGTAGTAAATGTGTATGTAGGTACCACGATAAGAGAATTCACAAACGTGCATGGTGAAAACCCGAACGGTCAGGCTTATTATACGAATTACGGCGCTACTTTGCTAGAGGATTTCGACGCCACCTAGTGCTGGCCGAGAAAACTCTATTTGAATGAAGGGTACTGTTTGTCGGGATGTATCGTGTCGAAATTACCGCTGAATAACCGCTAAAAATCTGTTAATCAAGATCGCCGACCGGTCATTTTGCGAGAAATAGATTTTTAGCGGTCATTCAGCGGTCATTTCGACACGATACGTCTCGACGAACAGTACCCTTCATTCAAATAGAGTTTTCTCGGCCAGCGCTAGGTGGCGTCGAAATCCCCTAGCAAAGTAGCGCCGTAACTCGTACAATAAGCCTGACCATTCGGGTTTTCACTAAGCACGTTTGTGAATTCTCTCATGGTGGTACCTACACACACATTTACTACAGTGACTGAGCAATTTTGTTAGATCTATAAAAGATGATTATAGATATACATAACAAAACAGAAAATGAGTAAATAAAAACTTCATATATATACATGTTATTGCAAATAATTATTAACTATATTCTCTTGAAGAGAGGGTTTTCAGCGGTTATTTTGGTCCGAAACGACCGGCCGCCGCTCTTGAACCGCGGTTTTTCATCGGTTATTCTTCTGTAATTTTGAAAGAAAAGACCCGTCGTCTCTCTGGAACAACGTTATTTCATCGGTTATTCTTCGGTAATTTTGAGAAAAACGACCGACCGCCGCTCTTGAACAGCGGTTTTTTGTCGATTATTGTCCGGTATTTTTACGACAGAATTAACCGGTCGACGCTCTTCTACGACACGTTTTATCGGTGATTCTGCGGGAATTTTGTAAAAAACGAACGGTCGTCCCTCTGGAACAATGGTATTTCATCGGTTATTCTTCGGTAATTTTGAGAGAAACGACTGGTGGACGCTATGGTACAGCGGTTTTTTATCGGTTATTCTACGGTAATTTTAAGAAAAACGACCGATTCACCATACGGTACTACGGTTTTTTATCGGTTATTCTGCGGTAATTTTACGAGAAACAATTGATCAACGCTCTGGAAGAACAGTTTTTCATCGGTTATTCTGCTGTCATTTTGGGAAAAACGACCAGTTGACGCTCTAGAAGAGCGGTTTTTAATCGGTTATTTATGATAAATTTCGCTAGAAACATCCGGTCGACGCTTTGGAACAATAGTTTTTCATCGGTTATTCTGAGGTAATTGTGCAAGAAACGACCTGTCGCTGCTTTGGAATGGTGGTTTTTCATCGGTTATTTAGCGATAATTTCGCTAGAAACAACCGGTCGACGCTCTTGAAGAGAGGTTTTTCATCGGTTATTTTGCGGTAATTTGGCTGGAAACGACCGGTCGACGCTCTTGGAGATCGGTTTTTTATCGGTTATTCTGTAGTTATTTTAAGAATACTAACCATATGCCTTTCCCAGATTTTTTCGCGGTAATTATGGTTGTACAACGGTCATTTTTTGGCCGTTTTTGACCGGTTATTTTTTTCGGTTAAATTACCGTTAAAGTGCGGTCGCCCGTCCTGATAGGGATCTAACGAAAATAACAAAGGAATTTATAATATAAATAAACTACTCAATTTAATAGTTACATTCGAAGCACCACGAAAAAAGCGTGATATTCCTCAGTGTTTAAACTGCCAAGAATATGGGCACACAAAAAACGACTGTTTTAAACATCCAGTGTGTGTTAAATGTTCTGAGGCGCATTTAACAAAAAATTGTCCAATTAAGGAAAGAATTACAGACGTCAAATGTGCAAACTGCGAAGGAAACCACCCAGCAAGCTACAAAGGGTGCGTAGTTCGTAAACAACTACAACAAAACCTGTTTCCAACACTTAGGGAAAAAAGATCAACCGAAAATTCAAATATAAGAAATGTAAATAATATAATTCATAATAGCGTTAAACTAGGTGTTACATTTTCTCAAGCTACGTCAAGTAATGCATGTTATCAAGCAGAAAATACTGCGGATATAAATACACATACACAAAATGTAAATAACTACAAACTCGAGGAAATGATCACTAAATTAATGTAAAAATTAGATACTATGCTAAATTTAATTTCAAGCTTAATAAATAAAATAAAATAAAATGAAAAACTTACTCAAAATTGCTATGTGGAATGCTAACGGCTTGGCACAGAGAAGCCAAGAATTAAAAACTTTTCTAAAAATTCATGACGTTGATATTATGCTGATATCAGAAACGCATTTTACAACAAAAAATTATCTAAAGATCTCCAATTACAAAATTTACTTCACAAATCATCCAAATGACAAAGCACACGGTGGTACTGCCGTAATAGTTAAATCGAAATTACGACATTATGAAAATGCTCATTATCGAAAAGAATATCTTCAAGCAACAAATATTACTCTCGAAGACGATAGAGGTCCAATCACGGTATCAGCTGTATAATGCCCGCCAAAGTTCACAGTTAGTAAAGAAAACTTTACACATTTCTTCAATACCTTAGGTAAACGTTTCATAGCATGTGGTGATTTTAACGCAAAACACTCCTGGTGGGGTTCTAGATCTTTGACTCCAAACCCCAAAGGTAAGAATCTGTACTCAACAATGGTAGCAGAAAATCTCTTTCCAATATCAACAGGTCAACCTACCTATTGGCCATCTGATCGTAAAAAACTCCCTGATCTTATTGATTTTGCAATAGTTAAAGGACTAAGCCCAGACATCTTCTTACCAGAATCATGTTTCGATCTATCATCAGATCATTCTCCAATTATTATTTCTATAAATGCCCCAATTACAAAAGAACAAAATTATCAAGTCCATAATAAAAGAACTAACTGGTGCAAATATAGAGAATTAATAAATGAAGAAATGTCTTGTAAGCTTTGATTAAAGTCACCAGAAGACATAGAAAATGCAATACTACCTTCAAAACGTGAGTCCATCAGAAGCAACAGACTATTCGCTCTGGAAAGCTACAAGTAATTTCAAACGTCCCAAAGTTTTTATACCACCAATAGAGCAGGAAAATGGAAAATGGGCCCGTCAAGACATGGAAAAAGCGCTAGCCTTCGCAAAATATCTTCAACATACATTTGAACCATCAGCCAGAATGATCTCTGAAGAAGGGGAAAAGTTATTATTACAAACCTTCAAACCCGTCCCTCCGTCGAATGATTATATTATCAAAAGCGTGAATGTTAAAGAAGTTCATAAAATAATAGCTCAACTTAAAACAAAAAAAAGCACCGGGTTATGATGGTATAAACGGTAAACTAATAAAAGAACTTCCAATTAAAGGAATAAGATTCATTACAATACTAATAAATGCAGTAATACGTGTGGGTTATTTCCCCATGCAGTGGAAGGTGGCAGAAATCATACTCATCAGTAAGCCAGGTAAACCAACAGAACTTGCAAATTCCTACAGACCAATAAGCCTACTACCGATCTTGGCTAAAATCTGTGAACAAATTTTACTGAAAGAACTAAACTTCATAATTGAAAGCCAAAATCTTATACCTTTGCACCAATTCGGATTCCGAAATCAACATGGAACGATAGAGCAAGTGAACAGAGTCGTGTCCGAAATAAGACAAGCATTCGAAAATCATAGTTTTTGCAATGCAGTATTCTTGGATGTTGCACAAGCCTTCGACAAAGTGTGGCACGAGGGTCTGTTCATTAAACTAAAAAGTATGTTACCAACTACGTTATATACAATATTGAAATCGTACTTAAGTGAAAGATCATTTCAAGTCAAAGTAAACAAAGATGTCACCCAACTCTTTCCAATTAAAGCTGGCGTTCCACAAGGAAGCGTCCTGGGGCCGACCTTATACCTGCTGTTTACTGCTGACTTACCCACCAGGAAAGCAACAGCTATGGCAACATATGCTGATTATACGGCAATTTTATCAACGCATAAAATTCAAACAAAGGCTACAGAAATCTTGAGAAATCACATAATTGAAATCGAAAGATGGTACAAAAACTGGAGAATAGTGATAAATGAAAACAAATCGACTAACATAATTTTCTCACTACGTAAAGAATCACGTGATACCATTCAAATAAATAATAATGCGATCCCTCAAAGCGATAAAGTTAAATACCTAGGGATAATACTTGATCGACGCTTAACATGGAGAGAACAGATATGGACAAAACGCAAACAGCTTGATCTCAAAGTAAGAAAAATGTACTGGCTCTTGGGAAAGAAGTCAAAGCTTTCTGTCCAAAATAAAGTACTTGTATATAAATGTATACTCAAACCGATATGGGCGTACGGTATTCAACTTTGGGGAACTGCAGCTAACTGAAACATTGAGATCTTGGAACAATTTCAAAACAAGACCTTAAGAAACTTCCTGAATGATCCATGGTTCGTCCCTAATGAGCTAATAAGGAAAGATCTAAATATCAAAACCGTTACGGAAGAAGTCATCGATAGCTCTAATCAATATAAAAACAAATTGAAAAATCATCCTAATCAACTAGCAGCAAATCTTTTAAGGACCAACATTCAGACTTCCCGCCTCAAGAGATACAAAACACTATTTTAGTGAAATGTACATCGCTACAACAAATATTAATCGCTTTCTGTCTAAATTTTCTTTGAACATATTGTAAAGGTACTGATCAATGTAGATGTACCTACATGTTTACTTCATTTTCGTTCGTTGTTATATGTAAACAATTTACTTGTTGTCTGTAATCGAGACAGATTGTAAATAAATAGGAGTTATAAAATATATATATATACAGGGTCATCGAAAAGTATCGGACCCCCTAATATCTTCAGTTAGAATGCACTTAGGAGAAAATGTCCAATAGCAAAGTTGTATGGTTTCAAGCGGGGAGTAAGATGATGACCTTGACTTTGACCTTGACCATGTCCTTTAAGGTCATTTCAAGGTCAATCTTATTTTTTTTAATAGAACCCCCTACATTTTATTGCATATTCTTATAGCTTATCTCGAGAGCTTTCCAAAACACTATAATAAAATATTTTTTTATTAAGTACTTTTTGAGTTATAACGGTTTGAAGTTAACAATTTTTTGACACAAAATGTAGAATATCTTGTAAAATATTATTTAGTTTTCAGTAATCATAACCTTAATACTTTTGTGCGCGGAATAATGAGACCAATTAATTGGTTTAAAGAAAATACATTAATCGGATCCCCCTAATATTTTCAGTTGTTCACTTCAAATTGTTAACTTCAAACCTTTATAACTCAAAAAGTACTTAATAAAAAAATATTTTATTATAGTGTTTTGGAAAGCTCTCGAGATAAGCTATAAGAATATGCAATAAAATGTAGGGGGTTCTATTTAAAAAAAATAAGATTGACCTTGAAATGACCTTGAAGGACATGGTCAAGGTCAAAGTCAAGGTCATCATCTTACTCCCCGCTTGAAACCATACAACTTTGCTTTTGGACATTTTCTCCTAAGTGCATTCTAACTGAAGATATTAGGGGGGTCCGATACTTTTCGATGACCCTGTATATATATAATAAGTAATATAATATAACAAGTAAAATTATATTATCATTTCAAAATTTGAAAACAATTTTAATAATATATAAGTTCTCATATTGAGAACAGTAGGAAATTCTTCGCCGTTCGTTTTCAATACATAAACAAATCAAATTTCGTGGTAACTACGGCATATGTACAAAATGTAAACAAAGGAATAAAGGAAAAAAATAATGCGTCGTTCTAATACGAACGCAACGCGAATTATTACATTTCAACGGGATCGTATATTGCCAGAAAAGTTTATTATGCTATTGAGTAAGAGAAAAAAAAAACAAACCCCACCTGTTATTCATAAGACAAACTATTGTGTTAAAAAAGAGGCGTTTCGCACTTGGCTGCTGGTTGTGCTCTTCAGCAGGGATCCATGCAGCCGTACCCTGGACGCGATCATTCAAATTTATTTGTAATTTTATAAATGTATTAATTGTTTCGAGTTTTTGGGGAAAAAACTCGAACAATTAATACATTTAGATAGAGATTTTGAAAAACAAACCTTTCAAAATCTTAAGAACCATTATAATAATATATAAGTTCTCATGTAGAGAACAGTAGGAAATTCTTCGCCGTTCGTTTTCAATACATAAACAAATCAAATTTCGTGGTAACTACGGCATATGTACAAAATGTAAACAAAGGAATAAAGGAAAACAATAATGCGTCGTTTTAATATGAACGCAACGCGAATTATTACATTTCAACGGGATCATATATTGCCAGAAATGCCGTAGTTACCACGAAATTTGATTTGTTTATGTTTTGAAAACAATTCTTGAAATTTGATAGTATTAATTTATAATTAATAAATAAGAATTTTATATAAAATAAACAACAATATTGTTCGTTCAAGAAAAATATATTTTATTTTTTGTTATGTTTTACAATATTACATTTATTCGTTATTGAAATTCAACGATTCTATCTCGTGAACAAAAAATATCATTAAATTAGATAAAATGAATTTTTTGCATCTTCTTACCTTACGTTATTTTCCGTTATTATAAAAATTAATATTTTCCAACTTAATTTAAATGAATACTAAGATGAATTGTTTGCTTCGTATTTTCCATTATTTTTCGTTGTTTTCGAGGAATTTCGATGGAATTTTCAATTGCTTCTGCAATACAAGAGGCTATTTTGCTCTTTCTTTCTGATGACTCGTCAATGTATTGTTCAGCAACTTTGGTAGAATTCCAGCCGCCGTATTTTTTTAGATCGGTAATATTAATACCTGCATTTGCAAGTATTGTCGCTGAGGTACGACGAAGATTATGGCCCGTATACTTACTAGATTCTGGCAATTCCAACCATTCAGCTGTTTTTCTCGGAACAGATCCGATTGTGTTTTTCCCATAGGCTGATTAATACATTGCCCTTTGCGATACTAGATGAAAAAGTTTTTGATGTTTAAATTTTCTGGTCTCAATTTAATATATTTTTCGATTATCGTGGAGAATTGGCTATCAATCGAAAAACTTCTCGTTAATTTTTATTTCAACTAATTTGACTTCGTACAATGAGCCTTCGCATTTCACGTTTTCTATTGTTAGCTTTGTAAGTTCATCTCCGTCTACATGCTCCGGAAATTCTAACAATCAAAACGATATATAAATAAAGTGTAATTAATGCGTCTTTATGTGGAAGCGATTTTATTACACGTAAATATAAATTTGTAAACATACCCTGCTCTCTAAATACTTTTTGTCCGGTGCCTCACTGACAATTTTTTTTATATCTTCTGGCTTGAAAACTTTAGATTTATTAGTCTTGGCTCCAAAATTTGTTTGTTTGATGAAACCGATGAGTTTTTTGTAGGTAATTATGTCCACGATTTTTTCAATTCCAAGCATTGTCTTAATCATTGAATATTTAGACCACAGGGTTCCTGGTGCTATCCTTTTTGATAACTTATTAAAATAAGTAAGCAGAATTACTTCTTTGTAGCTTTTGGTCTTGTTTTGGTTCATCCATTTATTGAAATCTTCAAAAGCTTTTATGTATATGTTTTTTTATTTACTTGGTAGTGTATCTCTTACGGCTTCATTGGCCTTTAATTAGTTCTTCGAGGATAAATTCTGGATCTCTATTCTCATGATCGCTCTCCATAGCTAGTAATCCAACACTATGTAAGATCACTCGCGAACTATCGTTAAGAAGCGACGATTAATTCACCGAGAGAAATGTATGACGGCTGACTTGTGGATAAAACCGTGTAATGAAAGTGTGCATCGCGATCTAGTGTAATGGGGAACAATTTACAGTGTGCAGTAGTGGGGCAATATTGCTTTAAATTCGTTGTTAAATATTACATTACACATTTTCACATAGTAAAATCTTTTCGCCTAGTAGGCCAACTTGGCGTGAAATTCCACTTTACGCCCTCCAATCAATTATGACAAAAAAAACATTTACAACTTCAGCCTATCACCCACAGAGTAATGGGAGCCTGGAAAGGAGTCATCAAGTTTTAACAGATTATTTAAAAAATTTTATAAAAGGACAAATTGCTGCCGTTTGCCATGCTGTCCTATAATACAAGCGTTCACGAAGGCACAAATTATTCGCCACATGAGCTTGTATATGGTAAAACAGCACGACGACCATCATCTTGTTATGCCAGAGAAAAACTTGTGACATATGATGATTACTTAGTAGAAATCATAAGAATTATTTTTGAGGTTTAAACACTGGGTGCCATGAATTTAGTTCAAGCAAAATACAGATCAAAACAATATTATGATCGCCAATTGAATGTAACACACTTTCGTATAGGAGAAAGGGTATTCATACTGAAGGAACCCAGACTTGGGAAAATGGACGAAGAATATGTCGGACCATATGAAATATTAGAAATTATGGGGACACGTAACGTTAAGTTGAGTATAGGAACACGAAAAACAAAAATTGTACACATAGGCAAACTAAAGAAGTATTACGATCCACTTCTACATTTCTCCGAGGGGTAAAAATTATAATATATATATCGGGCATTCCACGTCAACAGGATCACTTGGCTGGCCAAAATTCATTACCGCCAAAAAATTGTTTCAGGGCTTAAAATTTAGCTCAGTATATCTACTTTTAATTTCCGTGTGGTATTTTTGAAAATTCAAAATGGCGGCTCCAATACGGTGCTTAAAAAGACCACACTTTCGAAAACGAGAGTAAAAACCTTTCATACAGTTTTTTGTGCCTAAGAAAAATACCATTTTAGAATTTAGTTCTTTGTTATTGGAGGCTCCAATTATGAATCTCGTATTAGAATTTTGAAATTCAAAATGGCGGATCCAATATGGCGGAAGAATTTGTAAAAAGTGATCGGATGTTGCAGAAACTTGTTTCTCGGGGGTTTTCGGGGTCGCAGAATACGATTCTGATGTTAGATTTTAAAAATTCAAAATGGCGGATCCAATATGGGGGATGAATTTGTAAAAAGTGATCGGATGTTGCTGAAACTTGTTTCTCGAAGGTTTTCGGGGTCGCAGAATACGATTCTGAACTTAGATTTTAAAGATTCAAAATGGCGGATCCAATATGGGGGATGAATTTGTAAAAAGTGATCGGATGTTGCTGAAACTTGTTTCTCGAAGGTTTTCGGGGTCGCAGAATACGATTCTGAACTTAGATTTTAAAGATTCAAAATGGCGGATCCAATATGGCGGATGAATTTTTATGAAGTGAACGGATGTTGCTGAAACTTGTTTCTCGGGGGTTTCGGGGTCACAGAATATGATTCTGAACTTAGATTTTAAAGATTCAAAATGGCGGATCCAATATGGCGGATGAATTTTTATGAAGTGAACGGATGTTGCTGAAACTTGTTTCTCGGGGGTTTTCGGGGTCACAGAATACGATTCTGAACTTAGATTTAGAAGATTCAAAATGGCGGATCCAATATGGCGGATGAATTTTTAAGAAGTGAACGGATGTTGCCGAAATCGATTTTGTGATACATGAGATTACTCATTTGGAATCTATTTTTATAATTTTGTACCGCACCATCGGTAACATAAATTACATGTTGTACGCGTGGGCACACTTTTTTTATTTCAGAAATAATAGTTTGTTGCATTACATACGCGGCAGATGTATCATGAGTCAAGCTGTTTGATAATAATATATTACTAAAATGGATTATTGTACCTTCTGATTTGTAGTAGAAAACGACAGGATGAACCGTACATTGGTCGTTGTTGTAATGAAACCCTTGTGCTGCATTTTGTACAACGAATGCGAAGTTTTTCGAGAAATCACTGTGAACTAAGTCGATTCGCAGATGGGGCTGTCAACAGCAGCGCAAATTAAGTTCCAAAATTATCGGGAGTCTGCTTAGTCCTCGAATTAAAAAAAAAATAAGGGAATAATCTTTTTCACTTTCATAAATCCAACACATCAACGACTCTTGTTATCTTTGTTATTCATTAAACTAAAGATAAAAGATCGATGCCGTGATAGTTAGGATGTACATTTCGCACTCACAACTGTAAAAAAGTAATATGCAATGCACATTACACTCATGAACACCTGTATCTAGATATATTACATCGATATTAGTACTCGATCTCAGGCTTCCTTTTGACCAAATGAAAATCCATTTCTACTATGGGAGCTGCGTTTACAGACGCGCAGAGCCGCGAATATTGCAACGGCACCTAGCAGCAATAAGCCTTCCACCCGTTTGGGCCTTAATGGGTTACGCTGACGCTAGGTGGCATTGCGATTTCCGCGGTTCGATTTTGCTCCCGTTATAGAAACGTAACTTCATTTGGTATAATAGAAGACTTGAAGGAATATGTCTATACTTTATATCTTATATGTGTTTCTTTTGCAGTATAAAACGCATATAAATGTTTTTAAATAAAATATTGCAGTATATTGGTGACGCTTGCTATTTGCTACAAGTATTGATTCAAATATTACCTATTAGTGTATAACTTGTATTATCGTTGTGTTCATTACTTACCATGGCGGGGGTTTCCGATCATAGTGGTAGATCAAATATAGTAATTCGCACAGACAGATGAATAAATCCATTGCTGGAACGTGGTCATATAGGTAAAGTGTTACGACAAGTTTCGGAAAATATTTTATTAATGTTTCCGCACTTACCGCAGAAAGCTAGAATTTGCAAAGATTGAAGAAAAAAAATTGCCAAAAAAGAAAAAACACTTTGTACAACCGCTAATCAACCTGAAGATGTTCCCGATTCAGAAATAGACATAGACACACCTTCAAATAAAAGAACCCGTTTATCTAGAGAGGCTCAGTTAGAACCACTTTTACAGGGTCTGAAAGATAAATTTTCGAGTTTGCCTGAAAATGATCCCTTACGCTTGACTATTTTAACAATACCTCCACAATGCTGGAGTATACGTGACATAGCTTTAGAATTTGGAACATCCTATCGAACTGCAAAGAATGGTCGTGATTTCAGAAACGAACTGGGCATGTTGGCAGTACCTCGTCCAAAACAAGGAAAGACCATACCTACACAGACAATTAAAAAAGTAATTGAATTTTACGAAAACGATAGTAACAGCCGAATTCTGCCGCACAAAAATGACTGCATATCAGTGAGAGTTAATGGACACAAGCAAACATTTCAAAAACGGTTATTACTCAGTGACGTGAATAAACTGCATGAACTATTTAAAATAGAGAATCCTGAATTTCCAATTGGCTTAAGTAAGTTTTATGAACTTAGGTCAAAATGGTGTGTGCCTGCCGGAGCGGCAGGCACGCACAACATCTGCGTCTGCGTCATACATCAAAATTTTAAAAGTTTACTTGATGCCGCACATTTGAACGAATTGACTAAAGATTTGGAATATTCCATAAAAGATTACACTGATTGCATCAATTTTGTACTTTGTTCTAGCCCAAAACCAAATTGCTACTCACGGGAGTGTGAGTCTTGTTATCCTCACTTGGATAAATTTTCAGATTATGTATCGCGTGTTTTGGAAGAGAATGAAATTTCGCAAATTCTTTGCAGCACATGGCAATCCACTGTCAGATGTGCATTGATAAAAGAATGTTTTTCAATAGATACTTATGTTGACATACTGTGCTCTAGATTGCCTGAATTCGTATTGCACCACTTTATTTCTAAGAGTCAGTCGCAATATGTAGAAGAACGTAAAGCGAATCTTCAATACGGTGAAGTATTAGTTCACAGTGATTTCTCGGAAAACTTCGCATTCGTTGTACAAAATGCAGCACAAGGGTTTCATTAAAACAACGACCAATGTACAGTTCATCCTGTCGTTTTCTATTACAAATCAGAAGGTACAATAATCCATTGTAATAATATATTATTATCAAATAGCTTGACTCATGATACATCTGCCGTGTATGTAATGCAACAAACTATTATTCCTGAAATAAAAAAAGTGTGCCCACGCGTACAACATGTAATTTATGTTACCGATGGTGCGGTACAACATTATAAAAATAGATTCCAAATGAGTAATCTCATGTATCACAAAATCGATTTCGGCATTGAAGCTGAATGGCATTTTCATGCGACAGCGAATGGAAAAGGAGCATGCGATGGTATCGGCGCGACTTCAAAAAGGGAAGCAACGCGTGCTAGTCTTCGGGCCGAAGGAAATTCAGCAATTTTTAACGCAGAAGCTCTATATATCTGGGCAAAAAATAAGTTCAAAAATATTCAATTTTTCTACTATACTAAACAAACACACGAGAAAGCTCAGAGATTTTTAAATAAGAGATTTACAGTTGCCCCAGCCGTGCCAAATATTCGAATGTCACATGCATTCGTACCAGATTCAAGTAAGATATTGAATGTTATGACATACTCAAGTGCTATTAATCCCACTAGTAAAGTCCAGTACTGAAGTTATTGACAATTTTTAAATTTAAAATGACGTTATATTCTTAATATTGATATTGCTATTATTTCTACCATTATTGACTGCTATTAAATATTTAAGAAATCCAGAAATGATTTTTATTGTAAACCTTTAGCAGACGGGTTTTTCAGAGCTTATGACAATGTTCGATTACTTTTTCCTTTTTTAAATTATATGATTAATATGATTCTTCCTTTTGTGAGAGGCAAGGGGACTCACTTCCAAAAAGCACCCCAATTCGTGAGAGGCAAGGGGTTCATCCTGGGTAATGCTAAGAAGGGCATGATTTTTAGATGCATCTGCATCGAAAACGAAACTCGCTCCGAATTGACGATACAAAATCAACATCAATTCAAGAGCTGCGGGAAATGTCGGAAGAGAAACACGACAATCTAACTTCACGGGTAATAGTACCTCCTGGCGATGGCAACAGCTGTTACATATACGGTTCAGAGGTCGTAACTTCTTAAATCCGAAGGTTGCAATAATTCATTAAACGTCTTGTGTTCATACTCATATTATAACACCTATACCCCTACTAGAGGTAAGCTATTCTATGTTTAACCGATTTTCGACATTATTTTGGTACTATACAATTTTTAATTTAGCTTTGTCATCCACCAGATTCGTATTGTACGACCCCAAAACTCCCCGAGGAACAAGTTTCAACAACGCCCAATCACTTTTTAAAAATTCATCCGCCATTTTGAATCTTTAAAATTTAAGTTCAGAATTGTATTCTGCGACCCCAAAAACCCCCAGAGAAACAAGTTTCAGCAACATCCGATCACTTTTTGAAAGTTCATTGGCCATATTCGATCCGCCATTTTGAATTTTTAAAATCTAACATCAGAATCGTATTGTGCGACCCCGAGAACCTCCGAGAAACAAGTTTCAGCAACATCCGATCCCTTTTTATAAATTCATCCGCCATATTGGATCCGCCATTTTGAATTTCAAAATTCTGATACGAGATTCGTAATTGGAGCATCCAACAACAAAGAACTAAATTCTAAAATGGTATTTTTCTTGGGCACAAAAAACTGTATGAAAGGTTTTTACTCTCGTTTTCATAAGTGTGGTCTTTTTAAGCACCGTATTGGAGCCGCCATTTTGAATTTTCAAAAATACCACACGGAAATTAAAAGTAGATATACTGAGCTAAATTTTAAGCCCTGAAACAATTTTTTTGGCGGTAATGAATTTTGGCCAGCCAAGTGATCCGGTTGACGTGGAATGCCCGATATATATAACACATTGGACATATATTCATAAATATTAAGTCAACTTAATTTTTGTATTATTGATCGCCTTATTTAATACAAACTTGAATCATATTATCTTGTTATGAAAAAAAAAGTGTTGCAATGTTCCTTAAAGGATAAGAAACCGCCAACGTTCTTGTTTTATTAATTCACCGACCCCGTTCTGGAAAACCGAGATGACGACAGGAACAATTAGAGCATAAACATAGCGGATCAAATCTAAAAACAAAACGATTGAATAAATCAAGAAATAAATAAATAATAAAATAAAACGACAGAATAAAACACGGAAGAGATCGGGACTGTAAGAATCACAAGTAATTACTGGAAAATGATAATGACTGTTACGACCGACGATCGGGTCGTAACAGCGCGAGTGGTGAATTTAAAGAGTTTATTTTGTTGGTTTGAGTGCTGATCAAAGACTGCCGTCTCCGTGGCGGTTTCCTGTCGGAAATCGAGCGGAGTATGCAGTCGTATTCTTTCCAACCGTGGGATTATGGTACTGAGAGTGCACTTCCTTCGCTCGGCTTCATCGTGCGAGGATGCACCTCGTGCATATTCTCACGTTAGATAAATGATAGTAGGTTTATTTATTAAAATAAATAATTCAATATGGATGGGACGGACGCTACGTACCACCGGTACGTAACAGACCATCTCAATAGACAAATTTTTAAATCGAGCAAATATTTTACACAATGCAATAGAATTCGTAAGCGAAAACTATCGCAAAATTAAAGAATGTCAATCACAAGATAGGCTTACAGAAATGCTAATTAATTTAGGAGAAGTACCAAATGGAGAAAAACATTTTTTCGAATTAATTTCAGATGGAAGAAAAACTAGAAATAAAAGAGTAGTATTCGGTTTTATAGGAGAAGTGAGTCTCATACTTTTTGGAATGGCAGATAAACAACAATAAAAAACATAAACAACCACATTAATCTATCATCAAATACAACATCTGATATAGCAGCACTATTAGCAAATCAAACTTCGGTAATTAACGAAGAATTTTCAGGATTCAGATCAAATCTTTTCGCACTACAGAAATCATTCGAAAATATACAAACAAACGAAGAATCGGAGGAAGTGAAAGAAAATCTTGATATAACAACAGAAATTCTATTCAGCGAAGTATAAAAATACGAAACAGAAACAAATGCAATATTATTTGCAAGACAAGGAGAAATTCGTCAAACTGAAATTAAAAAAATTTGGGGTTCGGAACCCGATTGTGAGTTTCCAGTAAAAACCAGATCGTTTGCAATAAATGAATTAATTCAAGTGTCAGAAATCTGTATAATTTTTAATGACAATAAAATAATATATGTATTAGAAATTCCGCTACTATCGTTCAAAAAATTCTCTTTATATAAACACATTTCAATACCAACAAAACAATATATTGGAGAAGATATATACAGGGTCATCGAAAAGTATCGGACCCCCCTAATATCTTCAGTTAGAATGCACTTAGGAGAAAATGTCCAATAGCAAAGTTGTATGGTTTCAAGCGGGGAGTAAGATGATGACCTTGACTTTGACCTTGACCATGTCCTTTAAGGTCATTTCAAGGTCAATCTTATTTTTTTTAATAGAACCCCCTACATTTTATTGCATATTCTTATAGCTTATCTCGAGAGCTTTCCAAAACACTATAATAAAATATTTTTTTATTAAGTACTTTTTGAGTTATAACGGTTTGAAGTTAACAATTTTTTGACACAAAATGTAGAATATCTTGTAAAATATTATTTAGTTTTCAGTAATCATAACCTTAATACTTTTGTGCGCGGAATAATGAGACCAATTAATTGGTTTAAAGAAAATACATTAATCGGATCCCCCTAATATTTTCAGTAAGAATGCATTTATTGTTAACTTCAAACCTTTATAACTCAAAAAGTACTTAATAAAAAAATATTTTATTATAGTGTTTTGGAAAGCTCTCGAGATAAGCTATAAGAATATGCAATAAAATGTAGGGGATTCTTTTTAAAAAAATAAGATTAACCTTGAAATGACCTTGAAGGACATGGTCAAGGTCAAAGTCAAGGTCATCATCTTACTCCCCGCTTGAAACCATACAACTTTGCTATTGGACATTTTCTCCTAAGTGCATTCTAACTCAAGATATTAGGGGGGTCCGATACTTTTCGATGACCCTGTATATATATATATATATATATATATATGTGGCCGATTTATCTGAAGACATCGAAATATCTCGAGAACTATGCACAGAATCAAAAAAGTTGTCGGATGAAAGTTGTCCGACACGAAGGGGGGCATCCAGTGATAATTAAATTTACCCCCTCCCCCATCCCCTGGAGGTGGAGTGGGGGCAAAAACAATAAAACTTAAATAGGAACCCCCATTTTTTATTGCAGATTTGGATTCTCCGGAAAAAAGTACACGAATTTGACCTAGGAGCTATTGCATCTTGGTTCACAGGTGGCGCTGTAATCGATAAAAATCCAAATTTATCCGAAGACATTGAAATACCTCGAGAACTATGCACAGAATCAAAAAAGTTGTCGGATGAAAGTTGTCCGACACGAAGGGGGGCATCCAGTAATAATGAAATTTACCCCCTCCCCCATCCCCTGGGGTGGAGTGGGGGCAAAAACAATAAAACTTAAATAGGAACCCCCAGTTTTTATTGCAGATTTGGATTCTCCAATATTGACAATTTTCGCCCGCGTAGCGGATATGGAATACGGTCATTCTAACAAAGCCGGGAAAAAATACATTTAGCGTTACCCAGGAACAACGACGTGGACGTAGACTTTTTCTGTTCCCTTTGGGGTGCTTGTTTTACGTGAGTCCCCTTGCCTCTCACTGTCTCACTGTTCAATTACTTGAGTAAGTGTTCGAAATGTTGACCTTCCACTTCAATGCATTTATTTATTCTTTCTTCAAATGACTTTATACATGATAGAATCACATCTGCAGAAATTTCTGCGCAAGCAGTTCTTATGCGTTCCACCATGTTTTCACGAGTCGTTGGTACTTGTTCATAAACCTTACCTTTTAGGTAACCCCATAGGAAGAAATCCAGAGATGTTAGATCAGGTGACCTCGCAGGCCAATTAATGGGGCCACCTCTACCAATCCACCTACCATTGCAATCACGGTTTAGTATTTCCCTTGCTACTCTTGAAAAATGTGCTGGGCAACCATCATGCTGAAACCACATTGTCCGTCGGACGTCCATAGCAACATCCTCAAGTAGTAATGGTACTTCTTGTTCTAGGAAATCTCGATATTTTGTTCCATTCAAATTACCTTCAATGAAATAAGGACCAATGAGTTTATTTCCTATGATTCCACACCAAACGTTCACCGACCAAGGACGTTGATGATTAACTTGTCGTAACCAATGGGGATTTTCTACTCTCCAATAATGCATATTATGCCTATTGACGCCACCATGGTTCGTGAATGTAGATTCATCTGAAAATAATACATTAGCAAAGAAATTGTGGTTCGTTTGCATTTTTTGAAATGCCCATTCACAAAACACCACGCGGTTATGAAAATCATCACCATCTAGTTCCTGGTGCAGTGAAATGTGATATGGGTGAAACTTATGACGATGCAATATTCTTTGAATACTGTCTCTGGAAATGCCGCAATCGCGATGTAATTGTCGTGTGCTTACATGTGGATTTTGGTGAATAGCTGCTAGTACAGCTACTTCGTTAGCTTCTTCTGTAACTGTTAATCTTCGCTTTCTTTTTGCATTTGTACGCTGCCAGCAGAGTGAAAGGCATTCACAATTTTGTAAAAAAAAGAACGCGAGCGAGCATTATCTGGAAAACGCTCAGCATACAACGCAACAGCATCGTCAATATTCCTCTTACATTCACCATAAATAAGAATCATTTCGATTTTTTCGGGAACTGTAGCAGGATTCATTTTTATCTTGCAATTCGATTTAAGCAATGAAGGGTAGACAAAAAATAGTCACGTAAACGGAAAGTTGTTATTCTAAAAGCAAAGTGACCTCCGACCGAATTACTACGAATACAATGGACTTCAAAAACAGTCTTACACTGAGAGACCGCGAATACTAAAATTTAATATGGGGATTAGAAAGTCGCGATATCCATTTAATTCCCTTCAGGAAAGTAGAGAAAAATGTAGGTGAACTGGTTACGTGTGACTCAACTTATGTATAAAATGATATGCTACTTTATTTTCGAGTTATGTCGCCCACTAGCGTTATATAACAGAACCGGCGCCGGTGATGGCCGAAATGCAAGCGATGTACATGTATGAAACCACGTGAGTTCTCTCGGGCTGGTTTGACCGTCAATGCTCAGCTTATTTATTCTCATTTCGGAAAAAACATACAGAGAGAGAATGAATGAGCTGAGTGAAGGGACATGACGCGTTTTTTAATGGATTGCGTGATGTCCTCTTTTTGTTTATTAAATAATATATTTAAAACCTAAAATGTAATTTTATTGAAGGTAGAAAACTTATTTATAAAATTGCTTCCATATAGTATGCACAATTTTTATGTAATCAGTTTTGATTTTTAATATGAAGAATATCAATTATTCATAATCTTAATTTTTCGAATGGACATTATTAAAATTTCATATTCAGAATAACAATTTTCGCAATTGATATTACTAAATTCTAATATTAAAAATTCTAATATTAGAATTTTTAATATTAAATTTTCATAATGGGATCAAATTGTCCCTATTTGCCCCCTGGATGCCCCCCTTCGTGTCGAACAACTTTCATCCGACAACTTTTTTGATTCTGTGCATAGTTCTCGAGGTATTTCAATGTCTTCAGATAAATTTGGATTTTTATCGATTACAGCGCCACCTGTGAACCAAAATGCAATAGCTCCTAGGTCAAATTGGTGTACTTTTTTCCGGAGAATCCAAATCTGCAATAAAAACTGGGGGTTCCTATTTAAGTTTTATTGTTTTTGCCCTCACTCCACCCCCAGGGGATGGGGGAGGGGGTAAATTTAATTATCACTGGATGCCCCCCTTCGTGTCGAACAACTTTCATCCGACAACTTTTTTGATTCTGTGCATAGTTCTCGAGATATTTCGATGTCTTCAGATAAATCGGCCACCCTGTATATAGCATATTGATCATACCAACAATACCATGTACGGCCATAAATGACGACCGAGAAAAATACTTATGATTACCTTGAAAATTGAAGACCTTGTTAAATGTAAGGAAACATACGAAAAATACATTTGCCCAAGCTATTTCCTTATACATTTTAGAAATGACACAAGTGAATACGAAAATTACACGCACGAAACAATTCGCATAATGTGCACAAGGAAAGCGGCAATAACAAAAATACTAATTGGAACTGGCATAATAACTAAAATAATTAGACCCACAATGCAGAGCTCGTACAACATGGTGTTAGTAGGACCAAAGATAATAACGACAGAAAAACAAATACCATTACAAACCCCAAGCCCTCTAAACCTTACCGCATTTATTAATAAACATCTAAACGGCAAAACTAATAACGTTATCCAATAAAGTATAAACGAACATGAAACAGAAGTAGGAAATTAGAAAAAACCAGATAGTGTAGGGAACGGTATTACACTCGACCAAATAATTAAAAGAGCACGTGAAATATCAAATTCAGTTAAAAGTCATGATCAATCAATACAAACGCGAAACTGTAGTATATTAATAATTACAATATTAGTCGCAATATTTATCATTTCTATTATTCTGTGGAAATATTTTCAATTTAGAAATCTCCATAGAGTAATTATACCAAAAGAATGCACTCCACCTAGCGTCAAAAATAATTATAAGAATAGTGATAGTGATAATATATGTGAGATTGTACAGGAAACGCCCGTAGAAGTGATAGTGACCCGTCTGGCGGGTGTTCATATAAACAAGATGAACTAACGCCAGAAAAGCAAGCATCAGATTCACCGTCTTTTATGTTCACATCGAAACCATAAGCAATTCTTATCTTAAACAAGAAACCAATATCATAGACTACCATATTCAACACATGCCTATATTAAGAGAAATTTATTTACACACATGTATACAATACGATCTACTAACCATAAAATAAGAAAATATTTAATGTAATAAGATGACGAACAATTATGTAATTTACTAACCCACCAAAGAGAGGACGCAAAAAAAATATATATTAGGGTTTGCTAATTTTATACGCGTGCTTCCGTGGGTAATTCACGGTGGAACGTAAATTTTTTCCTACCTGGGGCGTGTTACGTATGCAAGGTTCCCTGGACACCTGCATTCGTGGCATGTTCTAAAAATATACAGTCTCTGATATCTGTAATAATAATCCTTAATATTATATTGCGAGTTGAATTTCTCGACAGCCGGATGAACCTTTGCACTTACGTCCGGTCATCTAATGCTCTCGCGAAATTCAACGCTATCGGCGAGTCAAGAAGGGCCTCACGCATGCAGTCCGTAGGTGCATAAAAATCACCTGCTGCATGGAACAGGGTCAGTTACGAAAAATAACTCGCGTGACCGTGAACTGAATGTAATCCTTTCTTTTGCGAGTTCGAAATAAACTGAGAAAAATCACTTCACACCCCTTCACCCTTCCACGATCGTTATGAAGAATCGTAACATTATCATAAAATGAGACATAGTTTATTCATATATTGAAGTACTTACCTGTCATGTTTTTGCTCTATATAAAGAGGTTGTCGTTATAATATTTCCTTATTCATGTTATTGTGTTTTTATTTTTATTTTTCGCTTGTATTATTAATATATTTGTCTAGAATTATTTTTTTCCGTAGAGGAGACTTATTTGTATGTTATATAAATATAATTATTATATTGCAGTCTTATATATTTTCCATTATGTAACTGCGAGTTTTCGGGGTAGAAAATTGCAGCCAATAGGTATATTACATAGAATAAATATGTCGGCTGCATTGTATTCGTTATTCTCTATATATTTCCACTTCTTTCTTATTTTTGTAATATTTGGCCATTATGCAGTATGATATTGATTATTTCTATTATGTTTTACTCTTTTTTTACTTTAACGTGTAAGAGTAGCGGATTTATAGCAGCTAAAAATAGCCTAATAATGGACCATTATCGTTTTTAATAACAATAAACAAGCCCCTTTACCGCGGCAAGGTTAGGATCGCAAAGGGGTTTTTTCTTATGTTAAAATTTATGTTTCGATTTCTAAAATTGTTATTTATTTTTGGGGTTTTTTAGATTCTTTAGATTTGTAATCTCGCTTTACGGAAAGTCTTATTATTCGCTTCCTGACATTCTTCAGAATAGAAGCCTATATGCAGACGACATTTTTTTATTATTTCACTTCCACGGAGTAAAATATTATGCACGACTGGAGGCATGATGTCCCAAGGATACAATTTTATACACAACTTAGCTGTTTTAAGAGCGTATATTTGAAATGTTTTACAGTTGATGTTTTCTCGGCAAGAATGTACTTGTCGTACATTATGCGATCCAGTGTGTACATCTTCCCTTAAGCCTGTGAGTTTAGACACTGTCTTAGCTTTTCCGAAGAATTCTCTTGCAACGTTGACAGTATTGGTCGTATCACTTCCTTGCTTTACAACATCTACGATGAGTGACAATCTAGATTTCAATAAGCTCTGAACTCGATGCTTTGTTTCCTTTTTCATTTCTTTCTGTCCATTTGTTCTGGCAGCTCCTTTTTTAAATCTAAATTGTACGAAACGTGAAGCAAATATTCCAAACATCGAATCCAGCCGTGTAAAGTAGACAGTCCAAATTCATAAAACTCCTCTTTCCATTTAAGGGTCTCTAAATGCTTCAAGTCGTTTATTAATTTTGGACCTACTTCACAAATATTACACCTAGAAATGTGTGTGCGTGCGTGCGTGCGTGCGTGCCTGCGTGCGTGTGCGTGTGCGTGTGCGTGTGCGTGCGCGCGCGCGTGTGTGTGTGTGTGTGTGTCGATCTTACAAAAGCAAGTATCGTCTATGTTATGAGTGCTATTATGTGCGTCCGAAACAGATATAACTAACTGATCGACATCGCAATTTTTGTTACTTATGGGAAACCATGGTGGGTATCCCCGGACACTTGGAAAAATCAACATAAATGAGAAAAATATTACTTTATTAATATCAAATATTTATCAGTAACAAGCATAGGGGTAAACAATATACTAAACATGGATTTTCATCTATATTACCCTTATACTTTTACTGTCAGAAGAAATGGCAAATGCAGGTTATGTCATAAATAAATCGGAACATAGGTAAATTTGTGGCACAAGTAGCATCAGACTATTCAATTATTACCATATTAATGAATAAGTATGTAAATTAGCTAAAAAAATACACGATTTTAAGTACCAGGAAATGCCCGTCATTTTATGTCTGGTGTTACCCGACAACTATGCCCGTGTTTGTCATGGAGATATATAAAAATATATAAAAACTGAAAGATGGAAATTAAAGCTTTTTAGATGCCGAACCTATATCGATATGGAATTGGCGTATTTATCCCGGTTATTAAATATTTCACATGAAAAATTGTGTAAAAATAAAGTATTTTGTGTACAGAAAATATCAATATCGAATAATTTATTCTAATATCATATTTTGAAATTTACCACTTGGGACAATACTACAAAAGAAAATTGATGCGTTATTCATATAATTACTGCAGATTCTTCACAATCCATAGTATCCTGGCGTACCCGATATCCGGGGCTACCGGGCTTTCCCCTACGTATTTAATACTCATAGTATATAATATACAACTACCTATGCAATTGTTGTCTTTTGACTTATTTCGAAGGCTGTTTGAATATTAATGACATTTCTGGTTCGAGTTCCGTTTATTTTAAGATTATACTTTTCGAAATAAATCACCGTGTGAAATTATTGAGGGGAAAAGCGCTCCTAAACTGAATAAGAAAACGTCAAGAAGGATAATATTATACAGGGTGTGCCAGAACTCCCGCATAATATTGCAGAGAGTGAATCTTGACATCATTCCGAGCAAAAAAGTTTCATACCGAATTGGGATCTGAAGCTCAGAATTGAAGTGGCGAGCCATTGAAATTTAAAAAAAAAAATAGTTTTTTTTCAATAACTCAGCTCGTTTTAAAGTTACTTCAACAAATGATGGCTGATTTTGAAGTTTTTTTATAGAGCTACAACTTACCTCAGAAAGCATATGACCTGCAATGAATATTTCGCCAGTTAGCGACCTAAAAAGGTAAAAAGGGCCTTTTTTTTGCAGTTTAACTCATTTCCGTAAAATGCTAGCGAAATATTATACAAATCAAAATTGTAGATCCGGAAAAAACGAAGAATCTGCCCTCTAATACGTTTCGTTTTTACAAAAATTGAGCCCATAGGGGGCTTTAAAAATCAGAAACTAGGCGAAAAACGCGCTTCAGCAATGACAAATCTATTTTACACGCCGAGCAACCCTATCGACTGCAGACATAAGTAGAGTGTCCGCGTAATAAACAATTAAACCATAAACGATGCTTGTTCGCGAGCTGCATCCTATCGTTCCTAGCCTTTCTCCAAAAATTACACAGTTTGATGGAGCATTACTACATTTTCGACAAATTGCAAAATTTCCATAGTCGCGTTCCCTATCGCTATTTACTCCCTGAATTTCACTGATTCCCGTGCATTTATCATTTCCGCTCTGTGGGGTAATGGTTCATACGTTTCTGACTGTGGATTTAGTCGCTCTTTTCGACACGATACGTTTCTCGAATGTGCCCCAGTTTAGGAGACATTCCCGACCATTAGTTTTTATGCAAAAAATCCCCGAGCTTTTTCCTGCAACAGGTCCAAAATCCCTGCAATCTTCTCTTTCTCAGCGTACCCGCCGGACGTAACCGACGTATCGCAGGAATTCTTAAAATCAATCCATTCTAAATGAATTCTCGGAAACCGAAGTAGACCTTTCGAAAACGCTGGCCTGTTATTCAATCGCGTTTCCCAACCTATCGCACTTTCCCTGACGGCAGATACCGTTCTTTCATTTAGAGAAATTAGTCCCGTCATAGAATCCCCAGTATCGCGTACATTACGACGATCGTGAAGAGACCATACCCACTACGGCGAGCCAAAGCGATGGCCTCGAGCTTTTTCTTCTCCGGCTTCAGTTTGTACGTCCTCGCTGCCGCTTCTAGCAGCTTCGCATCGGCGCCGCTGATTCGTAGAAGCAAGTCCAACGCATCTCCTCACTGCCGTCGGTTCTTCTTCCTGCATCCAGAGCCCGCATGAATGGACGTGCACCTCCAACATTTGGCCCGCAACGATTGAAGGTTTCTTCACTCTTTTTCTTTGTGTTGGTTTTCGAGTTAGATTTGTTTTTGTATTTTTTCGGCGATGGTACAAGGGCACCCAATCTTGTCATTCATCTCTTTGGTGGAATTTCGTCCACAATATGAAAGAAGAAAAAACGAAAAAATAAAGACAACGAAACTGAAATAATGCACTGATAACACTGACCGCGTTATTTCATTATCCAGACGAGACACATCCCGGGTTTTGGCACTAGTTGTTCAGGAAATAACTTGGTGAAGTTTGAAGTTATTGAAATTTATTATTTCAGCTTTTTCGCGAAAGGGACAGTTTATCCCATGCGGTAGATCTGATCCCCTCTCCGCTAGGGGCCTGACATACCGCCATCTAAAGAAAGCCTCCAACGGCACATATCGTACGAACGACCCGACCATCTCCTATTTGGCAACAGCGGCTTTCAACGGCACACTCCCTCCGAACAGCTAGACAGTCCCAACCAGCACTAGAAGCCTCCAACGACGCGTTCTCTGCGAACACTTCCAGCGATCATGGACGACGACTTTCCACGGCACGTTCGGCAGGTACTAATAAGTTCCCTTGTCGCGATTCGTTGCCACCTTCCCCATATTCTCATCATCCACGTGATAAGCTCGCATATTACAATTAATTTATTCATAACCCATTAAGTCCCGAATGGAGCCTCGAGCCTTAAACTTTAAAATGTGCATATGCCTATTTTGAAAATAAAGGTGAAAGCATCCAAAATTACCGTTCAAACACAAACAAAATCAGCGAAAAATTTGGGAAGTTTTTTTCCGAAAACGATAGACTTTAGATAAAAATATGTTAGAGAACAAAAAGTTCTTACAATTTATCAATGAATACGCTGATTTATTTTCAGAATTTTTTGATATCTTTTTTCATTTTTCAAAATCCTGAAATTTTGAAAAATTAAAAATATGTTCAATAAGTTCTGTAAAAATGTCACCTCATTCTTTCACTGATTCTAAGAACTTTTTGTTCAGTAATATATTTTCCGAGAATCTGCTATTTTCAAATAAAAAATTCCTGAACTTTTCGATGATTATTCCGAGGTTTTCTTTTCTAGTTGAACATTGTAGAATTATTTCCATGAAAATCACTCAGGAGAAAGTGTGATGTTTTAGAACAAATTTTTTATTTGTAGACATTTTTGTTTAGTATATTGTATTACAAATGTATTAGAAAATTTGTTACAAATAATAATATCTAATATATCTTATCATTAACTGTTTTTATACTAATTTATGTATGATTGTAGATTCCTTAGCCGTCAAAATCTTTTGCCATTTTCCGGTTCTTACCGCGTAGAGGTGAATGTATATGAAGAAGATTGTTTTTTTTTATTTTACTGTTTTTTCATTGTTTTTCATTTTTTTTGTATTTTAGTTAAAAAAAATTATTTACTTGCGTTTCATTCGTTTTTATTTTCAAGCTGTAGATATAAATCAAGATCTATTCTCTGTTATAAGTCGACGTAAAGCAAGAATCACAAAAAGAAGCTTCGCACTTTTTCCGTGTCCTTTTCGAACATGTTTAGAAATTCTTACAATACTTCCTTTTTCCGCTATTAACCATTTCATGTCTGTCACTTTTTTCTTTCGTGCTTTTGTCCAGATAAAATTCAGCAATGGCTAAAAATTCCTAAATTTTTCGCGGTTTTTTTGTATTTTAGCCGCCATTTTGGATGCTTTCACCTTTATTTTCAAAATAGACATAGGCACATTTTAAAGTTTAAGGCTCGAGGCCATGATTACTTTATCCTTTAGAGCAATTCTGAAATGAGTTCAATGTAAAAAGACGAAATAAAAAAAAAGTTAATTTGAAAAATGCATGTTTTTTTGGAAAATAGTTTTTCACTGGTGCATTTTTTTAAAAGTCTAATAGCAGATTCTAAATTTTAGGAGATTATGCCAAATATTTTAGAACGTTTTTTATACAAAATACAACCGTTGAAAATTGTAGTGAAAAAATGTCCATTCGGGACTTAATTGTTTTATGACAATTCAGGTCTGGACTTGGTGATAAGTCCTCAAAATATGTTGGCATGCAGAACTTTTAGTGGGAGGAAGAAGCGATAAATTTATTCGCGTTTTCGACGCCAATTTAGAAAAACGTGGGTATCGAAGAACGTTCAAACATTTATCATCTTTTGTATCGCCATACAATGCAACTATAAATACTTCGCCAGCAGACACGACAATTTCGGGGTCGATGTTTTTCATTTTAAACAACGAAACCGCTGGCAGTAATTGTAGACGATTTTTTAAAGTCGAAATGAATTTCGCTTTCCCCAGGATGAAAAAGCAAGACGTTGTATTGCAACCACTGAGAGCATGAAGAAACAATAAATTTTCCTGAATGTTGTCTGCATGTTTCAGACTTTCAGGGCTAAACAGTTTTTCTGGCGTTTTTTCCTTTTGCAGGCTTCCTGAAATAAATCTTCGACGTTTTCGGGGCCAGTGCGGTAATTAACACCAATAGATCAATGCCTTCTCCAACTACATCGGAAGAATCGTACGTTTGCAATTTATCAATTGCTGTACTAACAATTAGTACATCTGCATCCTCAATTGCTTGATGTACCTCGATTCCGTTTCTTTCAAATGCAGTCCGCAACATACTTTCAAAGTTAGCCTTGTTCGTGTCGCTTGATAAGAATTTTTCTTGTGTGATTGTCGGAATTGTTGTTTCATTGAATGAATAATCCTGACCCTTGTATTCTTTCTGCTGATTTGGTCCCTGCTGTTGTCAAGTCACTATTATAGCTGTCAAATACGATAGAAACGTTATTACCGTAACTATGCTGCACGAACGTAACGTACTTTGTACAAATTTGTTGAGAATTCGTTACTCTGCCCCAAACAACTTTATGCAACAAAACTCCACCGTCTATGACGCATACACGATTTTCCCCGAAACGAACATTGTCTAAGGGCTGAAATTCCCTGTACAGCGAAGATTTCGTTCCCTTTCGCTTTCCTTCTTCAGAAAACAAACTTAGGGGAAATGGCGCAAGGTCGTATGCCAAGTAACTTTTCATGTCGCTATCGGAATGTTTCTGTGATAGAGATCCTTTGAAACAGAAGTAACGGATCGATTGGAATACGAGTAGCCTGTATTGTAATAGCGCTGTTCATAGCAGACAAGGGCATAATTTTGTCTTTCCTTTTAAAAGTGATAAAGCCGAATTCATTATCAACGATGCTCGACATCATTTGCATTCCAATTTCGTCTGCTCGGTGACTGTTGACATTGTCATTTCCGATAACTCATGTTCCTATTGACAGTACATCATTGCCTTCAGGGAATGGATTATGGGCTGCTAGCCACAAATCCAATTTTTCCGTATCTGCGTTATCTCTTGCTACTGTACTGGATCGCACGTAGACATGTTGTTTGGTAGTTGCGCAGATCACTCCTGAAAAATTTTCTACCTGTTCGCATACACTTTGCAATGACACCGTACATAACACCCACGATGAGGTGGAGCTATCAGACATTCCTCCATGGTGCAATCCTCCAGTTGTTCACGCCAATGCTCGCATCAATACTTGCTCAATGGTCTGGTCGGACATAATGCCAGACCAAAACTTCTCGGTTCTGCGAATTGTGAAGAACCCTTTATTTGCTGCAAGTATAGATGTGCAGACTTTGCATAAAGAAAATGACCACTCGCATGGAAGCAGGGAAGCATTCTCTGGATTGTATTCAATTGAAGTTCCCAATTTCCAGATCGTTCAGCTTCAAGGAAGTTCTTCAGTAATGTTGTCATTTAGAAGTACTGAACCCACAATCTTGCGATGGGGCTTCTGGTCTTTAATGTTTGCAAGTGAATGCTTAGTTTCTGCATTACTTTTGTCACTTCTTCATTGTTGTAGGCGTTTAGCACACAAGATCGACAAAAAAAATAGTATAGTTGTCTAATATGTCGCGTTCACCATCACTGAAATCCAAGGAGTCAAGAATTATCTTCGCTATAGCTAAATGCGTTAATGTATGAGCGCGAGCTGCTCTTGAATAGGCATGTCCTGCGAGAATTTTTTGAACACAATTTTCAGCGTATATCACTCCAAAAAGTTCTTCTATTCCACTGCCACTCATAATGAACACTACTGATCCTAGAAATGACATTAAAAGGTGAAAACCACCAAGCCTTATGATTACGTTGTTCAGGTCAGATTCGGGATCAGCAGCTGCTACTACATAACAGGCCTTCCAACGTAAAGGCTGATCGAAGGTGACGAAACACGGCTTTTGCCCGGTAATCTTGCATCTCTTGACAGCTTCAAGAAGTGATGTATAAATGGTGTCATACTCTGAAGGTGGTGCAATGATGAATGGAAGGCACACGATTTTTGAGGTGTCATAAGGTAAGTTCGACATTGCTTGCTCCATGAAACCGTTCCAACCAAGAGTATCTGGAGCACAGGACCATTTCCATACTGCAAGATGAAATCTGGTATTGTAGGTAAAATGTCACGTGAAACGTGGCAAAGAGCGTTTACATCTGCGACTTTGATGGACTTTAATTCCGCCAATGCATCCTTCTGGTAGTTGATTACTGGAACAGTGCCCAGTTGAGTAATTTCTCCAGCTGATTTACTTTCGGTGACACGGGTTATCAATGAGTCTTCTGCAATTTCAGTCGAGGGAGTGATACAATGAACTCCACCCATTGAGTGGAAAGTGCCACGCCCATCCAACGTGTTAGTATTAAAGTCGGCATTGTCGAATACGAACTGGGAAAATGAATCGTTTAAAGTTTCCCTTTGCTTCCCGCGAATACTTGAATTTTCAAATGCAGTTACATCGGAGTACGCAGCGCAAAATCCCATATTCGATAGAGTAGTTATGAGATTTTTAGAATCGAATTTTTTGTACAATAAAGCTCCAACGCCGATTTGCAGCGAAGACAAGAACGAACGTGGTCGTATAGCCGCAATCACTGCATGCGCTTTCGAAGTGCACTTTCTCTCCCAAATCTCAAATGAACCTCGTTTACCATTTATTATTATTTCTGATAACAAAAGTTTTAGTGACTCCGGCACAACATAATTCACGTCTTGAACAAAATCATCGGGAGGCAGATAATTTAGTGTATCGTAAAATTCCGAGCGAATGTCTATGCGAATTATGGCAGCAGTTTCGCGCAAAACTCGAAGTTTCTCTTTTCGTGGATCCGCTTTCTTTTCATTGTACCACTTGTCACTAAGTAACTGGTAGCCAAGATTTCGAAAACAAATCATTGTTCCACGTTTTTTCTTCTCAACAATGATAATGTCGTCACCGTATTTTTCAAGCAATCGACTATTAATAGTTTTAATATGCGGAATATCTGTTGTCATGTTTTCAAGCAATGTCTCAAGTGAAAACTGACACTCACTTGAATTCTCTTTTAAATATGAATAAATTTGCTCCATTGCTTTATGTATGACGTCATCTTTTGGTCTTCCTCACTTCCTGTCGGGTACTCCATACAGGAGCTTGTAGTACTTTCTATGGTATCGACTTTCCACCTCGGCTAGATTACTTACAAGTTTAAGGCGACTCTCAATTGTTGCAGCTGTGGGATCGGTGCAACCACGAAGTTTCTTTAGAATTTGTTGTTTTGAATCACTCTGGAAGTAACAAATTTTTTTTTTCGGAGGTTAAACGCTGTTTTTAATCCATGTGAATCGGTCGTTGCTTCACCGCAAAATAAGCAGTTTTCATTGAATCTAAAACTCGTTGGAGGTTCATGTTCTTCTTCATGACGTTCTTCGTTTGATGAAGTAGCACTTCGCCGGAACGCAGCAGAAATTAATTTCTCGTGGGTGTAATTCTTGTAACACGCACTGTGTACACTAATTTCCCTGCTTGTAATTTTTCAAAGAAATTTCCTCTTTTATTACTCGCCGACAAAAGAGTTCCAATACCTCTCCCTTTCACAACCCGAATGTCTGGTGTTAAAATATTTCCACATATTAAACAGTTTATATCACTCATTGTTACGGTTTTCACAATAATACTCGATAAATGTTCAAAAAATTTTTGTTTCGGAACGCATCTATATAGTAGCGCGACGACAACAAGACTGACGAGTAGGGTAAAAAAGCCGGCAAACAGGCAGCTGCTGGCTACACGTGTCGGGACTGGTTTCCCTTTAATCTCCCTTCGCATTCAAATGCTTTCTTCTATTCCAGGTAGCCGAAAGTGCCGGTTTAAACTTGACACAAATATACGAAGCGATGTTTGAAATAGTATTTTAATATATTATTATTTATTTATTACAATTTATTTTTTATAATAAGCCGAGATATCGCCGTTTTTGTGAACAAATTTTTGCTGCCAAAAAAAGCCGCAAGGTTTAGAAGGTCGCAAACTTAGGGTTAAGCTCCTCTTGATATACCAAACACATCGCAAAAATAAAAAACCGTCTTCTAATTTTTTCTTTTATAACTGCCTTTTTTGGATAATTTGACTGGATTATAGCTTATGTTAGATGCAATTAATTGTGAAGGGATTACTAAAAATTCTGCTCTTCCCCTGAATCATACCTTGAATGTTTACAACAAATTACATGTGGCACCCCAACTTCCAAATGTCATCTTGGTCTATGCGATTCATGTCCCAGCGAAGAAGATCTGCATGATCATTTCAAATGTCTATTAAATGACAATGATATTGAGAAGGTGGAATTTCAGGTATGGCAGCCCACTGATAGAAGCACGTTAAAAACAAAAACACAGCGGGCACAGATGATTTCATTGAACGACTTGGTCACCTGTTACAGAAATTAAAACCTCAGGATTTCATATCAAAATGCAAACACCTTATGTTAAAGAGGTGAAAAATGGACTGCGGGAAAATGAGTTTTTTATTCGTTCCGTCCAAGTCATCTCTAATACCTATTAGTCAGATCTAACAATGATCTATTCATATCTAAATTTACTTTATTTGTTATATATATTGATGAATTCCAAATACACTTAAATTTATATATTTATTATTGTGACTCATATATGTATAAGAGAATTGTCTAAAATTTGTTTGAAAATTGATTCAACGTATTCAAGTGCCAATGAATGATAGATGTATCTATGAAATGCAAACATATTATGATCAAATCGTGCGATCGAAAAAACTGCATCGTTAATGTTCAAGCACAAGAAACATTCGTTAAATAAAAATTAAGACACCGCACAAATATAAATCAGATCAGGTTAAACCAATATCGGATTCAGATTCAGCGACTTAAAATGATATTATATACCATGGTCGTGTCTTTCGAACAGTCCACGTCTTTTTGTGGGGAATTCTAATCCAGCTTTTTCAAATTTCCTAACTTTGACCCTCTATTTCGAAGTCAATACTAGTTGCTAACGTCAATTTAGGCTTTTTTCTTGATAAAGTACACATTCCTACGAAAGATGCAGAAAGATTTGGATTTTTATCTTATTCCAGTTACTAGCTATATTCGTGAGACTAGTTTCTTCCAAAATAGACTACGTGCGACGCACAAAACGCTGCACATCAGTTCCATTACAATAATTCACAGTTCACAATACACGTTGCACTCACGTATTTCGTCTTTGAAGGAAAATTGCAATATAGTTCATTCATATTGTTATTCGATTATTTTAAGCATAATACGACGCCAATGTTGCAACAACAATTAATTCCAGCGTTCGTAAATACGGAACCAAACCTTTAAAAAAAAAGTATTTCCGAAATGGAAGGTACCAAACAACACTATAAAATTCGATTTCAAATGTCCAATTAGCTAAATCATAAGCGCGAATTTCAGATAGGAGAAAAATGACATTTCCGTGCCACCACATACAGAAAAAGGTCCCGTGAAGGAGTTGGTGCTGTTCTGAAAATCAATATGACACGAGCGGGCGTTCAAACGAAATCAAGGGAACCAATTTTAGATCTGAATGATGATTTTGATTGGGCCCAAAATAAATTTTCGTCGATCACATTCGATCGTTTTAGTAAGCAAGATCATGAAAGAGCCCATCGTTCGCTTATGAAAAGATTTTCAGTAGCACCACCCGTTACGCGAATGTCACAACCAGCATGCGCTTGTGCCAACTGATAACACTTGGCAAATATTAAAATATGTAGGCCAGTCAAATTAAAATTGTTATTGTTTATTAACTAATTATTATTGGAAAATACACATATCGAAGTGAACAAAATATATGATAGTGATAAATAATACACATTCATATGTAAGTGCCTCACCTTTGCACGCTTCCTCGGAGGTTCAGTATAAACCCCCTTTTTTGTCTAATTTGGCTGGCTTAATAACGTTATATGAAATTTAACACGGAAGAAGAGGTACAAATATAAAAATTGTTTAAAATACATAAAGAAAAGTAATGCTGGCTTCGGTCAACTCAATAGAAGACAGTTCTAACCCTATACAACGAAGAAAGCTTTTGTGTGATATAAAGTTTTCCAAATTTTGTCCGTTATAATGGATTTGCAAACTTTCAACGTAGAGAGATTTTGAATTTGATAATATCCTAACACAATGAGATTACACATGTACAGAGGTTGCTTAGGGACAAATTTTGTGAAACAATGGCAGTTTCGGGGAACTTCAGCAGTTTTGAGGACTGTGCCCAAACTAACATATTAAACAGTGTCAGTTTTGGGGACAGCGCCCCAAGGGGCTCTCCTTTGGGTAACAAAAGTAGTTAAGATAAAACGTAGGTCTAGTTAGATTAGGATAGTTGTATGGGGGCGCAGCCCTCCCAGGCACGGATGTATGATGCAGTGTTCCTGAAACTGCCACTGTACATGCGATAACTCATAAAGCCTTTCTCATTTGGCGTACAATAATATGTACTCGCATCTCTAGCATCAGTTTGCATGTGACAAATTTAATTATTTCGGTCCTGAACAGGACTGTCTATTTATTGTTGGTTTAAGCAGCTAAATTAAAAATACATATTATGTACATTGAGCAATTAAATATGAAGCGGTTAATCATTTGAAGAACATACCTCCGGTTCCGTTTTAACCAGTCGTCAATAACATCTCTTTAGCAGATTTCTAAAGCACGTAATTGTTTTCACCTTCTCAACGAAATACATTTGAAATCATAAATTCGTCTTCGTTAAGAGCAGTCCAATTCACGCATCCTTGAACAATCCTGAAAAAAAAAACATAATCACAAAGAATCTTATTATTATATTAAATATTAAATCAATTATAAATATGCATCACTTGGCAACCGCTTCATATTTAGTTGCTCAGTGTACATAATATGTATTTTTAATTTAGCGGCTTAAACCAACAATAAATAGACAGTCCTGTTCAGGACCGAAATAATTAAATTTGTCGGATGCAAAACCCCAATCTGTCGCCACTGATGCTAGAGATGCGAGTACATATTATTGTACGCCAAATGAGAAAGGCTTTATAATTTATCGCAATAAGTATCGCTCAAATAATAACATACAGGTAATATTTTTAATTTTATTAAAATATCTCTTTATAATATTCGTTACGAAAGTAACGTTTAAGGTTTTTCTCGACCGCTTTAAGTAAATATTAAGAATTAGATTAATTTCTTGGTATGTACGGTCCTTTTACTTAAATAAACAATTAATAAATCATAAATCAAATACATGGGTTGACGATTGCAACCACTAAGTGTGTCGTAAAGTAAACTTAAGTGAGCATTGCCGGGATATGCAGTATAACCGCTCAGACCTTTTGATTTTACTGTTCGGAATATAAGGAATTTTAGTGATTTGACTATTAATAGGTTCTGTGTCCCTCTAGCGGTGATACAGGGAACAATTGTCTATTTTAGAAAATATACGTTTCGTCCCAGTTTTTTCACGTGGACTCGTCAGTAAGACCGTGAAAAAACCTGTCTTATACGTATATCCGGTTTTATTTATAAGAGATATTTTAAAATTAATCTAGCAGAGGAGGAATGCTAGAAAAATTTTGAAAAGATATCTATGCATGATAATGGTAACGTGATTTCGTTACACACTGCAGTAGATATGAGGATCCATTATCAAAATATAATATTCGTTACGAAAGTAACGTTTAATGTTTTTCTCGACCGCTTTAAGTAAATATTAAGAAATAGATTAATTTCTTGGTATGTACGGTCTTTTTGCTTAAATAAACAATTAATAAATCATAAATCATAAATCAAATACATGGGTTGACGATTGCAACCACTAAGTGTGTCGTAAAGTAAACTTAAGTGAGCATTGCCGGGATTTGCAGTATAACCGCTCAGACCTTTTGATTTTACTGTTCGGAATATAAGGAATTTTAGTGATTTGACTATTAATAGTTTCTGTGTCCCTCTAGCGGTGATACAGGGAACAATTGTCTATTTTAGAAAATATACGTTTCGTCCCAGTTTTTTCACGTGGACTCGTCAGTAAGACCGTGAAAAAACCTGTCTTATACGTATATCCGGTTTTATTTATAAGAGATATTTTAAAATTAATCTAGCAGAGGAGGAATGCTAGAAAAATTTTGAAAAGATATCTATGCATGAAAATGGTAACGTGATTTCGTTACACACTGCAGTAGATATGAGGATCCATTATCAAAATATAATATTCGTTACGAAAGTAACGTTTAATGTTTTTCTCGACCGCTTTAAGTAAATATTAAGAATTAGATTAATTTCTTGGTATGTACGGTCCTTTTATTTAAATAAACAATTAATAAATCATAAATCATAAATCATAAATCAAATACATGGGTTGACGATTGCAACCACTAAGTGTGTCGTAAAGTAAACTTAAGTGAGCATTGCCGGGATTTGCAGTATAACCGCTCAGACCTTTTGATTTTACTGTTCGGAATATAAGGAATTTTAGTGATTTGACTATTAATAGTTTCTGTGTCCCTCTAGCGGTGATACAGGGAACAATTGTCTATTTTAGAAAATATACGTTTCGTCCCAGTTTTTTCACGTGGACTCGTCAGTAAGACCGTGAAAAAACCTGTCTTATACGTATATCCGGTTTTATTTATAAGAGATATTTTAAAATTAATCTAGCAGAGGAGGAATGCTAGAAAAATTTTGAAAAGATATCTATGCATGATAATGGTAACGTGATTTCGTTACACACTGCAGTAGATATGAGGATCCATTATCAAAATATAATATTCGTTACGAAAGTAACGTTTAATGTTTTTCTCGACCGCTTTAAGTAAATATTAAGAATTAGATTAATTTCTTGGTATGTAAGGTCCTTTTATTTAAATAAACAATTAATAAATCATAAATCATAAATCATAAATCAAATACATGGGTTGACGATTGCAACCACTAAGTGTGTCGTAAAGTAAACTTAAGTGAGCATTGCCGGGATTTGCAGTATAACCGCTCAGACCTTTTTATAGGATATATTAGGATATACGTATAAGACAGGTTTTTTCACGGTCTTACTGACGAGTCCACGTGAAAAAACTGGGACGAAACGTATATTTTCTAAAATAGACAATTGTTCCCTGTATCACCGCTAGAGGGACACAGAACCTATTAATAGTCAAATCACTAAAATTCCTTATATTCCGAACAGTAAAATCAAAAGGTCTGAGCGGTTATACTGCAAATCCCGGCAATGCTCACTTAAGTTTACTTTACGACACACTTAGTGGTTGCAATCGTCAACCCAAGTATTTGATTTATGATTTATGATTTATGATTTATTAATTGTTTATTTAAGTAAAAGGACCGTACATACCAAGAAATTAATCTAATTCTTAATAATTACTTAAAGCGGTTGAGAAAAACATTAAACGTTACTTTCGTAACGAATATTATATTTTGATAATGGATCCTCATATCTACTGCAGTGCGTAACGAAATCACGTTACCATTATCATGCATAGATATCTTTTCAAAATTTTTCTAGCATTCCTCCTCTGCTAGATTAATTTTAAAATATCTCTTATAAATAAAACCGGATATACGTATAAGACAGGTTTTTTCACGGTCTTACTGACGAGCCCACGTGAAAAAACTGGGACGAAACGTATATATTCTAAAATAGACAATTGTTCCCTGTATCACCGCTAGAGGGACACAGAACCTATTAATAGTCAAATCACTAAAATTCCTTATATTCCGAACAGTAAAATCAAAAGGTCTGAGCGGTTATACTGCAAATCCCGGCAATGCTCACTTAAGTTTACTTTACGACACACTTAGTGGTTGCAATGGTCAACCTATGTATTTGATTTATGATTTATGATTTATGATTTATTAATTGTTTATTTAAGTAAAAGGACCGTACATACCAAGAAATTAATCTAAAATATCTCTTTATTAAAAAACTATTGATATAGTTTCTGACATCTGATTAAAATGGACCTTTACAGTTCATTTTTTATAAAGTTACCCAACACAAAAAATCCAAAGGATTTAAATCCGAAGAACGGTTGGCCGCTTGATGGGTCCAGATTTTGCAAAGAAAGTGTATTCATCGCTAAAGCATATCTTGTGTATAAGCAGCATGTTGCGATTTATACAGTTTAATTATAAAAAATAGTAAATAAATATTACAAAAATAGTTTAATTATTAGCATTTTTCATATTTAATGTATAGATTTTTTATATAAATCATTTTGTTGGAGATTGTAGTTCTCGACAGTACCGACATGCACGAATTCTATTCCCTCTATTGGAGCGCTCTCTGCATCGATGTGGCGAATCGTTCGCCACGAGTCTCCCGTCAGGACAGTCTAGCTCTGACAGTGCTCAGCAGACGATCGGTTTTAACAGGATTCTTTGTATCATTGATATCAATTCGCGTATGCAATTTTCGCCCACGCTAGTGGATCGCGTCGATACAGTGTTGCGGCGAATTTCATTTTGTACAGGTAAAAATAAAGGACAATTTACAGTGGAGAAAATTGTGCTCCATTTATCTGATTTCTCCCCAATATTTCCTGACTTCATCCACCTATATCCAACTGAGACGCGTTTACAATCCGCTCATCCTCTCTATCAATCGAGCTATCCGAAACAAATTTTCTTAATCGTAAACATCAAAAAGTTGATAGATGTTATACACTTTCCGTGATTGGTCGGTGGCGATAATGCATACTCTCAAGCTCGATAGAGATTAGCTGAGAGCTAATACATGTGTTTCCCTATGTTCCGCCTTGAAATTATTCACCAGGTATATATACATACATGTGGCTAAAGGCTGTTTCCAGGTTTATTGGTTGTTTCCAGGTCAGACCTTGAAGACTTTTATGTCTAAAGATTGTTTCCAGACCGGACATTGGTTGTTTTCTGCCCCGTATATATCGGGGCTGGAAAATAAAACAGTGTTTTAGATGGATTCTAGTATAGGTTGGGTTAAGATAGTTTTACGAGAGGGTCAGGGGGGGGGGGCTCTGCCTTATACTTAGGGATTCGGAATATAACGCGATACATTAAAAGCTAGAATTAAACATAAAATAGCACGAGGGGATGATTTCCAAAATACCTTGAGACATTACCATGCTTAAATGCCATTAAATTTAGTGTACAAGTTTAAAAATTCTACAGATAGTTTACGTACTTATTTCCGAATATTCTAGATCTGTTCTTAATTAATTTCTTTGGTATTTTCTAGGAAACCGTCTATAGTAACATACATATAATATATTGCAGATCC